>CM076581.1:829771649-830371649 GCA_034641835.2 Pinus albicaulis | reverse complement strand
GTACTCTTTTGTAGCATGGTTACCTTCAAACATAATCCTTTAGTCTCTTTGCAATCATCATGTCAGAATTGCTGAAGTGGCTGCAGAATCAAATTAGTTGCATAATAGAGTCAGCTGCAAAATGTACTCAGCTGCAGAATGTACTTTTTTTTTATGGAACATGAATGGAATGAGTGAGAAATATGGAATGAAAATGAAACATGACTGATGGAATAAATGTGAAATTGAAATGAAAGTGGAATGAGATGGAATGATAGTGGAGTGCGATGGAATGAAACTGAATTTGCAAATTATGAACTGCAAATATGAATGTAGTTTTCACTACTTTATTACAGAGAAGAAAAATAGAAAATATAGGATGTCAGAGAACTCTAATTTTCACCCTGTATTTTCTGCATAAGTATGCCAATCATTGATTTTCTTTCATACGTATACACTTAGAAAAATAAAATCTAAGTTTGTGAGGAAGAAGAATTATTCTTTACTAACTCCATATCAATATTATCTTGAAATTTCTTGACACACTCTTCTTTTGAAAGTGGTTTATGATATACTTTCAACCGATGACCATTCACAAGAAGAGATACCTTTTCTTCATCTATTGTTCTGATCTTCACTGCTCCATTATCAAAGACTTTTTCAATCTCATATGGCCCAAGCCAATGAGTCTGAAACTTCCCTTGAAAATCCTTGAATTTTGAATCGAACAAGAATGCCCAATCCCCTTCTTGAAATTTTTTCTCTTTGATATACTTGTCATGCCATTTAGTCCTTTGCTGTTGGACTATACTGTTTCTTTGGACTGCATCTTGTCTGATTTCATCTAGTTCATTGATTTGCTCCAGTCTATGCTTATGTGCTTTTGATAAATCAATTCCCAATTGGACTATCATCTTGAAGGTTTTGATCTGAAACTCTATAGGGAACGGGACTTGCTTCCCATAAACAAGTTCATAGGGAGTATGTCATGTTGTGCTCCTCCATGTAGTTCTGTAGGCCCATAAGGCTCCAGGAAGCCTATCTGCCCAATCTCTTCTGTGTAGATGAACATTCTTAGTGAGAATTCCTTCAATCACCTTATTGGTAGATTCAACTTGACCATTTGCTTGTGGATGGCAAGGAGTAGTCTTTCTGTGTTTGATCTTGTAATCTTCCACGAGTCTTTTCACCATCTTTGATGTAAATTGAGAGCCCTGATATGTTACAATTTCTCTTGGAACACCAAAACGAGTGAAGATATCCTCAAAAGAAAATTAACTACAGATCCTTTATTAGCAAAAGGTAATGCTTTAGCCTCTACCCATTTAGTGACATAATCAGTGCATACCAAAATATACTTCTTTTGTTTAGATGGAGGATTGATAGGTCCGACAAAATCCAAGGCCCATTTTTCAAAAGGTTCAATGAGTACCTGAGACTGCAATGGCATTTCATATGAAAGAACAGGTTTCCCTACCCTTTTGGCAACTGTCACACCTTTTGACATATTCTTTGGCATCTTTGAAGACGGATGGCCAATAATATCCTAAATGAAGTATTTTATAGGCTATCCTCTTATCAACAAAATGTCCACCACAAGGTTCATCATGACATGCCTTAAGAATTTCAGGCATTTCATCATCTCGAACACATATTCTGATAATGAGATCTGGACCTGTCTTATATAATTCATTAGTAATCCATGAATATCTTGCACTTAATTGAATTATTATTCTTTTATTTCCTGTAACTAAGTAATTGGAAATATCTGAAAACCAAGGGGTTCGAGTAGTTACTGCAAAAATATATTCATCAGGAAATTTACCTTCAACTGGAGTGTCATCTTTGATATTTTGAATTCTAGACAGGAAATCAACAACTGTGTTTTGTTTTCCTGGCCTGTCTAGAATAGTAATGTTGAATTCTTGCAGGAGTAATAACCATATTGTAACTATGTCATTAGTAATAGATTTATTCATTAAATACCTAATTGCAGAGTGATCTGTATAGACAAACGTTTCATAGCCTGTTATGTAATGTCTGAATTTGTTAATAGTGTGAACAACACCTAAGAATTAATTTTCAGTTACAGTGTAATTCAACTCTGGGGGAGTCAAATTCTTACTTGTGTAATATATGGCATAGGGGATCAAGTATTTTTGTCCTAACATAGCTCCTAGAGCTATGTCTGAAGCATCTGTTGAAATGTGAAAAGGTAGTTTCCAGTTAGGCCCTCTTAGGATGGGTGCTTCAGAAATTTTTGCTTTTAAGGTTTCAAATGCTAACTGGAAGTCAGGATTCCAACTAAATTCACAATCTTTGGTGAGTATTTTGAAGAGTGGGGATGCTATTTTGGTGAAATTTTCTATAAATCTTCTATAATACCCTGTGAATCCTAGAAAAATTCTAACATCCTTCCGGAAACTTGGAATCGATAACTTGGAGATGAATTCAATTTTAGATTTATCAACTTTAATTCCATCTCCTGAAATGTGATGTCCTAAAACAACCCCTTCAATAAACATCATGAAACATTTTTCATGACTTAGTGAGAGGTTTGCTTCCTTAAATCTTTTAAGAACATTTTCCAAGTTTTCTAAATCCTCTTCAAATGTATTACCATAAACTGTAAAGTCATCCATATACACTTCTACACAATCATGTATTAGATCAGAAAAAATTCCTAGTACTGTCCTTTGGAATGTTGCAGGTGCATTGCACAATCCAAAAGGAAGTACTCAGTAGGCATAAGTCCCCCATGGATAGGTGAATGTGGTTTTATCCTGGTCTTCAGGTGCAACCTGAATTTGGTTGTAACCACTGAAACCATCCAGGAATGAGAAATACTTCTTACCTGCTAATGTATCTAACACTTGATCTATAAAAGGCAAAGGAAAATGATCTTTAAGGGTAGATTTATTCAATTCTCGATAATCAATGCATACCCTCCATTTACCATTATTCTTGGGTACAATCACTAAAGGAGACACCCACTGACTATCTGAAATTGGATAGATGAAGTTTACATTTAACAACTTTTGCAACTCTTCTTTCACAATTTCCCTAAGATTTGGATTCATCCTTCTTTGAGGTTGTCTGATAGGTTTGCAATTTTCCTCAATGTAAATGTGATGTATACAAGTCTTAGGACTAATTCCTTTCATGTAAGTATGTTTCCATGCATATGTAGATGAATGTTGTTGTAATGTTTTGATTAGCTTCTCTTGTTGTAACTTTTCCAAGTTATTGTTTATGTTCAAGGTTTTCCCTGGAAAGATTTCAAATGTAGAGCTACCAAATTATTCCATAGAGTAAAGAGACATATGTCTAGATGACAAATATTCAATATTGGATATTTCTTGAAATTGATCATGTTCATATTCTGGAGATGATTCATAATTTTCTATTGTATTTAAGATTTGGCTATCTTCACTAATGTTTGAAATAGTAAAGAGAGGTTGTATATCTTCTTCATCATCAATCCATTATTTGTCATCTATCTCTATGATTGTTCTTGCTAGAGGATACAGAGTGAATTTCTTAGTTGAACTACCATAAAAAATATACATGTCACCAGATCTATAGCTAATGAAAGCATCAGTTGTAGCCAACCAAGGTCTTCCTAGTATGAGTGGGTGTCCTCCTAGATTGTTCTTAGGGGTTAATATCATAAAATCAATAGGATACTCCCAAGAATATAAAGACACTGAAATATCTTCTAACACACCATCTTGTTTGATTACAAATCTATCTGTTAATTGCAGTAATGTAGGTGTATAAAGAAGATTAGGAAGCTTAAGTTGTTCCATGGTTTGTTTGCTCATGATGTTTATTGTTGCTCCTAAATCAATCAATGTATTTGGAATTTTAACTCCATTGATATGTGTTTTTATAACTGGACTTCCGGGATCTAAATATTTTTTAATGGAAATTTTTCCATCATTATGTCTGTTATTTTTCCTACAAGCTAGATTCTTTTTATTTCTTTTATTTTTCTTCTTGGCTTCTTCATACTCAACTCCTTTATTGTTTTAGCTAAAATTGGAATTTTCTTGATGGCTTGTAACAAAGGGATTTTGATGCAAATATTTTTCAATTCGTCTAGGAAATCATAATTAGGCAACATAATATGCTTTTCTACTCCTCTATCAATTAGTAATCTTTCAGGAAAAGGAGGTGTAGAAGTAGAAACTGATGGTTGCTCTATGACTAGAGTTGAACTTATTGGTTGTTTTTGCTTTTCATTTTCAGAATTTTGGTTTTGAAGAGTTACTTTTTCCTCAAAACTTTTATTGGGATGTAGAGAATCTTCCTCAGAATTGTCTCGTTCTTGAATGATTACAAAAGGCTTCCTCTTTTCTAATATCCTACCAGATCTTAGTTGAACATTATTAAGATCTAGAGGAGTAATCATATAGGTTGGAAATTTTTGACCTTCTATCATATAGGTATTCTGAGGATTTTAATTGTTGGGGTTTAGTAATGGTTGGGCAGGTAGCTGATTTGTTCTTTGAGGGAATGGTAGTGAGAGTTGTGGATTTTGGTTTTGGATTGGAGGTTGTTGATTTTGTTGAGGAATTTGTTGGGGAGGATAATTTGGATATGATGGAGGATATTGATAGTACTGAGAAAATATTCCATATGGATTTTTCATTCCTTAAGCCCAAGTTTGAGATTGAAATTGAGATTGGGGCCAAGGTTGCTACTAAGAATTCCAAGTTGGTGGGGGCTGAGTATTCATTTGGTTGTTAAACCCTTGAGTTTGTGGCCCCTTCCATGGTCTTCTAGAGACAAAACAAAGAGATTTTGTAGGATTTGATGTTGTTTCTTCTTGAAAAATAGCCTTAAGACTAGGATTTGAAGGACAATTCTTAGTCTCATGACTTTCTGAACAAATCATACAGGTTTCTATGACTTTTTATTCAAGAGGACATTCTCTCAAAGCATGTTTCTTTCTGTATTTTGGACAAAAAATTTCCAAAGCATCAGTCTCGGTTTTCTGCTTGATTTGTAACTTAAGGGTGTCTATTTGTTCACTAAGACTCCCTAAAATGTTTGTTTTGAATTCATCAAGCATGCTTCCAATTTTTGCCCTACTCATTGTTCCAGTTGCAGATTTGTTTACCCTAGCAAGAGCAGGATCTCTTGGTCCTTTCAAAATTTTTGATTTTCCTCTTGATATATTAATACATAGTTCCCCAATATCAAATAATTGAAGTTGAGATATGTCCCCCTTCCCCATCATGTTAAGTATATATATATCCATTCATCCCTAATTGTTTTTAACAAAAGACTTTTAGAGTGTCTTGATCTATATTTTCCATTTTTTCTCTTTCAATGTTATAATTAAATCTTTCAAGTAAATACTCCAAATTTTCATCCTCTTTTTGCATCATCTTAGACACTTCCTCTTTATGATTAATAGGTATACAATAGTCCAAATACCTTTCTAGAAATTCTCTCTTCATATCATTCCATGTCCTAATAGACCTAATGATTAGACTCACGAACCATTTTAGAGCTTCTCCTTTCAATGTTGAAGGAAACAATTTGAGTTTTTGAGCATCTTGTAGATAATCATAAGTTCTGCACAAGACTTCAAATTCAAATAAAAAGGTCTCAAGGTCTTCACTTTTTAATCCATGAAAGTTTGGGAGAACATAAGGTGACATATTTTTCATGGTAGCATTTGTCTCTTCATCTATTATAGGGAATCCAAAAGAACTATCAGTTCCCTTTCTACCTCTACCTCCTTCTGCATTTCCTCTACCTCTTCCTCTATCTCCTCCTCTACCTATACCTCCTCTAAATAGTACATTTTCTCCATTAAATATTTCTCCTTCTCCCTCTCCTCCTTCTTCTCCTCTTCCTGCCATGATAGATTCTTCAGAGCTAATATAAGGTTCAGCCTACAGGGTTAACTGCTCCTCTCATTCTTCTATCAATGGTATGTTGAAGAAAGGTTCTTCTTCTTCCTATTCACTAGGGAATTCTAACTCTTTAGCTAGAATATATTCCCCTGTAGAAGTGAAAAAGGTTACTCTTTCTGTTGGAGTTCTAGGATCTTCTTCCTCTAAGATTGCCTCAGTGGATGAAGTAGGAGATCCTCCTAACTGGATCTCTGATCTTAAAACTTCTGGAAGTCTATGACCAGTAAAATATTGGATATGAGTTTGAGATGGTGGTGTACTACTTCTTGGTCTAGGTGGAGTGAGTGGCCTTGTAGGGATTAAACTCCTGCCTCTAGCTATGAATCTGCCCCTAGAGTCTCTTTCTCTACGCATATCATTGTTTTTGAATGTAAGAAATAAGGCTACCTAGTTACACTTCATCGGCAATGGCGCCAAAATGTTTAGTCAATTTAGTGTCCTAAATTTCTTTCATTAATTATCAACCAGGGCTAGTAAACTGATGAAGTGTGGTGCACCATATGTGTTTAAGTAACCTATTCCTTACTTCGTTGTTTTGTGTTTTATGTTTTTTTTAGGGGGGGGGTTGTTCTTTGAGATCTAAGAATGGCTAATCTAAATCTATGGAAAGACTTATGTGAATCTAAATGTATTTTAGAAGGAAGAAAAGGAAGTGTACCAAAACTAATATAGTTTTCATAAAAACATACCAAAAAATGAGGGCTAGTTTAAGACCTATTTTGGAAATAAAAGCACCTATATAATATATTTATTAGTCCTAATCCATGGATCTATTTCTAAAACTAAGATTGAGAATTACAATGCCTATCTTAAATGAAAGCAGAAAAGTGAATCAACTATTGTACCTTTGGTTATCTCAACACTCAATTGTTAGGCATGACCGTATTGAGATGGAGTTAAGCAACTGCTTGTACTTTACTCTGCTAAGGTCCTAGAACAGAAAAAACAAAGAATGCAAATGAAAATATCTAAGATGTGTTTAGTTACTCCAATTATTCAATTTGTAAAGAGTGATCTTCTTGAAGTAATGTTAAGTAACTATTTACACCTGTTTGAACTAAAGAACTAAGAAAACTCTGCAAATGGATAACTTAGAAATTGCATTTCATTAATCATTCAACCATCTCATCTGAAAAAACATGATTAGATCAATTCCTTCTAGAGTGATTTTTAGGAAGATTATTGTTTGCAATTAAGTGAGGGTCTTGAAATTAAAAGCATGTAATATCTAACTAAAATCAAATAATGTATAATTGACTTGTCTGCCACATTCAAATGTAAAGTGTTTAACCTCTTGAGATGCCTTCGGAGAAATCAATTATGCCTTAGTCTTTGGCAAGCAAATAAAAATAAGAAAGATAAATTAAACCACTGTATGTGTGAGATATTTAACCATTTAATGTAGGATTAGCATATTGAAAATGGCTTTCATAAACATATGTTAACACAGCAATTGAGAACTCTGCTCTAATGGAAATAAAAGACAGGAATAGTAAAACTAAACAACTGTGGTTTCTTAGCACTTCAATCCTTAATCCAATTTTTAAAACAGAGTTTCTATTTTCATGAAATGTTTTGGAAGAGAAAGTCTGCACAATTTTAATTTATCATTAAACTATTTGAAAGCTGGGAATGAAGCATAAGCCTATTTAGAAATAGAAATTGCTAAAACAGAGTTAAAGGAAATCTAACTAGAAAACATAATAAAAACCTCCTTCAGAAGCAGGGGCCCTCTGCAACTGATGTGGTTGAACTCCTAGCTTGTTAAAGGTGCAATCAAGTAAGCATTTGAAAAAATGAACTTCTTTATTATGATAAAAACAAGGTCTAGAAATAGAGTATTCACTTAGAAATCTGAATTGTACTGAACTGTCTCTCGGTTCTGTGGAACCAATATTTAAAGAGAAATTACATAACTAATTGCAAGTTATACTAGATACAGGTGTCTAACTTGACTTGCAATTTAAATAGGACTATTGGACTCATGATTTGCTTCGAAGAGCAAAACAGGAGTCCTACTGCTGTAGGTAACATTCTTTGACTTGTAACTTTGACCATAATTTTAGGCTCCTTTTTATGTCGATCTAGACCGTGTGAGTAGGATAGAATCCATGTAGGCAAGATTCTAGAAACACCCATGTGGCCCAATTCCTCACCTGACACCTGGAACCTACTAAACCATAAGAGTAGCTATGGAACACACAGTTAGCTACAGAACAGGTTGCATTCTGTAGCTAAATTTCAAAAACTTATCCAAATAGAAAAATCATGAAAATATAATATGACAATAATTTAAATGCAACCTTAAGACAAAACCTTAGCATTCTTCATTGATTAGGGTTTGTGATCTTATGGAAAAGTGGTGGAATAAGGTGAGAAAAACTATAAAAGAGAGGGTAATCTTGAGGTTCAACAAACTAGTGGCCCTCTGGGGTCTACTTTGGTTCACTCACGGCAAACAGGTACACCATATGAATATTCATATTTGTGGAGATTCTAAAACCATCATTGAGGGCATTTCTGGCATAATTGATCTGCCTCTGCTTCGAAATTAGAGGGAGCGCACCATGGGTCTCATAAATACATTTCAAACTTTTCATATACAACACATCTTCCGCGAATCTAACATGGTTGATGATTCATTATCAAAATTGGGCCTACGCGATGTGGATGGATACATGTTCTACACAAAACTCTTTCTGGGGAACACAAAAGAGCATGGTTGTATTGCACTTGCATAATGGGTGCTCTATTTACTTTTTTATTTGATTTTCCTAGTTTTATTTTGCAGTATTTTAATTCTCCATATATTTCAGAACTTAGACGTACTGCACCCTTAGTATGTATGTGAACGATGCTCCTGATAGTTGCATGGATTTTGTATATGTATATGTTTCACTTTATGGTCTTATGGAATCTATATACTATGTTGGATGGATATTGGAATATGCACAGTTACATGTAAACTGAACTTTTGCATCATTAACAAAGCTTAGTTAGTGTTTTTCCTCTGAAAAAAATCGATGAAATCGAGTAGGATATTCAATATTGTGATCAAAATTCACTAATATATTTGCAATCAAAATTTAGGCAAGTAGATCTACGATCAAAATATAAGATGCAAGCACGTGGTTTGATCTGTCAGTAGGGATTCCAAAGTCCAGTAGATTTTATATGGACATTGCACCCATCATCCTAAATTAAAAATAATATGATCGATTATTAAAAACAAAGATCGATTATTAAAAACAAACTTAATGTTCTAATCTTTAAATCATGAGAAAACTTGATGAAATTTATATTTAATTTGTTTTATAAATAGATTAGTTTTAAAAAATTTACCAGAAATAAAAATAATATAATTTTATTAAAAACAAAATTTGTTTGGTAATTTGAAGTTATCGCAAAACTTGATTCATATTTAAATTTATTTTTAATTCTTTTATAATTAAATCAGTTTTTAAATATAATATAATTGGTTATTAAAAACAAACATTAGTCGTCCATGGGGTCTTGGATAGATGGTGATAGGGGCTCTGTTAAGGCACTCCTTGATGAAGTCACGGGTTCAATTCCCTGTCCCAATGAGGGTGATATGTATTGGACATAATGATGAAGATGTCATACTACCCAACTTACAAAAAAACATGATGATGAAGATGTAGCTCTACCCAACTTACAAAAAACATGATGATGAAAATGTAGTCCTACCCAACTTACAAAAAAAATATAAAAGTCATGGGAAAATTTATTCAAATTTAAAATTTATATTTAATTAAAATTATATGATTAGTTTTTTTAAAAAAACATGAGTTTTGAGAAAACTTGATTTATATTTCAAATTTGACTAGCTTTTAATTGTGATTTTTTGGGAAGTTTTCTAACTTATTTTTTTATCTAATTTGTCTAGAATGTGACAGAGATTCATTGAAATCACAAGATTGATAGGTGAACTTTTCACAATCGATGTACCCTAAAAAATTTTAAGAGAGTTGAATTCATATATAAGTAAAAAACTAGCTTAAATAACACAAATCAAAATTAATCGCATTTAAAAACTACTCTTTTAAAATTCACCTTTAATATTTTATAATTAAATTAACTTTTAAATTAATATATATATATATATAATATGATTATTTATTAAAAACTCATCGTTAGAAAACTTTACATAATACAGGTTGTGAAGTGGAAGTGACACATTACATCACACAATGCTCTACCATCCAAAATATCTGATCCTTTAAAACATAAATTTATATTTTAATATTAATCATAAATGAGATAAAGTAACTCATTTTAATGGTTTATTTTGAATGCTCGTAGAATTCCTGGATTTTTGTTAACAACGTGTCTCTCTTGTGGGGGGACAATCGGTAAGTTTTTATTTGTAATTGAATTGCCATATTATTGAAACCCTCTTTTCCCTTGAAGAAGAAAGCCGAAGACATTTTATTGTATTAAACAGGTACTTACCAATCTTGCAAAGACAAAAGAGGTCTCAAATTGACGTTCTCTATAAAATCTTAGTTGTTTTACATCAAGAAACTCCTCTTCGTAAATAGTAATCAAGGTGAAATATATATATATATATATATATATATATATATATATATAACACATTTGAATTCAAAGTTTATCAAGCTCGAGACCATTTTAATGACACCTTAAATACAAAAACTACCTTAGAAACACTGTGGTTCCCATCAGATGGACTTAATCCCATACATATGCCCATTATCAAAATGTCATGAGAAGGTAGAGTAAAAAATTCAATTTCCATAACAGTAATGGAAAAGAAATTCAAACTAAACCTTTGCACATGCTCGCCATAGAATAAAAAGTGATTATAACCTTAGCTGATATAATTGTAATCAACAATTAATCTGGAAAGGTTCCTGAAAAGATTAAATTGGTAATAATTGTGGAAATTATCAAGAGCAATTATAGACATTTTTGTTGTAATGGAGCATAGCTATTTGCATAGTTGGACATAAAAATGGATATATCAAGAGTACCATTTTAATTTCATTGCGCAGTTCTTAAGATCTAGATCAATATGACAAGTAAATATCAATACTTGCACATAATAAAAAGAAATGTATGTCAGCCATAATTGTTGTGTTATTCAACATTTAAACCCATTGTGTTCAATAAATGGCACCCATCCAATAACAACATTTAAACCCACTGTGTACAATAAATGACACACACCCAATAAATTCAATAAATGATTTCCCATTAAAACATATCAAAGCACATGGATCAACAAAAACAAATTCCCAGCCATTGGATCACATCAAATTCAATCCTGATCACACATGCAAAATGAAGCCATTGCAATCCATGCCCATCATTGTCACCAATTAAATTCAACTGCAAAAAAACTATAAAAGAAGTTGAACCACTGATGAAGTTGCATGTTCACATTCAAACTATTCACCAGCCCTGGAGACAAACCAACACAGAACACACCCCAAAACATTTCACAGTATATTCAGGTTAGTTTTCTCAATTACAACACAATTTTCTTACAATTTTATTTTAATTCTGAGTCTTTATTTCAATTTTCTTACACTTTTATTTTCATTTATGAGCCTTTATTTCAATTTTCTTACAAGTCTTTATTTCAGTTTTCTTATAGTTTAATTTTCATGAAATTGTATATTTTTTTTTTATTTTTCTACCCGAGTTTTATAGATGAACACAGATTCATCCCAATGGGAGATTGAATTAAAAAAAAAATCCCCCAAAATAGAATTGCAAGCAATCTCCACAAGAGGTTAATAGTTGAACACAGATTCATCCCAATGGGAGATTGAATTCAAAAAAAAATCCCCAAAACATAATTGCAAACAATATCTACAAGAGGTTTATAGTGGAACATAGATTCATCCCAATGGGAGATTGAATTAAAAAAAAAAATCCCCAAAAAAAAATTGCAAACAATCTCTACAAGAGGTTTATAGTTGAACACAGATTCATCCGAATGGGAGATTGAACTCAAAAATGAGTTCATAGAAAGAAAAATTTCTACTCCATTTTCCAAGAATCTAATTTGAGTTGACAAAAATTCTATATTATATAGGCCTTTATATTTTAATATAAATTATAGTATCATCTAAAATAATCATAGATAACTTAATAGGTTTGCAACTGTACAAGAAAATTGAAGAGCTATTAATATACCCGAAATTAAATGGACACTTGAGTTGCTATGCTTCAAATCACCTAGTCATCTTGTAGTCTTCAATTTACAAACGCTAGACACTCATCTAAGAGACCAGATTAACTAAAATGTTTAAATAATAGACATGAGAGTTTAGTTTGAACTAATTTCTATTTGGGAGAACTGATTAGGAATTTACACAAATGGTAGGTGTGATCGGAATCCATTGAAGAATTCAGTTTGTGTGCAACACTCATCTTGAAATTAGGATATGGGATTCAGAACACTAATGCTAATTTTTCTATAAATAAATATTTAAACTTTTATTTAGACATTGAAAGTTTTTTTCAATCATTGATTCTCAAATTATTCATAACATCATAAATTCATGCATGCAATTTTCTGAATTGAAATTTGGAATCACATCGAATTATTGTATAGTCATTTGTACCTTGGGTTGTCGCTTATCTTCTTGTATATGGAATTATTGCTAATATTAATAATTTTTTGGGCTGAGATTTATAAGATAAGACATTGTAAAACATTAATTGTTGCAGCACAACAACAAGAGGGTTGTTTATTTTTAGAACTTCCATAAACAAGATGGTAGAACCATAGGTCGAGTTTATGACAAAAGGAACTCAAATAATGCACCTCAAATTGAATGCCTCCCACAAAGTGACATGAATTATTGGCCCAGAAAAATGATCTTTATGAGGAATTGACGTTGTTGTGAAAAATAATAAACAATATAATGATCTTCTTTGAGTGAACCTATTATGTAAGATGCTAAGTGAACCTATTATGTAAGTTTCTAATTTATTTTTTTATAAGAAAGCATTGAAATTGAAACTAAACCATATTATAGATTTCATAAATTCAACACCTCAATCCCTGATTTTTGCCACAGTTTGTAACATTTGATGGATTCAAAAAATGTAGAGTCCCTTGGCAAATAGTCACCTAGATTAGTTGAACTAGTAAAGAGCAATGTCTCTTAACAAGTTGATGGAGGTTCAGATCTCATGGTGTAAATTTCAAACATGCAAGGATATTTATGTAATGCTACAAGGGTTTGTGCATTGATCATATTATGGGAGGAGAGACATCATTTTAAAATCCAAGGATTTTGCACCAATTCCCCTAACATTTGAACATGTTTCTAACATAGGATTCAAAACCTAAATGACAGTATCCAGATCCTATAACTGGAAATGGATCCCTGAATAGAATTCATTGAATCCTAAAGAGTGGGTCTGGATCACCAATTCCCTGATTCCATGATGATTCAGATTTAGGTAAAGGGCTAGGAATGATGAATTCAGTAACTATGATCAGAATGTTCTATATCCAAAAAATATAAAGGCAGTGCATAGTGGAACTTACCCAATCATTTGAACTTGAAGTCAACATATCTTTCTGCATTAGCTGAGAATAAAAATCAAAGATGACAAGACAGAAAATAAGAAAAGGGTAACAGAAGGAAAGACATTCAGAAACCTTGGGCATGAACACACAAACTAATTGTAAACTATTATAACTTGTGATAAATGGGAAGAGATGATGTTACCAGATGATGTTTGGCTTGTAGGAAAGCATTCTTTTCAATTATTCTTAACTAAATGTATGCAATAATTTTGCAGGTAGTTGCATCCATGGCAAGAGTGAGTTATGTAGCTCGTATAAGGAGAAGTGGCAGAAGAGTGACTAGGGGTGCCCAGCTGCGATACACTTCATCAGATGAAGAAATAATAGGTGATGTCAATGTCAATAATGCTCCAATAAATGTTGTTGAGGATGACCATGTGGCTGAAGTTGATGTTGTGACTCCATCAGTCACAAAGCCACTGTCAACCACAGTCCAAGGCGCAACTTCAACTAAAAATATCAACGTTATAAGAGGTTGGACAAAAGAAGAAATGTTAGCTGTGATTGACGACATAGAATTCAATGGATATTTTGTTCGGGCATCTGCAAATAAACACAGTATTCCTCCCTCATCAATATGTTATTGGATAAATGGGCTCACTCACACCAAACGTAGAGGGTAAGTTACATTTATGACTGAAGAGGAGGAGGTCAAGGTGGTTGAGTGGTGTAAATAAATGGCCCAATTGGGACATGGGCTAGATTTGATACAACTCAAATCCACAGTTGCTCAAATATGTCAAGGGAGGCCAAACCCATTCAAAGATGGGTTTCCTGGTAAATCATGGTGGTTTGGGTTTAAAAAAAGGCATCCAGACCTTGTATTGCGTACAACTGAGGGCCTTGACAGAGACAGAGCTTTAAATTTGCGCCCTAAAGTTTTATGTAAGTTATATGACACTCTTTCTATTGCATACAATAAACATTCTTATGGTGCAAAACATATATGGAAATGTGATGAAACAGGTTTACAGGCGGGAAAGAATTGTGGCATGAGGGTAATTGCTAAGAGAGGCAGTTGAAATGTGCCAAATATTTTTCCAAAGAGCAGGGAGTGGATAACCATTTTATGTTGTGTCAATGCAATTAATGCTTCAATCCCAGGATTTTATCTATTCAAAGCTAAAAATTAGTTGAAAAATTATAACTGTGAACCAGGAGCATGCATGGCTGCACATCCCCATGCATGGATGACTAAAGAAATTTTTTTAAATTGGCTTTGCCACTTTGCGGCATCTATTCCAAGTGGTGTCTCACCTAATAACAGATACCTATTGATATTATATGGCCATGCAAGCCACATGGTTGTACAAATAATTGAGGAAGAAAACAATTTGGGCATTGACCTTTTAACATTGCTCGTTCATACCACTCATAGATTGCAACCCCTTGATGTTAGTGTGTTTGGCCCTTTCAAGAACTATTTCAGGTCAGATCGTGTTGCATGGATGGAAAAGAGTCTAGGGGTTGAGGTGAAAAGGTTCAAGTTAGCAGAGCTTGCAAGTAAGGCTTTTAAAAGGGCTCTGACACCATCAAATACCAAGGTTGGCTTTAGGAGGACAGGAATATGGCCACTGAATTATGATGCTCTTATGCATGATACTGCTTGTAGACAATATTTTCATGTGGATGGTCAGGAAGAAGAGCATGAAGTGCAAGAAGAAGTACATGAACTTGTTGATGTGGTTGCAGTTGGTAATATAATTTCCCTCTCTTAAGGACAATTATATGTTGATGATGATGAGCAGGTATGTGAAACACAGTATAGCAACATGGAGGTTGTTCTACCAACTCAAGCAGATGGAATTCTTGCTACTGATATTGTTAATGACACCGTTGAACATGTAGTTGACAATGCAAATTTTTTTGAAAATGAAATTGTTGATATTGTTAATGCAGATGTAGTTGAAAATGAAATTGATGATATTGTTAATGAAGATGTATTTGAAAATGAAATTGTTGATATTGTTAATGAGATTGAAAATGATCAATTGACATTTCCAAGCCAAGTAAACCCACCATCATGGCTGGTAGAATCCATGATTAATTTGAACGAACACAATGTCTCAAGAACCAATGAACAAAGCATGAACATGCCTTCACAACTAGCTGAATTGAACAGTGAAATTGTTCATTTTTTTGTGGAAAATAGATCAATGGAAGAATATGGAGCACATAATGAGGCACCAAATGAAGAAAACAATATAGTTCAATCAAGTGCCACGGATACTGAAGTGCCAAGAAATGACATGAAGGTAGGAGGGGGGAGAAGTTACTTGGGCGGTTCCTAAAGCTACCAGTAAAAAGAGTGTCAATGAACAAGAAGCAAGGAACATCTGGTAGTCTTCGTTTGGGGAGAAGTTCACAGTTACTCACCTCAGAAGACTATATAAAACTCATATTTGAGTCTGAAAAGAAAAAATGGAAATTCAGGAATTAAAAAAGAAAAAAAAAGGATCAAGCCAAGGAGAAGAAGGTGGCAAGGGCTATTGCAACGCAACGTCGAGCAAATGAAAGGCTTGAAAGAGAGAGAGAAAGGCAAGAGAAGGAGCAACAAAAACAAATGGCATGACAGGAAAAGGAAGCAAGGGAGGCTAAACAAATGCTTGAAAGGGAACAAGGGATGACTGATATGGTTGACATAAATGCAAGCACAGCTGATGAGAATGAATCCAGGGACATGTCCAACACAATGGAAAATATTGCAAATAATACAACATTATTCCAAGACCTCCTAAACATTCAAGTGCCTCACTATCAAAATGGGGGTTTACCCACTTGCCTTATTCATACCACAGGAGGTGTGAATTCAATGTATGCTCATCACAAACCTCCACTTAGCGCAAGTGTGAGGTATGGGTACTCAATTCCTCCATGGTTGGAAGGGACAAATTGGTCTCAATTATATGGCAGAAATAAACCAAAACCTAATCAACCCTTCATAGGAATGCCAACCTACTTGGCTCAATCAAGCAACTCGAGGTTTGGCACTGAAGATTCTCAAGGCCATAAAGAATAGGGGTGTTATATGTTTTTGGTTATAACCACATTATGATGTGGATTTTTGGATGGACTATATGCTTGGACTTTTATATCTTAATAGATCTCAGATTTCCTTTCTACTACACTAAGTAGAATTTAAATGTTTTCATCATTCTTGAAAAGCCATATCTCACATACTATCCACACACAACATGCTGCAAAGCATACCTCTTTATACTAGTTCTGTTAGTTATTCTTAACTGTATGTTGTTAGTTTTTCTTGAACACATACGATGACATCACTACACACTACATAACTCAGCTAACAACACAAAACAAACAGTGAACAATTTTAATTACCCCAACAATAACTTGAACATATTTAAAAGTTTAAACAGAAAAATAAACATGGCTGAAAATTGAACTTCAGAACTAATGAGATAAATCATGGACACCCATAGCAGTAGCAGTGGAATGAAACCTATTCCAAATGTAAAGTATGTATATAGCTCTCTGTTACATGTAACATTGTGCCATAAATTTTTGCAAAAAAAATAATAATGGCAACATATAAGCCTACAATAAACTCTGTTAACATACTTTATCACATTATCAACTCAATTCTCTACTAAAATCATATCATATCAACTCAAACTAACGCTGGCTAAGACTTTAAACTTGAAGGCTACGAACAAATAAATAACATGACCTTGAAGATCAATGCACCAATGCACCAATGACTTTGCCCGAATAAAGAAGATTACACTTCAACATTATTGATGAGTTAATCTTTGAAGATACATTGTAAAAACTCATTTGGTAACTCCACAAGAAGAAGGTACATGTAAGAGATACTTCCAAAGAGTTCATCTCAAAGAATTTTACCTATATTTTTCAATCTAGAAAAGGTCTATAAAATAATAATTAAAAATGTTTCTCAATCTTCACTGAAGAAAAGCCTTGAAATCCTTCATGATAGAAGAAGCCTATTCCTTGACTCTTACAAGCAACCAAACCCTATAGTAGGCATGACTTCATGGAAGAGAAATTTGTACAAGGCATTGGATTTCTCAGCTATTCAAGGAGCCTCACATGACATGCCTAAAAAAGACAGTAAATGGCTTCCCAAATTTTTAGGAAACGATGTTATAACAGCAAAGGAACACATTGAAAAATTCTAGGATGTGTTGGAAGAACATGAATTAAAAGACAACCCTGAAGATGTAGTGATGAAACATTTTCCCCTTTGATGAGAAGAAGTTAGAATGTGGTTCAATAACCTTGATGGTAGTGGCATCAAGACATGTAATTATTTTAGAGATGCATTCATGGAACAAAAGGATGTAAAAAAAGGTGGAAGACTTATCACTAATGAACTCCATGAAATAAAGAAAAAAGAGAATGGAACAGTAAGGGAGTTCAATTTCAGATTCCAAAGTTCTTGAATAAGCTACCACAATATATAAAGCCAAAGAAAAAAGCTATTTTTTTGTACCACGGTAATGCTTTCAAAGAGAATTTTGGTTTTACTTAAGGGAAGAGTCCTCAAGTACCCTTAAGGCAGTTCAAGATATTTTTTCAGCATACAAAATGGCAACATATAACCCTACAATAAACTCTATTAACATACTTTATCACATTGTCCACTCAATTCTTTGCTAAAATCATATCATATCAATTCAGACTAATGTTGGCTAAGACTTTAAACTTGAAGGCTACGAACAAATAAATTACATGACCTTGAAGATCAATGCACCAATGCACCAATGACCTTGCCTGAATCAAGAAGATTACACCTCAACATTATTTATGAGTTAATATTTGATGATACATTGTAAAAACTCATTTGGTAACTCCACAAGAAGAAGGTACATGTAAGAGATACTTCCAAAGAGTTCATCTCAAAGAATTTTTCCTAGATTTGTCGATCTGGAAAAGGTCTATAAAATAATAATTAAAAATGTTTCTCAATCTTCATTGAAGAAAAGCCTTGAAATCCTTCATGATAGAAGAAGCCTATTCCTTGAATCTTACAAGAAACCAAACACTATAGTAGGCATGACTTCATGGAAGAAAAATTTGTACAAGGCATTGGATTTCTCAACTATCCAAGGAGCCTCACATGACATGCCTAAAAAAGACAGTAAATGGCTTCCAAAAGTTTTAGGAAACAATGTTATAACAGCTAAGGAACACATTGAAAATTTCCAGGATGTGTTGGAAGAGAATGAATTAAAAGACAACCCTAAATATGTAGTGATGAAACATTTTCCCCTTTCATGAGAAGAAGTAACATAGTTACTGATCAAATAGGTAACTAAACTGGTACCTACTTTTTCGAGGTAGCAAAAAAAACACCTAATTTTGGAAAGTGGTGATGTAGAATCACCCAGTTTCTTTTTGGACTTATTTTTGACACTTTAATTTTTTTATTTATGAAGTAAAAACATTTGTTTTAAAATGTTAGTGATTTTCATGCTAATTTTGAAAAGTATTGATGCATAATCAACCATTTTTTTTGGAGTGGTGATTTTCATGCCAATTTTGAAAAGTGTTGATGCAACATCAACCATTTTTTTTAGAGTGGTAATTTTCATGTTGGTAATAAAACATAAAAATAAAATAAGAAAAACATGACAAAAAAAACTCAAATATATAAAAATATATAAAAATAATAATAAAAAAACCATTAAAAATGTGAAAAGAAAAAATCGAAAATTAATTAAAAAAATAGAGAAAAAATTCAAAAAAACACATAATTTAAAGAAAAAAATAAAAAAATCATCAATTTTTTTTTTCTAAGTTAGATATATATATATATATATATATATGTATCTAATTTGGATTGATAGCTCCGAGTTTTTCGGTGTCTCCTGCGCTCACTCCTGAGGTTCGCTCCTCTGCGGTGAGGTCCCTTATGGATATCACATGTAATCCTTCTCGGCTCTCATAGGTGGGTGGGGTAGTTTTTCTGCGCATAAGATTGGGTTAATTTTCGCTTCATTGGATCTCATATTCTGAATTCTCAAACATCTGTTCGTCATACGCCTCCTCGCATTTCGATCATCAATATTAAATCTACATATTGACGTCGTAATGTACGAAGAAGACTTGGATTTTTCATATAGTCCGGAGACGGGATAGGTTCTGCCCAGGAAATATGATTTCACGAGGCGGGCCTCTCAGGCTGTTAATTCCCCTGAGCATTTCTCGCTTATCACTGAAACCTCTCCGTCTGCCACCCACAAGCATAATGATCCGTCCATCCCCACTTCCCCTTATTTGCATGCAGCTCATGCTAATGGTGATAAACAATCAAAGCTTATTCAATCTGCGCACCATCGAAATAGTATCCGGAAAAAATCCGACACAGCGAAGCTGGTGGTTGGTGTCGACATTCCTTTATCTAATATTCCAACATATCTGGATAAGGCCCTGGTTGGACGTTTTTATGGAAGAATGGCCTCAAAAGAATCAATCCAATAATGGTTGGAAGAAAATTGGAATCCTGTTCTAGGATACGTTCCAATTTTTCATAAACTATCTCGAGGTTAGCTTCTGTTTAAAGTTATATCAAGCAATGACAGGATTAAACTCACCGACCGATGTGGAACTGGGGACCGATAGGATTAATTTTACAAAATTGGGATATAAGCTTTAATGTTGAACGAACCCAACAACACATGCAAAAAGTGCGGGTTATCCTACCTGGCCTACCTCAATTCTTTTGGCAGTAAAACATCTTTGAAGCTATCGGTAATAAGTTGGGTTCCTTTGTTGCGCTTGAAGAAGACTGGGATACTAAATTTGACTGGCGTTGTGCCAAAATCCAAGTCGAGTTAGATGTGCGCGATGGCCTTTTTGAAGGAATATTTCTGGAAATGCATGGAAGCACTTGGACACAAAAATTGGACTATTGGAAGTTTCCCTTTAGATGTTTTTTGTGTCGACAGGTCGGGCACTTAGCTCAGGATTTTTCTCAACTGGATCAATCTCGTCCTTGCTTCAGAAAGTTCTAGAAGAAAAAATAAAATTTGATCAACAAACAGGCCAATTCACATGATATTGATCCAATAACGGCCCCTCTTGTTGATTCAATGGCAGATCAGCTCTTTCCGGAATCATCCTCTCATGAAGAAATCAGGGCAGAACAGAGAGTGTGTGAAGAGGACGCCTCTTCATTAGCTAAAGGTATGTCCCTTGGAGGTCCTGCTTCTCCCCTAAATTCTTCTATTCTATCTCCTATTAATGATTGTGTGGGTCTCACTGATTTGGTCCCTGGCCCTCCAAAGCCTCCCCTGTCTGAGCCCCCTCCTTCCGTTGTTCCCTCGTCTTTTTCTCCTCCCCTCAAGTCTCCATCTCAGGTAACCCTTGTTTCTAATTTCCCACACCCTTCCTCAGGCCCCTACACTACTAAGCTTCGTTCTTTTTCTTCATCTCGAATTAGCCCTAATCAATCTGTCAAAGGCGGTCTTGCTCAGGATACTGCTCCCAATATCACTCTCGAGAGGAAATTTGTGTTGTCCAAAGCTCAAAATCAAGCTGCATTGGATATAACCTTTGGTAAAAAAAATATGAGCTCTTAGAGCAGGGAGCGCCCTCAAAAAGGGCCTTATATTATTCTCCTCACTTTCAACGCAAGGGGTCTTGGGGGCACCCCTTCCCAGCTCGCCCTTAAATGGTTGTGGCAATCTGTCTCACCCGATGTCATTTTCCTTCAGGAAACAAATATGTCTAGTCTACGTGCTCAAGAACTTCTTTCAAAATGGCTCTGTGATTGGTCCTTTTTTTCTGTGGATGCCTTGGGGTTAGCAGGGGGACTAATCATGGCTATTATCCCTTCCATTATTGTCATATCCTCAGCATGTTCATCATTCTTTATTAAGACATCCATTTCTGATCCTTTTACTGGAGGGTCCCTTTCCCTCTTTAATTTATACGGCCCATGTGATGAAAAGCGGTCCTTTTGGGGATTTTTTTTTAATTCAGAAGTTGGGACCTCAGACTATAAGATACTGGGAGGTGACTTAAATTTCACTCTATCCCTGGAAGAGATATGGGGGTCTTTTGCAAGACCCTACCCTCTCACCCATTTTTTACTCTCCTGCATTGAAAGACTTGGATTAGTCGATGTTTGACCATCTAAAATGGAGCCTACTTGGTGCAAAAATAGGAAAAATCAGGATGCAATTTCCAAAATATTGGACCATTTCATAATTTATGAAGCTTTTTTAGCTTCTCATCTTCAGGTGAAATCGCGTGTAGAGATAGGAGGCATCTCTGACCACAGGCCTATTGTGTTATCTTTGGAACCTCTCGAATCAAATCCCCCTTCCCCGTTAAAATTCAATCCCGCTTGGTTATTGGAGGATGATTATAAAGCCCTGGTGATCTCTTCCTGGACCCATTTGGTTCCATCTCAGTCCCGTTCTTACATGCATATGTGGGCTGACAATATCTGAATGATTAACAGGGTTACTAAGTCTTAGGCAGGGGATTTTCATGCTAAACAACAAGCTCTTTTAAAATCCACTAAAGCTGCTATTAGTGAGCTATTTAAACAAAATACCTCTAGTATTCTAGCCAAATCAGAAATGGATTCCTTGAAAATTTTAGAGTTAAATCGTCACGAGCTCTTAAAAAAGGAAGAACAGTTATGGCGCCTAAATAGCCGAGTAACTTGGATAAAATAAGGGGACAATAATACAAAATGTTTCCATCATTTTGCAGCTCTCAGAAGAAATCAAAACACCATTGTGGAAAAAAAATCTAAGAATGGTGTGATGGTTCGATCCTTCGAAGAAAAAGCCAAGGCAGGGGTTCAACATTTCAAAAAATCTTTCTCTGTGTTAGGTAAACTTGACTCGAGATAGAGTCAAAATTGACTAGGGTAAATAGTAGTGGTTTTGGGGCACATGGTTTTGTGCACCCATGGTTTTGACCCATGGTATTGCATGTAATGGAGCCTATAAAAGGCTGGGAATACTTCATTGTAATGTAGGCTTGGAGGTGAGCAGTGAAGGCTCACTTGGTCGGATTGGCCAGAGTTTTGGCCAATGTTTAATGAAATTTCATTGGTTGGGTTTTTCCCCGGAGTTTGGGGTTTTCCCGGATAAACATCTGTGTTTATGTTTATGATTTGTTGTTGGGTTCTTTATGTTTATTTATCTCAATAAAATATTTATTATTTCTGTGGTAAATTCCTAACAAATGGTATCAGAGCCATATTTGGCTTCAAAGGGACGCTTTTGCAGCCAAGGGTTTTATTGGCCTGTGAATGGAGAAATCAATGCAGCCTTTTGCAGATCTTGCCATACGGAGCATGGTGTTTCTAGGAAATAGGAAATATCCAATTGATTGATTCCATGGGGAATTCCATGGAGGGTTTCTCAATGGATAAAGAGAACAATGGTGTTGCCACAGCCCAGATCTAGAAACTAGCAGTGATAAGAAGTTGGTTCGAGAAATTCAGAGATGAGAGGATGTTTGGTGCTGCAAACTATATTTTGGGCATGGAAATTAAGAGAGATCGGGCAAAGAGGAAGCTCTGGTTAAACCAGAGGAAGTATGTCGAGACCTGAGGTAGACCCTGTTCAGTGGGAAATCTACGGGATTGATTCTTGCGGTGAAAGAAGATGGTGAGCGGCTGGAAGATAGAGATTGAGAAATTTAATGGTCAGAGTTTTGAGTTGTGGAAGCTCAATATGGAGGATCTGCTGGTGGATAAAGATCAGTGGATCGCGGTAGATCTAGGTACTAAACCAACGACAATGTCAGATGAAGACTGGAAGAAACTGGATCGGAAGGCTAAGAGCACAATACGGTTGTGTGTCTCAGATTTAGTATTGTTGAATGTATCTGGGGAAGCTACGGCGAATAATTTGTGGGAAAAACTTGGGACTTTGTACCAATCTAAGTCTCTAGTGAATAAGTTGTTCCTGCGGAAAAAGCTGTATAACCTGAGGATGAAGGATGGAGACTCGGTGACAGAGCATCTGAACGCCTTCAATACTGTGGTAAGTCAGCTGTCATCTGTTGATATTAAAATCTCGGATGAAGATAAGTGCATCAGTTTGTTGTGTTCTCTACCAGACTCGTGGGATAGTCTGGTTATTGCAATAGGTAGCAATACAACTACCTTGAATTTTGATGACATTGTCTCAGCCTTGCTGTCGGAGGAAATGAGACGGAGAAATATGGAGGGTCAAAATGGAGATGCCTTATCCGTACGAGGAAGGTCCCAGAATAGAAACAAGAATAAGGTTTCGAGTGGGAGATCTAAATCTAGAGGGAGATCTAAATCTCCTGGAAAGTTTGTAAAGGTGTGCTGGAAATGCGGAAAGGAAGGGCACTACAAAAAGGAATGCAGATCTAAAGCTCCCGAGAAAGGAAAGGGATCTGATGAAGGTCCTTCTGCAGAGGCAAAAACCACCTCGGATGAAGGTGGGGATGTGTATTTGGCTTCTTCTTCAAATACACATGTAGATCATGAGTCATGGCTGATTGACTCAGGTGCATCCTTTCACTTCACTCCCCATAGGGAGTGGTTCTGCGAGTATGAGAAATATGATGGTGGTGATGTCTTCCTAGGGGATGATAGGAGGGCCAGAATCATCTGACGTGGAAAGGTCAAGCTGAAGCTGCAAGGTGGAAGGATTAGAACACTTCCTGGTGTTCTGCATATTCCTGCATTGGCCAGAAATCTGATTTCTGTAAGCAAGATGGATGATGCAGGTGTAAAAACAGTGTTCGAGAAAGATGCCTGCAAGATGGTTCGAGGAGCACTGGTATTAATGCAGGGAGTTTGGACTGGCACTCTGTACAAGCTAAAAGGAAGCACATTGGGAGAAAATGGGTGCTTAATAATAAGATGAATGTAGAAGGCAAGGTGGAGAAATACAAAGCTCGATTGGTAGCAAAAGGTTATTCCCAAGTGCCGGGGAATTTCCAGGATATTTTTCTCTATTTCCTGTGTTACTTCTATTAGATTACTTTTATCTGTTGCTACTGCATTTGATTTTGAGATAGAACAGATGGATGTGAAGACAACATTTCTTCATAGGGATCTAGAAGAGGAGATCTACATGAAGCAACTTGAAGGCTTTATGGTGAAGGGTAAGAAAGAACTGGTATGCAGGTTGAAGAAGTCTCTGTATGGGTTAAAACAATTACCAAGGATGTGGTATCAGAAATTTGATACCTATATACGGGGACTTGGCTTCACCAGAAGCAAGGAGGATCACTGTGTTTATTTTAAATTAATTGGTGACCACGTTATTTATTTGGTCTTGTATGTGGATGATATGTTGTTGATTGGAAATGACAAAGAAATTATCCAATATTTGAAGACCCAACTATTCTCCAAATTCGACATGAAGGATCTTGGTGCTGCAAACTATATTTTGGGCATGGAAATTAAGAGAGATCAAGCAAAGAGGAAGCTCTGGTTAAACCAGAGGAAGTATGTCGAGACTATATTGCAGAGGTTCAATATGCAGGATAGTAAACCGGTGAATGTTCCTATTCTTGTAGGTGTAAAGCTATCTGCTGAACAGTGTCCCAAGACACAAGAAGAAGATGAGGATATGTCCCGTGTTCCATATGCAAGTGCAGTGGGTAGCCTGATGTATGCAATGGTTTGTACTAGACCAGACATTGCACATGCAGTGGGAGTTTTGAGCAGGTTTATGTCAAACCCAGGGAAGGAGCATTGGACAACAGTGAAGCAGGTTTTCAGATATTTACGTGGCACTAGTGATTATGGCTTGTGCTACCAGGGAAGACCAGGATTGGAAAGAATGTTGGACATTCGTGGTTTTGTTGATGCAGACTGGGCTGGAGATCTGGACCAAAGAAGATCTACAAGTGGGTGTGTGTTTAGCCTATTTGGAGGCGCAGTCAGTTGGATGAGTAAAAGACAGTCTGTAGTGGCTCTTTCAACTACAGAGGCAGAATACATAGCAGCCACTCATGCAAGCAAGGAAGCAGTTTGGTTGTAGAGATTGTGTTCAAGTATGGGGTTGGCACAACAAGCTATAAGGATAGACTGTGATAGACAAAGTGCAATTTTCTTGGCTAAGAACCCTGCTTACCATTCAAAGACAAAGCACATTGATGTTCAATATCACTTTTTTAGAGATATGGTTGAGGCTAAAAGGGTGTTTTTGGTAAAGGTGGACACTTTGAAGAATGTTGCAGATGTATTGATGAATTCTATGAGCACTCAGAAGTTCTCTTGGTGTAGAGAAACAATGGGTGTTGAAGAATTGGCCCAATGACTAAGCGCTCCTATGGCCCCCTGTGGAAAGAAAACAAAAAGTGGGAGAATGTTGGGTATGTGTTATATTCTTTCCACAACTAGCCCCATGCACTGTACGTTGCGCCAGGCGCAGCAGGGGGGTCACAAGGGGGGAGGCAACCCCCACTGTTGGGGTCCGAGGCAGCGCCCCGGCGAAAATTTTTTTGGTGTACGGACCCACCCATGTTTTGTGCATGAGTTTGCACATGGTTTTGGGGTATGATGGTTTTCGGCCCCTGGTATTTTGTAGATCCAGTCAAGGGAAATATGGTTATGTTCTAATCCAAGGTTAATCGATTGGGGTTTATGTATGCTTCGACATGCATATATATGTGTTGTAACACTAAAAGGAATATAATGAAAAATCAATCTGGTCGTCCCGATTTGGGATCCAGGGGAAAATCTCTGTGTTTATCTATTTTATGTTTTATGCTCTCGCTATTGTTTATTTTCTGTTATAAGATTCGTGTGTAGATAATTTCTGTTCAGGGTTAAAACATACATTTGGTATCAGAGCCATATTTGGCTTCAAAGGGACGCTTTTGCAGCTAAGGGTTTTATTGGCCTGTGAATGGAGAAATCAATGCAACCTTTTGCAGATCTGGCCATACGGAGCATGGTGTTTCTAGGAAATAGGAAATATCCAATTGATTGATTCCATGAGGAATTTCATGGAGGGTTTCTCAATGGATAAAGAGAAAAATGGTGCTGCCACATCCCAGATCTGGCGACTAGCAGTGATAAGAAGTTGGTTCGAGAAATTCAGAGATGAGAGGATGTTTGCACGTGGATTAATTAATTGATGAACCATGTATCTGAAGAGAAATCCTAGAGGACTGGCGGTTACAGAGGATGGTGACCCATGTAATCCGGTAGATGGGTTATTTTTATATGGAAATTGATGTCATATGTACAAACACAGCAACAATGAAACAAAAAAAATATTATTATAATGGAGTTAATTTTTTATATGTAAATGGGCATACTGCTGTAAGACCTGGTATGGCATGTATACCCCTGGGTAATCACTGGTAAAGTCCGGGTTAGACCTAGGTGATAGGGGGGATGTCAAGTTAACAATTACCCTGGGTAAAAATTTGAAGGGGGGAAGAGCTAGAGTGAGTGGGGTTGTCTCATCTAGCAGGTTTGGCTGGATTTATTCAATAATCCCCAAGTCAAGTTTAAGGGGGGAATTTTTAGGTAAACTTGACTCGGGATAGTGTCAAAATTGACTAGGGTAAATAGTAGTAGTTTTGGGGCACATGGTTTTGTGCACCCATGGTTTTGACCCATGGTATTGCATGTAATGGAGCCTATAAAAGGCTGGGAATACTTCATTTTAATGTAGGCCTGGAGGTGAGCAGTGAAGGCTCACTTGGTAGGATTGGCCAGAGTTTTGGCCAATGTTTAATGAAATTTCATTGGTTGGTTTTTTCCCCAGAGTTTGGGGTTTTCTCGGATAAACATCTGTGTTTATGTTTATGATTTGTTGTTGGGTTCTTTATGTTTATTTCTCTCAGTAAAATATTTATTATTTCTGCGGTAAATTCCTAACACTCTGCTCCTGAGGGTTGTCCCATCCAAGAGATCCTTCAGGTTTTACAACTATTCCCTCGTATGATCACTGACAAAATGAATATTTCCCTCACTAAAGAAGTGAACGAAATTGAGCTCGAATTCATCCTTAAAAGTTTCCAAAAAGGAAAGTGCCCTGACCGGGATGGTTTAAAGATCGAATTTTTTCTCAGTTTTTATGAGTTAATAAAGGATGATTTTTTATTAGTAATAAAGGAATCACAAAGATCCGGAAAAGTGTTGGGATCAATAAACTCGACCTTCATTACGTTGATTCCAAAAAAAGCAGCGCCCAAGGAATTCGATGAGTTTCGAACAATATCTTGCTGCAATTTGATCTATAAGTTAATATCCAAAATTATTGCTCAGCGATTAAAACCTATCTTAAGTTGCATCATTTCTGAAGAACAATTTGGTTTCTTAGACAAAATACAAATCCACGATGCAGTTTCTTTGGCTTAGGAATCCCTTCATTATGTCCATCTGAGCAAAAAACCTTCTTTCGCTCTTAAGCTGGATTTGTCAAAAGCGTATGATAGGGTAAATTGGACCTTTCTCATGCTATTACTTATTCATATTGGCATGGCTTTGGAAGTAGTAGAATGGATTATGGGATGTATTTAATCAACCTCCTTTTTTTTTTTTATTAATGGCTCCCCCTCTGCTTTCTTTCGCTCTTCTAGGGGACTCAGACAGGGGTGTCCACTCTCTCCTTTTTTGTTCTTGTTGATTGCTGAAGCCCTAAGCCGCTTATGTAAAAATTCCATCTCCTCTGGAAGTCTAAAAGGTATCCATATTGCTGGAATGGATTCCCTCTCCCGCATCCTTTTCATGGATGACATCCTCCTTTTTTGCAGCGCTTCCATTGCAAATGCTAGAGCCTTGCAAGATATACTTTGTCTCTTTCAAATAGCAACTAGGATGCAGATTAACATTAATAAGTCTGTTCTGGCTCATAATTTCATTCCCGATAATCTTCTCTCCCAAATAAATCTCTCTCTCCCCTTTCCCACTTGTGCATGGGAGTCGAGGTTTAAATATCTGGTATTCGTTCTAAACCCAAACTCTTATTGTTTCAAGGATTGGATATGTCTCTACCAGAAGGTTGAGAACTGAATCTCGCATTGGACAAATCACTTTCTTTTTCGGGGAGGCCGTTTGGTTCTTCTCAAATCCATGCTTCAAATAATTCCATTGTACTGGGCCACCATTGCTTCGATCCCTAAAGGAATTCTTCACAAAATCAGGAAGAAATGTTTTTCCTTTCTTTGGACTACAAGCAAAAAAGTTGAAGGGATCCCTTTGGTAAAATGGACGAGGCTTGCACAGCCTAAAGATTTAGGGGGTTGGGGAATCAAGGACCTTCTGAATTTCTATATGTCCCTCGCTGCAAAATCCTTATGGAGACTATCTAAAAACTCAGATTCTCTTTGGAACAAAGTCATGTGCGCAAAATATTTCCCTAGCCAATCTATTATTTCATGGTTTAGAAATCCTAACAAATCACACAAAAATGCTTCCATTGGATGGAAGGAAATGGTCTCAGCCTTCCCTTTCATTGGTCAGTGGACTGCTTGGATTATCATAAATGGAAAATCGGTTTGCATTGGGATAGATCCGTGGGTAGGAGCAGGTGAAAATTACCAACTTTCTGAAGGCCTCCGCTCTATCCTTAAATAAAAACGCATCCATTCCATTGTGGACGTTGTTGTAGCCTTGCCTCAAGCCTGGGGAACTCCGGGATGGAAAGGCATTATATATTTAGGACTGCCACAAAACCAGGTAGCAGAACGGACCTCATTCTTATCTCTTCTCATGAGCGATTTCATCCACCTGGAATTGGAGGTTGAGGATAAGCTGGCATGGTCTAAAAATGGTTCTAATGGCTCTTACACAGCAAAGCTCGGTTACAAAGCAATGACAGAAGCCTTGTACTGTGAGGAAACGTTGTTCTGGTGGATTCCCCTTTGGAAATCCCCAGGCCCAAAAAAAAGCCAAATTGGTACTCTGGCTTTCGCTTAAAAACCGCCTCCTGTCCTGGGATAATTTACAACGATGGGGATGGGAGGGCCCGAGTCATTTCTACCTCTGTGGTCATGCAGTTGAAAAAATTTCTCACATTTTTTTCTATTGCTCTTATGCAGAATCCATATGGAACCTTTCTTCGTCTTCAATCGCTGCTCCTCAAATGACCTCAGTAGACTCCTTTGAAGCAAGACTGAAGCAATGGTGGAAGGAGCCCGGGGTAAACTCCTATTCAACATTTCCTGCATTATTCTCTTTTGGAATTTGGTGGGCTCGTAATATGGTTATTTTCAATGAGAAATTTATTCCAGAAGAGCTGACAGCGGCACTTATTGTGCAGTGGGCTTCCGAGCACAAATGCAATCCAAAATCACCCAAAATTCGATTTGTGGTGGTTCCAGAAATTGACCAGAGTTATGCATGGGCTTTCTTTGATGGTGCCTGTCAAGGCTCTCCTCCTTTGACAGGAGCAGGGGCTGTCCTTCATTTTTCACCGGTATCAAAATTTCACATTCTCTTTGCTTCAGGCCATGGATCAAACAGCAAAGCTGAGCTTGCTGCTCTATGGGTTGTTCTTCATGTGGAAAAATCCAAAGACATTTCTTCTTTACAATGTTTTGGAGACTCCAAAATGGTTATTGATTGGGCCCTTCAAATATCTCAAATACACTCTCCTCACCTTCAAGCCATCCTCCACAACATTCGGCGCTTAGCTCAAGTCTATCATTTCCTCTCTTTCAAACATGTGTACCGTGAAATAAATTCAGAAGGTGATGGTTTATCAAAGGCGGCTCTCACTCTCCCTCCAGGCACACTTAAAATTGTGGATATCTCTTCTAATCTGGAAGAGACACACCTAGTTTAATTATACAGTGGAGCACAAATATGCTTACAGTTTTTGTATCTATGATCTGTATATTGGACATTGTGGGAGAAAATCAATGGGAGATTCAGTGTTTGGAGGGTTAGTAAACTTTCTCTCCGATGCGTATATTTATAGTGGGAGTTCCAGCAGCCATAAATACTTTTCCAAGCAAAAGGTATTAGCAGTAAAGATCTGAATTATGGGACTGCCATTCTGCGATAAGGTTGGATGTTTTCAATAATTATATGAACAAATATGAAGCATGAAGAATAGATGGATTAATAGTAGAAACATTGCAGTGAAAAGAAAAGTTACGTTTTGTACTGGTGTTATTTTTTGAACTACAGATCAAATAAAGGGAGACCCTTCAGGAGTACATGAAAAAACTGTTACAGCTCAAGGAGTAATGTAAAAACCCCATTAAGGGGTCAATCTATTATTTTTCTCATAAAATAAATATTTTTTTTCCACGAAAATAAATAAATAAATACATACATATACATATATATATATATATATATATAATTTAAAAACAATTAAATTAAAATAGAAAAAAATAATAATAATAATTTAAATTAAAAAAAAAAAATTAATAAGAAAATTAAAAAAAAATATTTTAAGATAATAAAACATTAAATTAAAAAATAATAATAAACAATAAAAACTTAGAAATTTAAAATAAAATAAAAAAATTAAGATTAAAAAACAAAAAAAGAGAAAAAACATTTTTGAATAATTAAAAAAAAAACAAAACAAAACAAAAATCTACTTGTTTTTAAAACTTAAATCATTTTAAAAAAATTAAAATGAAAAAAAAAAAAACATTTTTCAAATTAAAATAATAAAAATTTAATAAATAAATTTAAACTTTAAAATAAAAAAAAATAAAAATATTAAATTTAACAATAATAATAATAATAAAATATTAAATTAAATTAGAAAAACAAATATGAAATATAATAAATAATAAAAAAATTTATTGAAATTATTACAAAAAAAAAAAAATCAAAATTTCATAAATAAATAAAAATTCGAATTAAAAAAAATATGTTTAATTGCACTGCCCAAGTGGCGTTAGGAGGTTGATTCTCGGAATCGACCTAGGGAGGTCAATTCTAGGAATCGACCTCGACAGGTCGATTCCAGGATTTGACCTCAAGAGGTCGATTCCAAGAATCGACCTGAGGAGGTCGATTCTGGGAATCGTCCTTGAGAGGCCGATTCCGGGAATCGACCTCGAGAGGTCGATTCCGGGAATCGACCTGGGGTGGTCGATTCCGGGAATTGAACTAGGGAGGTCGATTCCAGGAATCGAACTAGGGAGGTCAATTCTGCAAATCGACCTGGAGAAGTCGATTCCAAGAATTGACCAGGGGAAGTCGATTCATGGAATCGACCTGGGTAGGTTGATTCCCGAAATCGACCTGGGGAAGTTGATTCCCGAAATCGACCTGGGGAAGTTGATTCCCGAAATCGACCTGGGGAAGTTGATTTCGGGAATCGACCTGGACAGGTCGATTCCCATAATCGACCTGGGCAAGCAGCCCCCCGCCCACCTAGTGGCAGGCCCTCGTCGCACCATCGGCAACGCAATTAAATAAATTATTTTTACTTAGATTTTTTTTATATTAAATTTTAATAAAAATTTTTGTTTTTAATATTTTTTTAATTTTTATTGTTATTTATCATATTTCATATTTGTTTTTTTATTTTTATTTTTTTAATTTTAATTTAATTTTATTAAATCTAATATTACTTTTTGAATTTAATTTAATAAAATTTAATAAATGTCGTTAATTTTTTTTTTAATTATTTTTTTTTTTTGTTTTTTTCAACTTTTTTTAATTACATACAATTTAATATTTTTTATTTAAATTAATTTTATATATTTTAAATTAATTTTATTTTTTAAATTAATTTGTTTTTTTTGTTTTATTTATTTATTTTCCATTTTCCATTTTTAATTGATTTTTTATTTTTTTTAAATTATCATTTTCAAAGTTTTTTTTTTTATAAGATGTACAATATATATTTTTTAATTTAATTTAATATATACATATAATTTATTTTTTATAGTTTAAATTAAATTTATTTTTTAAAATTTATTTGTTTTTTTAATTTAATATTTTTATTTTATTTTATTTTTTCATTTTTAATTTTCAATTATTTTTTAATTTTTTGATTTTATATATATATATATATATATATATATATATATATATATATATATATATATATATATATATATATATATATATATATATATATATATATATTAAATTTAATTTGTATATTTTATTTTATTTTATTTTTTAAAATTTATTTGTTTTTTTAAATTTGTTTTTTTAAGTTAATATTTTTTATTTTGTTTTTTTTTTAAGTTTTAATATATTTTTAGATTTTAATTTTTAAAATGTGTTTTTTTTTTTATTAATTTTTTCTCTTAATTTTTTTTTTTTTTTAATTAAATAAATGTTAATGAAATTGTTTTTCTTTATTTTCTTTTTTTAATATATTTTATTATTAGGAATTTTTCTTTTGTGATTCATAAATTGTGATTAAAATCTTTTGGTGAAAATCACATCAGAATAGATTTGGTCGACGCGTTTCGAACCAGCCACTGTGGTTCATCATCAGGACAAGATGGAAAATCTGATCCATAAATCCCTTTAAATAGATCGTAAAGCTCCAACTAGCCGTTTGTAAAATAACGGCTAGTTTGACTCAAATCAAAAAAATATAATAGTTTATTTATTTTATAAAGAATAAATCACATGATTAATGTTTAAAATTTGAATTTTATATATTTATATTGATTTTTAATAAAAATAATAATTATTAATTTAATGTATTTTTTTTTTAAGAATAGAATAATTGTTTAATATTTATATATATTCATTTTTTTAATATAATAATTATTCATTTGTTTTTATTATTATTTTTTTATATCAAATAAATTAAATGTTAAAAATAATTAAATACTATTTATAGTTTAAATATATAAGAAATTATTTTATTTTTAATAATTATATGTTAGTTGATTTCAAGCCCATAACACGTATTAGTTACCTTATATTTTTATAATTAATTTTATTCTCTTAGACTCAAAACAAATAAAATGAAAATTACAAAAATAAACGAATAAAAATAAAAATCAAAATATAATACACAAAATCTTAATAAATAAATAAATAATAATAATAATAATAATGAAATATATATATATATATATATATATATATATATATATATATATATATATATATATATATATATATATATATTATTGGGAATGAAGGGCAGGAATCCAACATCTGCTAACAATCCATTCATCATCTCTATTGAGGTTAACCAACCTCTTTTCGATTTCCAGGGCTTCTCTCAACTTGTGGTGGTAGAAATGGTCAATCCTCGCAATAATCTCAGCATCTTCAATGCAAATGTGATGATTTGTCTTCTCCGCATGCTCTGCTAGGGCATAGGAACGTGATCTATTATGCTTAAGGTCAGCGACATGTTCTTGAATTCTTTGACTAATTGATCGACCAGTTTCACCAATATAAGGGGTCCCACAGGAGCATGGAATCGAGTAAACACCCTTACCATCCTTCGGGCAAATCAGGTCCTTACCCGATCTAAGCGAACTCCGAATGGTGCGGGAGGGCTTAAAGGTTGAGGAAACATTATGTTTCTTTAGAATCCTGGAAATTTTATCCGTAGTACCTTGGATAAATGGAAGGTGAACTCCAGATAATCGATCACAGGGATCTTTTATTAATGAATTGAAAGACTTGGAGTTGGATCGTGATGATAGGTTTGTTAGTTTTGATGTTGTTTCCTTATACACTTGCATCCCCATTAGCGAAGCCATTGATGTCATTTCTCCGATCACGGATCCTGATACTGCTCATCTTGTTGAAATTTGCCTTACCTCGACCTTCTTTAGTTTCGAGGGTGAATTCTTTGAACAGACTTGTGGTGTGGCCATGGGTTCCCCTCTTTCCCCTGTGGTAGCTAATTTGTTCATGGAAGAATTCGAATCTAGGGCCCTCTCCTCTTCTTTTTTTCAACCTAAGCTTTGGAAAAGGTTTGTTGATGACACCTGTGTTGTGTGGCCTCATGGTAAGGAGAAATTGGACATTTTCTTCCAGCATCTTAATAATCAATCTGACTTCATTAAGTTCACCATGGATTTTGAAGATAATGGTAGCTTGCATTTTCTAGATGTCCTCATTTCTAGGAATGAAGATGGTTCTTTCTCTCATCAAGTCTTTAGAAAGAAGACGCACACTGAGCAGTATTTATATGCTAGTTCTCACCATTTCCCTGCTCAGAAGCTTGGGGTTCTTAGCACCCTAGCCACTAGAGCCTTTAGAATCTCTGATGAACAACACTTTAAAGGTGAAAAGGCTCATCTCCTTAAAGTTTTTAACAAAAACGGTTATAGCACGAGTCAATGTCTTAAAGCTTTTCAAAAAGCTGAAAAAGGTCTTAAGGGTAAAAAATATCCCTGTGATCGATTATCTAGAGTTCACCTTCCATTCATCCAAGGTACTACAAATAAAATTGCCAGGATTCTAAAGAAACATAATGTTTCCTCAACCTTTAAGCCCTCCCGCACCATTCGGAGTTCGCTTAGATCGGTTAAGGACCCGATTTTCCCGAAGGATGGTAAGGGTGTTTACTTGATTCCATGCTCCTGTGGGACCCCTTATATTGGTGAAACTGGTCGATCAATTAGTCAAATAATTCAGGAACATGTCGTTGACCTTAAGCATAATAGATCACGCTCCTCTGCCCTAGCAGAGCATGCGGAGAAGACAAATCATCACATTTGGATTGAAGATGCTGAGGTTATTGCGAGGATTGACCATTTCTACCACTGCAAGTTGAGAGAAGCCCTGGAAATCGAAAAGAGGCCGATTAACCTCAACAAAGATGATGGATGGATTGTTATCAGATGATGTATTCCTGCCCTTCATTCCCAATAATAATTTTTTTTTTCATTATTATTATTATTATTTATTTATTTATTAAGATTTTATGTATTTATTTGATTTTTATTTTTTATTTTTGTTTTTATTTTTATTCGTTTATTTTTATATTTTTCATTTTATTTGTTTTTATTTTTATCTATTTATTTATTTATTATTTTATTTTATTTTTATTTTTATATTTTTATTTTATATGTTTTATATTTTTATTATATATATATATATATATATATATATATATATATATATATATATATATATATATATATATATATATATATATATAAGTAAGGTTAAATAAAATTAATTATAAAATAAGGTAACTGATGTTATGGGTTTTGAATCAACTAACATATAATTATTAAAAATAAAATAATTTCTTATATATTTAAACTATAAATAGTATTTAATTATTTTTAACATTTAATTTATTCGATATAAAAAAATAATAATAAAAACAAATAAATAATTATTATATTAAAAAAATGAATATATATAAATATTAAACAGTTATTTTATTCTTCAAAAAAAAAACATTAAATTTATAATTATTATTTTTATTAAAAATCAATATAAATATATAAAATTCAAATTTTAAACATTAATCATGTGATTTATTCTTTATAAAATAAATAAACTATTATATTTTTTTTTATTTGAGTCAAACTAGTCGTTATTTTACAAACGGCTAGTTGGAGCTTTACGATCTATTTAAAGCAGTTTATTGATTAGATTTTCCATCTTGTCCTGATGATGAACCAAACTGGCCGGTTCGAAACGCGTCGACCAAATCTATACTGATCTGATTTTCACCGAAATATTTCAATCACATATTTTATTATTCTAAAATTATAGTTTCAACATTTTCTGTTTTCGGGGTGTTTTTTGCACACAAAAAAATGAATTTTACGTCTATTTTTAAAAATGTATAAATTTTACCTCGAAAAAAAAAGGTTATTCCACAATACAACTTTTCATTTTCGGGGTGTTTTTTGCACCCAAAAAAAAAATGCCTTTTTCTTCCATTTTTAAAAAATGTTGAAAATTTACCCCGAACCCAAAAAAAAAAAAAAAAAAAAAAACCCTATTCTAGAATACAACTTTTCTTTTTCGGCTTGTTTCTTCATGGTTTTTTTTTTTTTTTTGTTAGAGTTCCCATTTTGAGGTAATAGTTATGTTTGATCGATAACTATGTTAAGTTAGAATGCGGTTCAATAACATTGATGATAATGCCATCGAGACCTTTGATGATAGTGCCATCGAGACCTGTAATTATTTTAGAGATGCATCATGGAACAATAGGATGTAAAAAAAGGTGGAAGACTTCTAACTAATGAACTCCATGAAATAAAGAAAAAAGAGAATGGAACAGTAAGGGAGTTCAATTTCAGATTCCAAAGTTCTTGGATAAGCTACCACAATTTATAAAGCCAAAGAACAAAGCTATTTTTTTGTACCACAGTAATGCTTTCAAAGAGAATTTTGGTTTTACTTAAGAGCCAAGTCCTCAAGTACCCTTAAGGCAGTTCAAGATATGACTAGTCAGCTAGAAGAGAAATCTATTTCCATGAGTAAAGTCGATCTATCTTGTTCTTCTAGGGCATCAACATCTAAATATGAAACTAAATCGAGAACTACAAATTCAAGAAATCTAGTTCTTGATGCCGGGCCAACCTTGGCAGAAACATTGAAGGAACTTACTACATCCCTTAACCAACAACAAATAGTGACAAACAATAAGTTCCTTCAGTTGGAAAGGACACAATCCTGAAAACCAGATAAACCCATAACTGTTAGAAAGGACACAATCCCGAAAGGGCGGAAACGCGAAGCTGGGTTACACTTTTGTGAGAATCGGGGGTTGAAATTTTTTTTCGGCAATAGTTCGGCCGAAAATTTTATATAATTCAGCCGAACTATGTAATAGTTCGGCCGAAATCGTGATTCCGTTTAGACTGACGGCTTACTGACGGCGCGGGCAAACAGAATTTTTGCCGGAGATTGGAAAACCGACAACTAAAGTTCGGCCGAACTTATATAAAAGTTCGGTCGAACTGTTAGTTCGGCCGAACTGTTACATTTAAAATAGTTCGGCCGAACTATTTTCTATAAATAAATCGCCCGCGAAGTATTGCGGTTACCGATTTCATTGTTCCCGCGTTCTTTCTCTGTCGCTGTTGCACCTCGTCGCCGTGTTGGTGTCCCTGTCGCCGCGCCGCAGCTCCTCGTCGCCGCGCTCTTCATTCCATGGGTATGTCACTATCTATGCAGCTTTGAACACATGTATAAGCTAGTCTTGTAACACTGTAAATTGATTAGAGCTTCATAACTACCTGTAATTAGTGTAACGATTTCACTTATTATGTAAATGACATGGAACTCTATTCTGTGTAAGCTCATTGATACTAGTGTTCTATGTTGTATCTATACAGTAAGTGTGTTTGCTCTTTACTTCTTAGAGATAGTGTGGTCATTTATCATAGCTCTTGTATTCTGATCATTACAATCAAAAGATTCATCCCTTTCATCATCTTTATCTGAAGTCTTTGAAGCTCTTTTGTAATACCAGTTCTTCCATGTCAGTAAGTTCTCAAGCAAATCTGAAATAGACAGCCAACGCATTCCTCAATTGCATATATCCAAGTTTCTCAGATTTTGACTTTTTCAAATAATTTATATATTAATCCTAATCTTCTCATGCAGAGACTATTCAATCAATTTTCCAAAATTTTGGGCATCAAAACCACTCTTATTTGTTGCAGGTTTTATTGATTCTTTATTTTTTAATAATTATTAAACAAACTTAGGTGCTTGAAATTGGGTGTTATTTATTCAACTAGAAATGTACCACTGTTCGCTCTGCTGATTTAAGTGTTGAGGCCAAGTCTTACTATGTTACTGAATAAGTTGAATTTGAGATTTGTCATACCGTTGGAACAAATTTTTAATCATGCATACCGTACCTTCGTTCAAAAAGGGAGAACATTGGGACCAAGAAGGGTGCATGTTCATAACTTCATAAGCACGCATTTCGTTTCAAATAGAAAGCATCCAAACATCTGGTTTCCCTCTTCTTTTTCTATTCTCTTCTGTAGGCTTTTCAATGATCATAATCAGGTAGAGCAACAGTTATACAACTGAACAATAATAGATCCACGCAGAATGTTACATGAGATCGACTTCATTGGGTTCATGTTCAGCTTAAAAATTAGAAGTACAGCTAACCTAATTTCACCTAAGCAAAACCTTAGCCAGTTCAATTTGTGATGTTTAATTTACAAACGAATATTACATCATGGAAGTTATTTAATTACTGAGTTTTTACCAATTATACATTGAACAAAAGCTTGAAAAGGGTTTCTAAATTACTATTTGAGATGGATCTTATAATATCTTATAATCTGGTTATGTTTGTTGTGATGCTACATAAAAATTTTCAATAACGTTATGACTCCAAATTCAGGCTTCTGTGATCCATACTTGCAGATTTCCATTGATCCATACTTGCAGACTTCCATTGAATACTTGCAGATTTTTTTATTTTAATCAAATTAAGATATTGTTTCTTTTTTTTCTTGAAAATACAGGTATCTGTTCTCCATGTACTTATCTGACAGGGTCCAACAATACCTTTCTGTACTGCAATGATCTTCCCACAGGTCTAACTGTAGTCGCTTAAAAATAGAAATGCCATCTATTTTTTATTACCATAAAGAGATCACAATCTATCTTCTTAAGGGTGTATGCCTACAAAGAATTTTACGACAGCATATTGCACTTCTTAATTCTTTATAAAACTAGATTTTTTTTACTCAAGATAATCTTAATTGACATAATTTTGTTTGATTTATTAAGATTTAAACCTTGAATTTTGGGTTTACTTAATACTTCAGAACACAGGGAACACCAATTAAACTACCCCTGTGAGCTTCAAAAATACCATTTTAAAAGAAATAATAAAATATATATTTAAATCCCCTAAATATTCAATCATGGAACTTTTATGTCAAAAGAAAGATATCAAAATATGGAATGCCAGAAATTTTATGAAGAAAATGTTTAAGAAACCAATAGAATATACTGAGTTAATGTAGGTTAGAAAGTTCACTTGCTCTGAAAGAATAGACCTCAACTTGTTTGCATGCATTGCTTTGTGCAGCTCTATGCGCTTCAGTATAACTGAGTCTTGCAGTTCTGAAATTTTTGTCCATGCACTGTAAAGCATTTTCTGTTCCAAAGATTAAAGCTCAAGCTTCACTTTTGTTCCTAAGCTTAGTTAAATTTGCAAATTCTATTAAAAATAAAAAACTAAACATTTAAGTATTTATAAAAGAATTATATACAATTTTCGGGACCAGTAAGCATCTAAAGATTTAAAATATTTTGAAAAAAAATTTTAAATCTTAAAGCTTGTAGAAAGAAACTTATAATTTCAATGTTCTTATTGAAATTTTCATTGAATGTTTAAAAGTTCCATTTCTTTTTCTTTCAACTATGTTGAATTTAGTTTTAGTTATATTTTTAATGTTGGAGAAAACCCTTATTTGTTTCATGTGGTCGTAAGTGATTTTATGTCATTAAAGTTGTGGATTTGACCATTGAAACAACACAACATGATATTTCAAATTTAAAAATGATGGTTTTGAGTCTAGGTAGCTTAGAATCCTATTTGTTTTCAAAATAAGGATGCACTCCCATTTGATTCTCATGATTAGGTTGTAATCATGAGGCTCTCGCTCAAGAGTGGACCTTCCCAAAGTCTTGTGGCGTCTTGTCACAAACAAAACCATCAAACTGAAAAACACATCATGCAAGAAACATAGCTCGCTGACATATCATTTTTCTCCTTCAAAGAAAAAAAATTCACATCATGTGAATATCTCCATGTACTCTTACATATTGGTGTACAAAACCATCAACCAAACACAAGTAGACAAAACATGCCTCTTCAAACAACTGACTCTCAAGTCAAATAATAGAGCTCATGTACAAATTTCCATATTTGTTGCATTTAAGTGTGTCAACATAACTCTACTTTCAACATCTTGCTTCATGCAACATGCACCATACTTTCAATTTGCAAATAAATTCATGAAACATCAAAATACATGCTAGGCCTTAATTGGATAAGAAATCTAACCATCTGTTAGCAAACCATTTCAATGGCGCTTCTTTTAGTTGCACTTCATCATGTGAATCATCTTGACCCTCATCGATTATGAAATCCTCTTTTCCATTCTTGTCATTATCTCATTCCACCTTCTTCAAATGTTGTGGATGACTTGTTGGATACAAAGTCCAACACTTGTCCAACATCTATAAACATTTGATTATTCAAACAACAAAAGGAACATGCAAGTTCTTTTCCAAATCTTATGTGAATATTTACCATATTTATCATAATCAAAAGCAATTTGATTAGAGGCAAATTTATACCTTGAACATTCATCGTTGTCGCCTTCTTGAGGAGGTGAATTTGATGAGGTTGTGGCTCTCCTCTGAATACTAGCAATGAATTCAATGACTCTAGAGCTTTCAACATCCTCTTCTTTTACATTCTCATTAGTTGCATGATTATTAACATCTTCTTGCAAAGTGGGTGTCAAACTTTTCCATTCAACATGAATACAAACTTTACAAGCTTGATGCACCCCTTTCATGTATAAAAAGATTACTTGTGTTGGGAGTGGCCTTTTACAACTTCGGAAAGCATTTGGTTCCACATTCATTCCTCCGGCAGACGCTATCTTGTAGATACCATACATTTGTCTAAGGTTAAAATCATACAAGAAGAGCTTCATTCCGGGCTTCACCTTTTCTACAAGCTCCTTTTTGGTTGGTGGCAACCCAAACACTTTGTATCGGAAACACTCTTGCTTTGTTTGAAAATTACACATAAAAATCAAGTCGGAAAACTTATCTTTGCCACTGCCATCTTCATTGTTTGCTTCCTTGCTGCCTTGTTTTTTCTTCTTATTTTGATCAACCTTTGACACAACAGGGTCATATAAACCCTTGGGTTTGTTCTCTGTCTCTATTTTAACAGTCTTATCCACAACATTAACCTTTGACACAACAGGGTCAGATAAACCCTTGGGTTCGTGGTATGTCTCTATTTTAACAGTCTTATCAACAACATTAGACACAACAGGGTCAGATAAACCCTTGGGTTCATGGTATGTCTCTATTTTAACAGTCTTATCAACAACATTAGTTGGTGCTGCATCCTGCAACATATATCCACAAATTTGTTTCAGGCATTTGTAATCTTCCTTAGACTATCCGTAATTTTCTTCACACTATATGCAATCTGCTTCATACTATACTATCCGCAATCTGCTTCAAAGATGACCGAACAATAGATCCACACTATTTTCAAACTCTTTAAACTTCACACTGAAAGCCCATCAACATATTCGTACTGAATCTTACAATAATCTGTAAACTATTTTCAGAGATTGCCGAGTTATTCCTTATTAAAAGAGCCATAGACAAGGTATATAAATATAGATAGAATTACTTCCTTTTAGGCCAACCAACACTTTGCCATGTAGGCTGATTTGTAACACATCATAATAGTTCCATTTTTCAACGTTGATGCAGAGCTGAAATAAACCATTGGTTCATGTTTTCTTTGACTAGATCTAGGTTTCTAGCTGAATCTATATGGACATTTATGTCTAGTTAAATACCCTTATGTTTGCAAGATTGATTTATCTTTTAAGATTTTGCATTTGTGTGTTGTATGTATCAAAGATATCTATTTCTAGTTTTTCTATGCATATCAATTCAATTGCACAAACAATTAAATCTAATTTAATATTATTGTTTGCTAGAAGTTAGTTTATGTTTTAAAAATGTTCAGTGTTGTATGTAGCAAAATATTATACAAGGTGACCTTTCTTATGGCAATGAGTAATAAACAATTTCAACTTATTTTCAACATCATTTTCCTTGTCCAATAGGCCTTTGACTTTTTGCCTCATTTATTTAGAAAGTTTCATGTGCATGGATATCTTCTTCCAACATTTATAAACATTATGATTAAATTAAAACCACAAAAGGAACATGCAAGTTCTTTTCTATATCTTATTTGAATATTTACCATGTTTATCATAATAAAAAGCAATTTGATTAGAGGCAAATTTATACCTTGAACATTCACTGTTGTTGCCTTCTTGAGGAGGTGAATTTGACATGAGGTAGTGACTCCCCTTTGAATACTAGCAATGAATTCAATGAATCTAGAGCTTTCAACATCTTCTTCTTTTACATTCTCATTAGCTGCATGATTATTAACATCTTCTTGCAAAGTGGGTGTCAAACTTTTCCATTCATCATGAACACAAACTTCACAAGCTTGAGGTAATGAACACGAAATAAAATTACTTCTTGGAACAACTTCATGTGCCTCCTTGGCTTTGGAGCATTTTCCATGTTTTCCATAACCAAGACCCAAATAATTAGGCCCTTCTTGAAGAACATTTGGCTCAACTATGCCTTGTACTCAACTATGCCTTGTACATGCTTGCCTTTAAAACCCTTTACTTTCATAGCACATTTTCATCAAAAATTTGGACCTTATTCCTCTAATGTCTCTCAAAAGCACGTACACATTCATTTTCAAAGGAAATTGAAGACAAAAACCAATAGCTAATTCTTCTAACTAACCTTGACTAAAATGAGCTAAATTGTACTTTGATACGAACTTGATTTGAATATGGACAAACTATTTTTGTTGGGGAAAGGGTTTATGTGTCAAGCTTTAAGTGTATTTTGTGAGAAATTTATGAGTTAATTAGATTTTAAAAACTCATTTTTACACATTTATAAAATGCAAAAATTTTAATTCTAGGAAAATCTTTTCCCTCGATCCAAATTCTGATCATTGGACATGTAAGAGGAAGAAAGAGGGAATTCACTTTTCAAATTCTAGACCTTGTCTAGACCTCCTAGTGGCCAAGTATTTAACCTAGCATGATAGCCAACTAGGTGTAAAATTTGACTCTATCCAACACTTGTCCACAAGGTGACCTTTCTTATGGCAATGAGTAATAAACAATTGCATCTTATTTTCAACATCATTTTCCTTGTCCAATGGGCCTTTGACTTTTTGCCTCGTTTATTTAGAAAGTTTCAATGTGTATGGATATCTTCTTCCAACATCTATAAACATTATGATTATTCAAACCACAAAAGGAACATGTGCAAGTTCTTTTACATATCTTATGTGAATATTTACCATGTTTATCATAATCAAAAGCAATTTGATTAAACGCAAATTTATACCTTGAACATTCACCATTGCCTCCTTCTTGAGGAGGTGAATTTGATGAGGTAGTGGCTCTCCTTTGAATACTAGCAATGAATTCAATGATTAGATAGAGCTTTAAACATCCTCTTCTTTTACATTCTCATTAGCTGCATGTTTATTAACATCTTCTTGCAAAGTGGGTGTCAAACTTTTCCATTCATCATGAACACAAACTTCACAAGCTTGAGGTAATGAACACGAAATAAAATTCCTTCGTGGAACAGCTTCATGTGCCTCATTTATCTCATGGGCCTTCAACTTAAATTATATATGTAGCATAATACATTAAGCTATAGGAGATAAATCAAAGAAGCATTTGTTCATGTAAACTAAACATGTGTAATAATTATGTCCTCATTTAATATGTACAATATGTTTGGTTGAATCCACATGAAAAACAAGACTCCCAACCGTGAGAAGAGGAAATTACATCCTATTTCTCCCCCCTAGCACAATTACCAGTACAGTTAGAATTTAACAACCCCAAACTGGATTTTAGTCTCAGGTACTGGAACCTCTACAAAGGTTCGACCTGGAAACATAGGTTTTCCTTAGGTTTCTCCACTGGTTCTATGTCCGACTTGGATAACCTACAACAACATCCTTCTTTTCATTTTTTATATCCCCTCTTGGATAGCCATAATATCTTGAAATGGAGCTAGCCAACTCAAATATAGTATTGCAAATCCCTGGCTAAGTTAGATGAGGATTACATATGGTCTTGAATGAGCATTTTGACTCTTTAGATATGCGTACCAATTATGTTCATATAACACAACAAATAGATGATTCAATACAAATGTCACATAGAAGTCATATTTATCTCATGGGCCTTCAACTTAAATTATGTATCTAGCATAATACATTAAGCTATAGGAGATAAATCAAAGAAGCATTTGAATGTAAATTAAACATGTGTAATAATTATGTCCTCATTTAATATGTACAATATTTTTGGTTGAATCCACATGAAAAACAAGACTCCCAACCATGAGAAGAGGAAATTACATCCTATTTCTCCCCCCTAGCACAATTACCAGTACAGTTAGAATTTAACAGCCCCAAATTGGATTTTACTCTCAGGTACTGGAACCTCTACAAAGGTTCGACCTGGAAACATAGTTTTTCCTTAGGTTTCTCCACTGGTTCTATGTCCAACTTGGATAACCTACAGTTCAATATCCTTCTTTTCATTTTTTATATCCCCTCTTGGATAACCATAATATCTTGAAATGGAGCTAGCTAGCCAACTCAAATATAGTATTGCAAATCCCTGGCTAAGTTAGATGAGGAAATTACATATGGTCTTGAATGAGCATTTGGAATCTTTAGATATGCGTACCAATTATGTTCATATAACACAAAAAATAGATGATTCAATACAAATGTCACATAGAAGTCATATTTATCTCATGGGCCTTCAACTTAAATTATATATCTAGCATAATACATTAAGCTATATAGGAGATAAATCAAAGAAGCATTTGTTCATGTAAATTAAACATGTGTAATAATTATGTCCTCATTTAATATGTACAATATGGTTGGTTGAATCCACATGAAAAACAAGACTCCCAACTGTGAGAAGAGGAAATTACATCCTATTTCTCCCCCCTAGCATAATTACCAGTACAGTTAGAATTTAACAGCCCCAAACTGGATTTTACTCTCAGGTACTGGAACCTCTACAAAGGTTCGACATGGAAACATAGTTTTTCCTTAGGTTTCTCCACTGGTTCTATGTCCAACTTGGATAACCTACAGTTCAATATCCTTCTTTTCATTTTTTATATCCCCTCTTGGATAACCATAATATCTTGAAATGGAGCTAGCCAACTCAAATATAGTATTGCAAATCCCTGGTTAAGTTAGATGAGGATTACATATGGTCTTGAATGAGCATTTGGACTCTTTAGATATATATCTAAAGAGTCCAAAAGCTCATTCAAGACCATATGTAATACATAGCTTCCTCATCTAATATATAAAACTTTAATCCATGTGCTTAACCTTAACATTGACACAAATGGAATACATTTTTACTCACTGCTTTATGATAGAAAAATATGCAGATGAATATTGCCCACGTATCTGAAGTCAAAAGGGATAGATTAAAAAGGGATGCTTCGGTCATCTATAAAAGATAAATTAAATAAGCATGACATATTAAAGTAATTCTCATTTTTCTCCTTCAAAGAAAAAAAATTCACATCATGTGAATATCTCCATGTACTCTTACATATTGGTGTACAAAACCATCAACCAAACACAAATTGACAAAACATGCCTCTTCAAACAACTGACTCTCAAGTCAAATAGTAGAGCTCAGGTAAAAATTTCCATATTTGTTGCATTTAAGTGTGTCAACGTAACTCTACTTTCAACATCTTGCTTCATGCAACATGCACTATACTTTGAATTTGCAAAGAAATTCATGAAAAATCAAAATACATTCAAGGCCTTAATTAGATAAGAAATCTAACCATTCAAATCTAACCATTCAACTTAGTTACCATTCAACTCCATCCACCAGGTTGTAGAGGATTCCAAGCCTAATTTCATAAAAAGTAAGTTGGGGATGATCACATTGACTTGCTTGATGACATGTCTATGAAGATTAACTGCCTTGAACTATTTTTTTGCGTAGGGAAAGAGACACATTCCCATGTATGAGCATGAAAACGTTCTTTGATATTTTTAATGCCTCTAGTGTTTACTTCTACAAGTTCTATAGGCAGAGTCTGTAAAGGGCCAGGTAGCCTCTGGATCTCATCTTTTATGAAAGGTGACATATCTAGTAAATGCCCCTACAGTCAATCTCTGGAATGGATCTAAATAGAAGTTCTTCATTTTAATATCCGTAAAACACTTGGTCAAAGTGATAGTATTCACTCTGAATTTCTTTTTGTGGAACAAATGTGTAGTTTTCTGCAAAATCAATCACTGACAAAATGGTCCCTGATGGAAAAACTTCACGAGGTTTTTTGAATTGCAAGTCTTGCCATCGAGCTCTATGGGAATGCTTGGTGTATTTGTAAATTTCTACCTCAAACTTTCTCAAAAAGTCTATCAGAAAAATTTTGTCTTCTTGTAATTCGATTCTTTTAACACTATCTGCACCTTGAATCGATGTACCGATATATTCATATCTCTTCCATTTCACTTTCATGTTGGACAATGATTAATCATTTATATCAATATGATATTTGTTTTGAAATTCAGTCAAATTTCCACAATCATCGCATTTTTTACCACCAACACATTTCTTTTTGTAAAATAGTTCATCGCTTTCTCTTTCACATAGAATTTGAGATATGAATTCGCGGATAGTGGAAGGAGGAGGTGAATCCTTCCATAATGTTCTACTGAAATCAAGGAATGTGTCATAATATAACTCAAATTCCACATGATAACGGCAACAACAAGTGTCGCGTACGGTGATAGGTTTTACATACCATTGTTTTTGTTGAACAAAAGCACTAAGTGAAACATGAATTTGACGATTTTCTTCTTTGAACTTGTTGAATAACTCTATTTGAGTGGTTTCCAAGAGATGTTTTTCATGTTCTTCATATTGATTTCGTGCTATTATTCTTCGCATCACATTCTTGTAGTCGGTGAAACACGCGAATTGTTCTTCCAATATTCATATATTATTTTTTTAACATCTTCTCCAAGTCTATCTTTGTATGGTTGCCTACAAATAGCTCTCCAACAAGCGAGTTTATCATTTACATCTATTTGCAGTCGAAATTTTCGATGTTTGTGCAGAGTTTTTCGCGAGGTTCCCAGTGCTCGTGCCATAGATGTTATCAAACGATTCTCTTGAGTACTTGGTGAAACCATTGCCATTTGTATTCCTCTACGTAGATTTGAAACATCTTTCTCTCTAGATCTCTTAATTGACTCTATAGCACTACTCATATTTTTTATCACCTCTTCTTTCATTTTTTTATCTTTGGTTGATTTTCGAATACCCAATAGTGTCGTCGCTTCTTTTAATTTCCTTGATGATAGGAGACCTTTCAACATTTGAGCTTGAACTTTCACTTGCTAAAATTTGAAATACTTTTCAAAAATTCTATCGACACAATATCGTATAACATGGTCAGGTTTTTTATCTCCATATGTGTGAGTGTCTACATTTTCTAACATCTCATTATCGATAGTGATTTCATCTGTACATATTTGAAAAAATAGTACATATTCAATAAATCACTAAATTAATAAATATGTCAATAAATATTAGGAAAATTTTAAATATATCAATAGATCATAATATTTACATTTACATGCCTGCTTCAATTTCTGCTTGAGGTTGATTTTCTTCTTCAATATTTTGAGGAGTATCTCTGTCTGTTTACATTAAACAAAATATTTTTCAAACTAGTTCATCAAATAAAAATTAAGCTTCACATTTTACATTGGGAAAACTTTAAAAATATATTAATAGATCATAATATTTACATTTACATACCTGCTTCAATTTCTTCTTGAGGTTGATTTTCTTCTTCAATATTTTGAGGAATATCTCTGTCTGTTTACATTAAACAAAATATTTTTCAAACTAGTTCATCAAATAAAAATTAAGCTTCACATTTTACATTAAGAAAATTTTAAATATATATCAATAGATCATAATATTTACATTTACATACCTGCTTCAATTTCTGCTTGAGGTTGATTTTCCTCTTCAATATTTGAGATAGCTTCTAACTTTCTTTTGCGATATTGTCTCGTCTCTTCTCTACGTGCCTCAGGGTCTCTTTTTCGATCATATTTTCTCGCACAAGTTCTTCGATTTCCCATGATAATAGGGTATGAAGTTCAAAAAATTTCCTTCAAAAAATTAGACAATAACTCAATTACAAAAAATGTCACAAAATATTTAATTTTAAAAAAAAATTAAAAAAATTCAGTGTAAATTTTTTGTAAAAAATACGTAATCCAATCCAAAACACGTAAATACCTCCAAGAAAAATCACGCCACCTTTAAGAAATGTCTTCCAAAAAAATTCTTTAAATCCAAAATTGTAAAATCAATTTGCTTCCAAGAAATGCTCTTAAACCCAATTCTTTAAACCCAAACTTTGAAGAAAAGTTTTTGAACAAAGAAGCTCAAAAGATTTAGTTCAACACAAAACACATACATACCTCCAAGAAAAATCACGCCGCCTCCAAAAAATATCTTCCAAACAAGTTCTTTAAACCCAAACTTTGAAGAAAAGTTTTTGAACCCAAACCAAGCCTTTGTAAAATGAGATGAAGTGCGAAATGTGCGAAAATTTTGAATCATTTCGCGGCAATTTATATTGACGCGAAATGTGTTTTTTGTGGGGGGCTCCACAAAACTTTCCGGCCGACGGAGAGTTGCACAATAGTTCGGCCGAACTGTTCAGAAGAAGTTCGGCCGAACTATTAAGACGTTAGATTTACCGACTCATAAACGGAAAACATAGTTCGGCCGAACTTGGACTAAAAGTTCGGCCGAACTAACGCGTCACCAATTACGCAAAAACCAGGCTCTAAAAACGGTTCTGCAACTTTGGACTGATTAAACTCCATGAAAGGTTGTTAATTAACTGTCGGAACCAAGACAAGCATTTTCAGAATTAAATCTACTTTCAGGAAATATAACTTTTATGGAATTTCGTAAACGTTTATTAATTTTAATTATTTTTCTAATAAAATGGGTGCAAACAATTTCTGAGGGTCATTGTGATTCAGTGAAATAAAAATTTTGTATCTCCCAAAATACATTGTAAAAAAAAATTGAAAAAATTATGGGGCATTACATTGGTCCGTCGACTCTAATGGGTAGCTTTTAGATTTTTAGTTTATAACTTATATGTTAAGAAATTTCTTGCCACGCGAAACATATCCAAAATACGCAGTTTTTCGTATTGGACCAGTTCAAAAAACTCTAGTAATTATGATATGCATCCATTGGCTTTGTAAATATGACGAAAACAAAGTAGACTCTGTCTAGATTGTTGTAACACATTTTTTTTTCAAAAACACAAATTTTCAATGAATACAGCATTGCGACATAACATGACTTCTTATGAATCCTTTGATTGTTAAGAAACACACACTCAAAGAAACGCTAAGTTGACATATCAAATCTGCATAAAAAAATTTCAAAAAATAAGTAATAGAAAGCTAACAAAATTTCTCACAACTTTTATTTTATCGCAAAATGAAATTCTACACAGAAAAATTGTTATAGTTTGCAGAAAGTTGAAGAACCGAAAAAAATGAAATTTTTTTCTCAAAAAAGGGCAAAAAGTGTAACCCAGCTTCACATTTTCACCCGAAAAACAGATAAACCCATAACAAAAAGCAAGCTTTTACCCCAGTATGGATATGCTTTTAACTTGAAGCCAAAGTTCAAACGAGTCTCAGGCAAGTATCCATATTTCATAACCAGATAAACCCATAATAGAAAGCAAGATTTTACCCCCAGTATGGATATGATTTTAACCCGAAACCAAAGTTCAAACAAGTCTCAGGTAAACAAGTCTCAGGCAAGTCGATATTTCATAACAAGAGTAACCCGAAAACCGGAGAAACCCATAACAGAAAGAAACCCATATAAAACCCATAACATAAAACCAGTAACCCATTACCCATTACCCATTAACCTTTCCATTCGACATAAAAAACATATCGTATACATTCCCATAGAAAAACCAGTTACATTTGACATTCCCATAGAAAACCATACACATTAACTGTTACATTCAACATAGAACAACTCATTAACCATTACCCATTACCCATTAAACTTTCCATTCGACATAAAAAAACATACCATATTTATTCCCATAGAAAAATCAGTTACTTTCGACATTCCCATAGAAAAAACATACCCATTAATCGTTACATTCGACATAGAACAACCATTAAAACATAGAACAAGAAAAACATATTAAACATGTTAAATTCCATCGAACTCAATTAAACATGTTAAAAACAGCAAGAAGAGCTAAATTCCAACGAACATCGAGTGAAAGTGTTAAAAAACATAGAGAATGGTTGGTAGGATTGTGAATCCTACCAGAGGTCACCGAGAACTACAGAGGTTGCAGAAGCCACCACAATGTCGTCCCAAACCTCTCCAACACCAGCCATGAAAGAAAATACCTGCGAAAAGAAAACAAAATTAAATTTTTATAAACCAAAATTGAAAAACACGAGTTAAAATGAAATAATTCGAGCAGGTTGATGCCAAACCCTAAATAATTCAAGCAAACAGAGCCAAAATCTGAAGAAATTGAGCAAATAGACCCAAACCCTGGTAGACAACAATGGATATCCTGGCAGTCCAGCATCAGAGGAATGGCGGACGTCGCAAACAAGTTCAGGAATGGGCGGCGACCATCACCGTTCACAAACTGACAAGCCTTAAAACCAAACAGCAAAATAATGGTGGAACCGGCGAACAGGAGAACGAACTAGCCGAAACAAGCAACAAACCCTGGTGGGCAATGAAGCAGGTTAATGCATGCAACAATGGCGGACAGGGCGCGCAGGTTCTAGAACCTGCGGCAACCATCACCGACGGAGCCGAATGGCCACACTCCGGGCTCGAGAAAGATTGCACAGGGCATAATTGTGATTGTTATTAAACGTTTGGACCAAACCCTAAATCTGCGTAGATTGATTGCATTTAAGGTTGTCACCAACCAGGACGGGTGGTTGCGTCGACCGGGCAGGTGTCGTACCGTCGACGTGGAGGCGGACAAGTCAGCAATTGAGGTGGAAGGGAGGGCGCCCAACAACTGGCGTCATTTTCAAGTGTATTTTCCCGTCATTTTAAAGAAAACATATGATTTGATGGTTTATGTTAAGCTGCATAAACACTATTGTGCTACGTAGTGAATTTATAAGTAGTTAAAAAAGGACTTATTGTAACGTGCATTGAATCTACTATTGATCGTGAGCATGTTCTCTCTTTTAAAAGAGCAGTCACAAAGCTTTCCATAATGTGAAACTTATGTCTGAATACATTGAAAATTTAACCCTCAAGCCTATAATCGAACATGTCTTTATAGAGGAGTTATTGCTAGAATTGTACAAGCACATACCTTTAAATTTGGAAAGGTGACAACAATGTATTGAGTAGTTGCTAAATGGTTTCATAGGAAGGCCATTGAAACAATATTGAAATCTAAAATTTAAATGTAATGGATTGATCTCAAATACGAACAACAAGAGATTTCGTTAGATCACATTGGAAACTAGAGCCAAAGTCTCATTTGTTTGCATGAAACAATGGCTAACAAGCTACTAGGATTTGTGTTTGGAAACAACAATATGGACCAACTACTAGGGTTAGGGTTTATGTTTGGAGGAAAAAAAAATATATATATATATATGGCCCACGTAAGAAGCAATTAATCCATTCAGCAGGAGTGGAGGATTGCGGAAATAGAAAATAAATATTATATTGACATTATTATAAACATATCCATCTCACCTTATTAATTATACTTTACGAGGAACATCTACATAGTGATTATTATAACCTTACACAATTTTCCTTGAAGCCACACAATGATCTAAAATTTTCCTTTTCCACTTCCAAACACATGTCGTCGGTTATTTACTTCTGCAGATACATGCAAGCCTTTTTCACGACAAATGCCATCCCTTTTTAGGCCGAGAATAGATTTCAAGATATGTTTCATGTACAAATGGGAGTACTAGCAAAATGGTGAGTGAATGTAAATGTACCCAATCTATTACTACATCATATTAGAAAAAAAATACTTAAATGAGTTTATTTTTCTCAGTGAATTTACATAAAATGTTGTATGTCTTTTGAGAAGTCGATGGAAATGGAAATAGAGAAATGGACTCTGGTACAACATCATTGAAAGGTCGGAAAGAGAGACATGTTTCTTTTCATCTAGTTGTTATGTTTATTAGTATTTGGATATGTTTTGGTAGAGTATGTATGCTTTTGAAGACTTAGCAGTCAAATCCTTGGGCGGAGGTGGATCTCTTGTCCCACAAACAAGAGAGTCTCATACATCAATTTGGTGTTTGGCTTGGCTGTGACCTTAAATACAGATAATAATAATAATAGTTTTAACTCCTTGCATAATCAAAACATTAATGCATAAGTGTTAAGAATATTAATAAATTAAGTTGTGATGAGTGCTATGGAGGTTCGATTTGTTTTTTATTTTTATTTTTTTAAACATGGTCTTCTCACCTTATTAATTATAGCTTAAGAGGAGTGTCTACCTAGCAATTATTATAACATTACTTTATCGATTATTAATACATCAGACTATGTGCATGTTGTATATTTGGCTATGTGCATGTTTATGTTGTTTATCATGTGCCAACTTTATTTTTGATCCATGCATGTTCCTACTTGTGGAAAGGATGTGCTCTTCAGGAGGCCATTTTCGATTCATATGTGTTCCTAATTGTGGTAAGAATTTGCTCATTCCTGAGGCTGTAGAGTGGCTTCACTGAAAATTGGTTTTGTAGCTCCTAAACTTCTCAAAAACCACTAGACTCAAAATTGACACTGATAGCTTTGTTGTTGGGAGGATGGATGGATAACTAGGGATATTCCTGCTAGTTAGGTATAAATTCAACCGATTAAGAATGGTGGGTTATCCAAACCATTGCAGGTCTAATCAGATAAACTTCCTGGGTGGCAGTGATGGTGGTGACTTCCTTTTATAAAGGTAATTTGCACAAAGTTTTCAACACTTCAAGGTGATGGTTCATTTCTAAGACTTCCATCTCTCCTCACAACTTCCAAATACTATTAGAAGAGTGTAACGAGGTCAAACTGGATGTCAAAGTTATTAATATGGAATTAAGGGAAGCAAGATTCAAGCTTTGTGCCATAGGAGAAGCTTCAAAGGCTATAAGGTCGAATTAAAAGGTAACTAACTACATTTTATTTTTATTATTTATATTTTGTAGATTTATTTTTATTATTTGATTTTTTTGAATGGCTACAGGAAACATTCCCCTGCAATCCCTCAATGTTTTCCTGTAAAACCATATAAATCCATAACCTTGCTTTGTAGCTTTTGTTTGCATTAAAGGACCATGACAATATAAAAAAAAAATGAATTATATAGCTCTACCTAATTTTCTAGTTGGACAGAATTTATGGGTAGTGATCAACCAAAATAAAAAGAGTGATTGCAATGGTCATGCTAATGTATTCTTTCATAGGTCTTATTACCTTTTCTCATCAACTCTTTTGTCACAAAGATTGGATGGTCGCGACTTCTCATAAAAGAGGATGTGAGAGTTTTGTTTCATTTTCAAGCAATAAAATACCTTAACACATGCTATTCTATCAGTGAGAATGGATGCTTGAGTATATATCAAGCTGTAAATAATATAAAGAATTTGGCCCGACAACAGGGTCAAAGGAAAACTAGCATTTAATATGACATAGTGTATAGTTATTGTTTTTGTGAGTCAGTATGAATTTTTCCCTTTACATTCAATCTTTTTTTTAAGCAAGAAAAATACTTTTGGTTTACAAAATGTCCCAGGGCATATGTCATTTTGTAAGTCATTTTTACTATCAAAATATTTGACAATTTACATTTTCATCTGAATATTCAAAATACAAAAAGGATCCTCTCAGATCTTTCCTGATGTTGTACATATCAGCCCTTCGGCCTAAATTTTTGGCCTAATTCTCCCCCATGATCTTTCAAACCTGTTATCATGGCCGAAAACCTCCATATTCTATTTTTCGTTACCCTTTTCCGCCCGAAAAATCCACTCTGCAAAGGTTAAAATCCACATTTAAAAAACATATCGGGCCTAGCCCCTGCAGTCTTAGCCCCTTCATTTATTCCCCATATGACTCAAGCGCGAGACCGGGCGCTAGGCGGAAAGGGGCTAGTCGTCCAAAGGTTCGAGGGCACCCATGGTCGTCCGATCAAAAGCAAATCGACAGAGCGAAGTCTGTTTTCCTCGGTGGCCCCGCGTCCGTATCCCGTCACAGAAAACCACTGGTTTCATTCCGCACCACCTATCTAAGGCTGGCGGTATTTCCCGCGGACCCAGCGATTCCACACGCTGGGTGACGCGTGTCCTCGTGTGCTATTCCAAAAACCACCATTTCGCACGTTAAAAGTCAGATCAAGGATGGGCAGTGGAATTCCTCCGCACTGTTGGATCTGTCAGCTCTCATCTGACAGCTCCCGTCTTCCGAAGTTGCACACCATTTAATTTTGCCTACATTTCCTCTGGCCCACTGCTTTATCGCTTTAGATGCATTATCAACTGTTGATTGGTTTGTAAATCGTATGGCCTAGATTTGTCAACATGCGATTGACTCAGTTCTCCCTCCACGTCACTCCTTCCATGCCATTTGTTGTACGTTCATCCACGTCGGCGCTACACGTGTCCATCATCTCACCCTCCGCTATTCATATATATATATATATATATATTTCATCCATACGTTTTATGTTAAATTTTCACTCCGGTCAGCCTTTCTGCCATTCCTCCACTGCAATTCCTCTGCCACCTTGCACTATTTTTCCTCCCTGTAAACCTGCTCCACCAACTCCATCAACCCCACCATGTCAGCCATCCCTGTGATTGGTTTATTTAACGGGTTTTTGTTTTTGCAGGATCACCATGGCTGAAATTATCATGACTTGCCATTGCCATTACAGAGGCCGAGAATGCACGACAGGACCACGTTTCGGGAGCAGAATTGGTGGGAAAAGATCTGGGAGCTGCTATGATGTGACCATCATTAAAGAAAGTAAGAATTCGAATCTATAGAACCCTCCAGATAAAATCAAGAGACAGACTTGGGTAGGCGAGAACATTAATGGGGCAGCATGAAATATCAGCGAAAGATCAAGACACACAGCGCCCCACATTAAAGACCTGGGGTTTAAATTCAAAGATAGAGGGCCGAGAGTACTATGCACAACCACAAGCTGTCTCAAGGTTTTACAGCAGCAGATTTTTCCCTTTCAGTAAAGGGCAGAACATTGTATATTTTATTATTTGTGTCTTGTTCATGAGGAGATTTTCATCCTCAGCACTTATTTTTGGAGGTAGATTGTAAAGTACAGTTATTTATTTTTAGTCATTCATAGTGTGGGCGCGAATGTTTTCCGCCATTTTATTCAAATCAGATCATTAAATGTGTATCACCTACCTCCTTTCTCTAGAGTTTTCTGCTTCTCCTATAAAAACTATGAAAAAACACATTGTAAGGGTTCCAGATTTCTATCAGAAAACTGTGCAGCGAGAAGTTCTTGTATACATTTTGTAAAGCTTTTGTGTAAAAGCTCAGAGCCCGTAGGGTCTCAGTGAGAAGGAGTTATAACTATAATGAGGATTCTGGTCTTTGGTATCTCACAGTATGTAATTTTCTCTTATGTGTTAATATAAAATCTCATTCCATGCTATTTATCTTCTTGTATCATGTTCTAGAATGCGAGTGGCTCACTGATCTTAAGTAAGGATTCATCCTAGTTGGTGCCCATACTTGAATTAGTCAAGCGCTTTAAATAGGCCTAGTCATGATATACTGTTCCATGTTCATTTCATCCATATTTTCTGCTATATTAGTTACTTGAGGTGGGTGCTTTTAAAACGCCATTGTCATGTATGGATTCTTAGTTGGATAAGCCCATATGTGGTTTTGTTGTGTATCTGGGTATCGGCCTCATGCTAACTAGTATCTTCTTCATGTTTCTTCACTGCATCCACTTTCTGATATTTGATTTCTGTGGCATATTATTTGAACTGGCCCTCTTTGCAGTAAGCTGTCTCTTAACTGTCTGATGCTTTTGTATTGGAGTTTTGCATGCTGTTCCTACATTATTCTTATCTTTGTATCAGCTTTTGAGAGAGTTTGGTCCCATTTAAACTAATTTCCTTGTTTTACAAGAGATAGTAAGAGAGCTTTTGGATTGACACCCAAGCTATATTTCATGTTCTCTTGCTATGATAAGATGTCCTAGGCACTGGTCTATGGCAACTCTAGACTGTCTCTAGGGGTGAAAAAATTGTCCACAACATTTTTCTGGCATCGTTGTCGGGGACGAATTTAAGAATATCAGTTTCCATGGGCCTCGACAAATCATATTCACTCTCTAATCAGGTGAGCACAGAGAGTTGAAGAGTTGTGTATCTCTCACCTTGGCGACTCCACTGTTCTTTATTTGATAAATCTATTGGTAGTCCTGGCTCCTCGTAAGCCCCAATTGAGGTCAGATACATCTCAGTCGAAGACACCCTATGTGTCTAACCCATAGAAGATCATTCATAAAAGAATTTGGAAAGAGAGGAAATCAGTTTGTGCTGAAATCCCTAAATATTCTGCAGCAGATTGTACGCCCTCTTCTTCTCAAGAAATTAGAACCGAACATCCCGATTCCACCGAAGAAAATCCCGAATATTATTTAGAAAGTCCACCTAGGGGAAGTGCCAGGATTGAAGAGGATTTTCGTCCTACTCCTGAGGCTGAGGAAATTAAAGAAGTTATAGAGGTAGCCTTTGTTAATCGTGAATTGTTTCCATCCACACCCCAGACCTCTGTACAGCACATCCCAATTGTTGCACATACTCCACTCCCTCTTCCTCCTCTTCCTTCATTTGTATCTCAGACTGTTGCACGACCCCCACCTCCTCCAATGGCTAATGTACCATCTTTTTTATTGAACAAATATGCTCCACTGGCCTTACCCCAAGTGCTAAATGATATGCCACAGGATTATTTGAAGATTCTACCTAGATTTAATGGAGAAACTGAAATTGATGCTCAGAAACATCTTGAGACTTTCTGCTCCTTTGCAAAAAACTTAAATGTTGAACATTTTGATGTGGTCTTAAGATTATTTGTACAATCTTTGGAGGGTGAAGCCAGAAAATGGTTCAAGACCTTGGGAAACCGTTCAGTGACCACCTGGGATGACATGGAGAATACTTTTCTCAGGAAATGGGGAGAAAAGAAAGACCATGGACAGTGTCTTACTGAATTCAATACTTTTAAGAAGAAACATAATGAAGGAGTGTCAGAGTTTATCAAGAGATTTAATAAGTTATATCTAAATCTCCCTGCTAATATGAAGCCACATCAGAATGCCGCCAAAGTTGTTTTCATAGCAGCATTTGACTTAGATTTTGGATTCTCTCTAAGGGAAAGAAAACCTGCTACCTTAGATGATGCTCAGTCAGATGCTCTGGAGTTGGAAGCAAACTTTGCCTCCACTGGGAAATTAAAGGGAAAAGTTGAACAAGATACTAGGAGGAGAGGTAAAGAAGAGGTTTCCTCCTCTAGCCAAGAGAAGGATTCAGACAAAATGGAGGAAATAAGAAAAATGATAAAGAAGATGGTCAAGCTTGAATTAGAGGCAAAGAGCCCAGCTCCCAAGAATTTTTATAATGCTCCAAACAGAGGATACAATCCCCAGTATAAGAGACCACCATTGCAAATATTGCCAAGGGAAGCAAAGGAGCAGCAAGATCAGGTACCACATCCATTGTACTTGGAAGGTCCAGCAGAAGACTCCACTGAAGATGCTACTTATCAATTAGAAGATTCAAATTTTTCTTTTTCAAACAGTGATGATATAGAATGCCCATTGCAAGAAGAAGAAGAAGAATCAGAAATTGAACATTATTGTAAACAATTTGCTGATTTCATGCAAGCACAATTCAATGTAAAATACGATCTCAGATCTTCAAGGAAGAGGACCCGAACTCAAGATCAAGAAGAGGAGCCACCTCAGAAGGAGGTACCTGCTCAGAAGGAATCAGCAACAAAGAGAAACACAGAAAAAGTTAAGAGTCCTCTAAATACTCCCTTGCAGCCTAATGATCAGATTCCTTCTTCTTCAAAAGTAGTTAGACCTCCCCATACTGAGTCAGTGTCAAAAGAAATTAAATCTTCAGCTAAAAATAAATAATTTAAAGAATTTGTAACGAAAAAGCCTTCCTCTGCTTTTAATTTACAAAAAGAGCTCGAGAAAATTAAGATCCCAGTCCCCCTAACCGAGTTGTTAAAACAACCTGTATATCAGTCTAAAGTTACTTCTTTTATGCTTCCTTCTGAAATACCAATTGTGCTTGATAGTTTAAACCTTCAAGAAGAAAGACCCATGGTAGTCTTTGGCCCACATGTTGAGGAAGTAGATCCTTCTACCCCTCCTTTTTATGTGTCTCTAGTTATTCATGACCTGTTGTTACACAATTGTATGCTAGATTCTGGGGCTTCCCATAATCTTATGCTTCTGTCTGTCATGGAACAACTAGGACTGCAAATTACAATACCATATAAAGACCTATACTCATTTGATTCCAAAAGAGTTAAATGCTTGGGAATGATTAAAGATTTAGTGGTCAATCTGGCACAAATCCCAACAAAAAGTGTGGTCATGGACATTGTGGTTGCTGATATCCCAGCCCGCTTTGGCATGTTACTGTCGAGATCCTGGGGTACAAAAATTGGTGGGTCACTCAAAATGGACTTAACATATGCTACTGTCCCAGTCTTTGGAGGACAAGAGAGGAGGTTATACAGGGAGACTAGATTTGTTAAAATGGTAACTAAGGCTGACTGCTCAGAGAATTCCCCAGTTTATAACAAAGAGGGAGACTTCTCATGTTTGATGTTAGAAGAAAATAAAAATTATTCCCATGAGCCCCCTTTTGGTCAAATCCAAGCTGAGCAGCCTTCAGAAGGCCAGGGATCAGAAATTTGGACTTTACATTTTGATGGAGCAAATTCAAAGGAAGGTAATGGAGCTGGGGTGTTATTAATCTCTCCTACGGGAAAATGGGTGCCACTGTCCTTTAAATTGGAATATGAGGCTACTAATAATGTGGATGAATATGAAGCACTGCTATTTGGATTACATACAGCCAATAATATGGGAATACAAAGTTTAAAATTCATGGGAGACTCGGAGCTGGTGGTCAGACAGGTCAGAAATCAATGCCAAACTAAGCACCCACGGCTGAGAGCCTACAGAAATGAAGTATGGGACATGGTGGAAAATTTCTTCTTGGATTTTAACATACATTTCAGGCCCCGGGAGCAGAACAAAATGGCAGACTCTCTTGCTGTGGCTGCAAGTACATTTCGTCCTCCACAGAATCCTCTTTTGAGGTATGAAATTGAAGTACGATACAGACCATCAATCCCAGATAATGTTAAACATTGGCAGGTATTTGAAGATGATGAACAGATGAAGAAATTCTTGGAGACAGTGGGAGAATTCTCCAATATGGAGATTGATGATAATGAAGAAGAGGAAGCTGAAAATGTTGTAGAAAACAAATGGGAAGAAAAAATAGCAGGCAATAAAGTGCTGCAGCTAAAAGGAAATATCATACCTAGAGGGCTGGTGCCTCTAGAAATATTGTTTGATAAAAACGATGTTCCATTGCAACATAATAAAATAGTAGAATAAAATCAAGTATAAGACTTGAATTTGGGCACTGAAGCTGAGCCCAAAATTGTCAAATTATCCAAGAAGGTCCCAGATGTATATAAAGAAAAATACTTGAAGTTGTTTCAATCTTATAAGGATGTGTTTGCATGGTCCTATCAGGACCTAAAAAATTTTGATGTTGATATAATGAAGCATAAAATTCCTTTGAGGGAAGATGCAAAACCATATAAGCAGAAGCTCAGACAGATAAATCCTCTGCTGCTTCCTTCAATTGAAAAAGAAATCAAGAAGCTGTTGAAGGCAAAAATAATTGTGCCACTGAGATACTCGGAATGGGTAGCAAATCTTGTTCCTGTTCGAAAGAAGAATGGAGAAATAAGGTTGTGTGTAGATTTCATAAACTTAAATAGAGCATCTTTAAAGGATAATTATCCATTGCCTAAGATGGACCACATCCTGCAGAAAGTGGTGGGAGCATCTAGAATGTCAATGATGGATGGTTTTTATGGTTATAATCAGGTGGTTGTGTTCCCATAAGATCAAAAGAAGACTGCCTTCACCACGCCATGGGGAACATTTATGTATGCCAGGATGCCATTTGGATTAATTAATGCAGGAGCTACTTTTCAGAGGGCAATGGACATAGCCTTTGTTGGAGAGCAGGACAAGTTTCTGGTGGTATATCTGGATGATATTATAGTGTTTTCAAAGGATGATACTGAACACATTCAGCACTTGCAGAGAACCTTTGAAAAATGCAAAAGGTATGGTCTTTCCCTCAATCCTCAAAAATCTTTATTTGCATTAGATGAGGGAAAAAATTTAGGGCACATTGTAACTAAAGATGGTGTGAAAATATACCCTAAAAGAGTAGAGGTTATAAATAACATTTCTCTCCCCAGAAATAAGAAGGAAGTGCAGGTGTTTCTAGGCCGAATCAATTTTCTGAGAAGGTTCATTCCTAACTATGCTGAGATAGTTAGGCATATAACTGATATGTTGAAAAAGGATAATGAAGTAAAGTGGTCCCAAGAATCCAGAGATGCATTTACAAGGATAAAACAGGCATTTGCAGAGGCTCCTGTGCTAGCTGGGCCAGATTATACAAAGCCATTTATGATCTTTTCATTTGCTTCATCTCATACAGTAGCTGGAGTCTTGTTGCAGAAAAAGGAAGATGGATTTGAGCAACCAATAGCCTTTTTCAGCCAGGTGTTGCATGATGCGAAATTGAAATATAACATACTAGAAAAGTAGGCATATGCCTTGGTGAAGTCTCTCAAAGCTTTTAGAACATATGTTTTGCAATCCCACATTACTGCATATGTTCCTACAGCAGTTGTCAAATACATCCTCGTTCAAGGAGATAGTGAAGGCAAAAGAGGAAGATGGATTGCAAAAATACAGGAGTACGATCTGGACATAAGACCCACTAAGCTGGTTAAAGGACAAGGGCTAGCCAAAATTTTGTCAGAATCAAATCATCAGGCTCTAGGCATAAATTTGTCCATGATAGAAAATGAGGAGTCAGAAGAAGGAGAAGGGCAGCGAGGACTAGAGTTGGCCACTCAAAAGATACACACAAAATATCTCACTAGTCCTTGGTATAAAGAAATAGTTGAATATCTCTTAACACTCAGCTATCCTCCGGGTTGTGATAAGGTAAAGTACAGAGCTGTAAGAATGAAATCCCAGAAATACATAGTTGCTAATGGACAGCTATATTGGAGAGATCCTTCAGGTATATTACTATTATGCCTTACAGAAAATGAAGTGGAGAATATAATGACAGAATTTCATGAAGGAATTTGTGGAGGACATTATAGCTGGAGGGCTACAACTCATAAAATCCTGAAGGTTGGCTTCTACTGGCCAAAATTATTTACAGATGCTTTTTCTTGGGTCAGAACATGTGACAAGTGCCAAATATTTGCAGAAAGACAGAAATTGGCAGCCTTACCCTTGATTCCTATTCATGTAAATGAGCCATTTCAGAAATGGGGATTAGATTTTATAGGGGAAATACATCCTCCATCAAGTGGCCAATATAAATGGATACTAATAGCCACGGATTATTTTAAAAAATGGGTGGAAGCCATACCTGCAAGAAATGCTACAGATGCTGTGATAATCAAATTTGTGGAAGAAAATATCATATCCAGGTTCGGCTGTCCTGTTAGAATTGTAACTAATAACGCACAAGCCTTCAAGTCTGCCAGGTTCGTAAATTTCTGCCAACAGTATAACATCATATTGAATCACTCCACGGCCTACTATCCACAGAGGAATGGCTTAGCAGAGTCCTCAAATAAAACCCTGGTGAGGACTTTGAAGAAAACAATAAATGAGAATCAGAAAAACTGGGATTCCCAATTAAAATTTGCTCTATGGGCGAATAGGATAACCAGCAAGAGAGCGATAGGGAAATCTCCTTATGAATTAGTATATGGAAGAGCAGTTGTGTTTCCTATGCAATTGGCTTTGTCGGTGGCACGTTTCATGCAGGAAAGTTAGGAAGAGCCAGATGACATGGTCAGAAGGATTAATCAACTGGTAGAATTGGAAGAAACACGGAGCCAAGTGAATCAAAGATTAGCGGAGTATCAGGAGAAAATGAAAAGCATCTTTGATCGGCATGCGAAAGATAGAAAATTTCAAATTGGAGACCTGGTTCTTAGATGGGACATTAGAAGAGTAGAGAAGGGCAAGCATGCTAAATTTGATCCACTCTGGTTTGGTCCATTTAAAGTTGTGGAACAGGGAGGTAACAACACGTTCATATTGGAAAATTTACAGGGTGATTTGCTGGATGCCCCTGTAAATGGTCAATTCCTCAAGCCCTACTTTCAATTCTGATTCAGGAAGAGCAAGCTTGATGTATCATACTGTATATATGTTTTTGTTTTAGTTTTGATTTTTTGCGTGAACTGATAAATTATGAAGAGAAAAGCTAGAAGAACATAAGATCAAGGTATGCACAGGAATGATCATTGGTCTGCAGGTTCTCATCACGTCCACGGAGGAATGTACCGTCCCCAGATGGAGCTGATGTTGTACATATCAGCCCTTCGGCCTAAATTTTTGGCCTAATGCTCCCCCATGATCTTTCAAACCTGTTATCATGGCCGAAAACCTCCATATTTTGTTTGTCGTTACCCTTTTCCGCCCGAAAAATCCACTATACAAAGGTTAAAATCCACATTTAAAAAACATATCGGGCCTAGCCCCTGCAGTCTTAGCCCCTTCGTTTATTCCCCATATGACTCAAGCGTGAGACCAGGCGCCAGGCGGAAAGGGGCTAGCCATCCAAAGGTTCGGGGGCACCTGTGGCCGTTCGATCAAAATCAAATCGACGGAGCGAAGTCTTTTTTCCTCGGTGGCCCCGCGTCCGTATCCCGTCACAGAAAACCATTGGTTTCATTCTGCACTACCTATCTAAGGCTGGCGGTATTTCCCGCGGACCCAGCGATTCCACACGCTGGGTGACGCGTGTCCTCGTGCGCTATTTCAAAAACCGCCATTTCGCACGTTAAAAGTCAGATCAAGGATGGGCAGCAGAATTCATCCGCACCGTTGGATCTGTCAGCTCTCATCTGACGGCTCCCGTCTTCCGAAGTTGCACACCATTTAATTTTGCCTACATTGCCTCTGGCCCACTGCTTTATCGCTTTAGATGCATTATCAACCGTTGATTGGTTTGTAAATCGTATGGCCCGGATTTGTCAACATGCCATTGACTCAGTTCTCCCTCCACGTCACTCCTTCCATGCCATTTTTTGTACGTTCATCCACGTCGGCGCTACACGTGTCCATCATCTCTCTCGCTATATATATATATATATATATATTTCATCTATACGTTTTTATGTTAAGTTTCACTCGATCCAATGCACAGCCATTCCTCCCTTGCAGTACTAGCCCTTTGCACTATTTTTCCTCTAACTGTAAACCTGCTCCACCAACTCCATCAACCCCACCATGTCAGCCATCCCTGTGATTGGTTTATTTAACGGGTTTTTGTTTTTGCAGGATCACCATGGCTAAAATTATCATGACTCGCTGATATTTCATGCTGCCCCATTAATGTTCTCGCCTACCCAAGTCTGTCTCTTGATTTTCTCTAGAGGGTTATATAGATTCGAATTCTTACTTTCTTTAATGATGGTCACATCATAGCAGTTCCTGGATCTTTTCCCACCAATTCTGCTCCCGAAACGTGGTCCTATCGTGCATTCTCGGTCATGATAATTTTAGCCATGGTGATCCTGCAATGCACGATAGGACCACGTTTCGGGAGCAGAATTGGTGGGAAAAGATCCAGGAGCTGCTATGATGTGACCATCATTAAAGAAAGTAAGAATTCGAATCTATAAAACCCTTCAGAGAAAATCAAGAGACAGACTTGGGTAGGCGAGAACATTAATGGGGCAGCATGAAATATCAGCGAAAGATCAAGACACGCAGCGCCCTGCATTAAAGACCTGGGGTTTAAATTCAAAGATAGAGGGCTGAGAGTACTATGCACAACCACAAGCTATCTCAAGGTTTTACGACAACATATTTTTCCCTTTCAGTAAAGGGCAGAACATTGTATATTTTATTATTTGTGTCTTGTTCATGAGGAGATTTTCATCCTCAGCACTTATTTCTGGAGGTAGATTGTAAAGTATAGTTATTTATTTTTAGTCATTCATAGTGTGGGCGCGAATTTTTTCCGCCATTTTATTCAAATAAGATCATTAAATGTGTATCACCGAACTCCTTTCTCTAGAGTTTCTGCTTCTCCTATAAAAACTATGAAAAAACACATTGTAAGGGTTCCAGATTTCTATCAGCAAACTGTGCGGCGAGAAGTTCTTGTATACATCTTGTAAAGATTTTGTGTAAAAGCTCAGAGCCTGTAGGGTCAGTGAGGAGGAGTTATAACTATAATGAGGATTCTGGTCTTTGGTATCTCACAGTATGTAATTTTCTCTTATGTGTTAATATAAAATCTCATTCCATGCTATTTATCTTCTTGTATCATGTTCTAGAATGCGAGTGGCTCACTGGTCTTAAGTAAGGATTCATCCTAGTTGGTGCCCATACTTGGATTAGTCAAGTGCTTTAAATAGGCCTAGTCATGATATACTATTCCATGTTCATTTCATCCATATTTTCTGCTATATTAGTTACTTGAGGAGGGTGCTTTTAAAACGCCATTGTCATGTATGGATTCTTAGTTGGATAAGCCCATATGTGGTTTTGTTGTGTATCCGGGTATCAGCCTCATGCTAACTAGTATCTTCTTCATCTTTCTTCACTGCATCCACTTTCTGATATTTGATTTCTGTAGCATATTATTTGAACTGGCCCTCTTTGCAGTAAGCTGTCTCTTAACTGTCTGATGCTTTTGTATTGGAGTTTTGCATGTTGTTCCTACATTATTCTTATCTTTGTATCAGCTTCTGAGAGAGTTTGGTCCCATTTAAACTAATTTCCTTGTTTTACAAGAGATAGTAAGAGAGCTTTTGGATTGACACCCAAGCTATATTTCATGTTCTCTTGCTATGATAAGATGTCCTAGGCACTGGTCTATGGCAACTCTAGACTGTCTATAGGGGTGACAAAATTGTCCACAACACCTGACATTCCAGAAGGAGTTTACAATCTTTGGTTTCTCCCTTCTTAGTATGAAGTACTCCAAAAAAATGCATTGCATCTTGTCTATCACTATCATTGTACCTTTTCACTCTGATCCTCTTTATTTTTTCTTTCTTGTCCTTTGATTCCTACAACAAAATAACAATTTTATGTACCTTAACTGAAATTTACCATACCTTCTGCGCCAAGTCCATTTGAGCTAAAAAAAACTCATAGTACATTTCCCTTTGCATTCAATCTAGACGTTGTAAAATTTCAATGTTCAAGCGTAAAATTTCAATGTTCAAATAATTTTTACAGGTGAAGTGAAACACATACCTAATTGGCACAAGAAAACGCCACCGCCATGCAGAAAGCTGACCACAAGACTTTGAACTACGCCAACAACATTGCAAGGACAACTTCAACTCTAGATACACGATGCAACAACAGTTTAGGGACGGGCACCTAACTCCAAATACATGATGCAGTGACACAATAACTCTTAATTCAACATATATTTAAGTATTATATGTATTGATTCCTTAAATACCTAACCAATGAACGCAAGGGAATTCAATGTGTATGGTTTTTTTTATTTTATTTTTGTTTCTGTATCTAAAAACTTTAGATAACCATGGGCGTTCACCGACAGAGATAAAAAAAATTATAATTTTTGATGTAATTAATAAAAATAAAACATAATTCCTAGAAAAAATCAATAATAAACCATTTAAGAGGTTATATTTTTAATTTAAAGTAAGTACAATTTTTTTTTCTTTTAAAAACATACTCTTAAAATGAATATCCTAAATAAAATGCATAAGAAACGTACATTTCTATAGGAAATATACATTTCACATAGTGTTGACAAAGTACAATATATATGGAATCTTTTTTATAATCATATCTATATAAATTCACACATTACACGAAAGCATGGTCTTTTAAAATAATAAAAATGAACCACAATAAAGTGCACAGTTAACATACATTTCATATCTATATATATATATATATATATATATATATATATATATATATATATAATTTTTTTAGTTTATTTATTTTTATTTTTATTTTCTCTTGTTTAACATTAACAATATTAGGAAAATGAGATAATATTATATTTGTGACTCTAAATTTAGGGACAAGTCTATCAAGGTGAAGAAATTGTCCGGATAGTTAAAAGTGGTCAGAATCTAGGCAAAAAAATATCAAAAAATCTAGCAGTAACAATGTTTGAATCATGTTTTTGATGGTGGAAATGGATTGAGCACCATAAAAAAACTATGGAACACGCAAAATCTTGAAATTTCACAGCTGTAACTTGGATTTACAAAAATTCTTGCTAGATTTTATTAAAATCTTACAAGAATTTCTATAATTTTCAGGGCAAAAAAGTAGGCTAGTTAGACTACTAGAAATTTAGTGTGTAATATTAAAATTATAAAACGTGTTTCATAAGGTAAGTGTTTTAACACACTAGTGGAAATCCAAAGCATTTGTATACTTCATTGTCATCGGAGATGGACAAGTAGATATACGTCTGTGAAGCGCTTTAACTAGACACTATGAGTGTATATTGCACCAGTGAGGTGTTGTTTTTCGCTAGCATTGATTTATTATGCTTATTTATTTAAGTGTAGTCTAAAAAAACCCATGACGAGGTGTTGTTTTTCTCTAGCATTGATTTATTATGCTTAATTATGTAAGCGTAGTCTAAAAAACCCACAAATTAGCCTTGAAAATAATGGAAATTCTGGCAAGATTATGACAAAATCTGGCAATTTTTTTTGAAAATCTAGGTTACAACTATCAAACTTCAGGATGTTGGGTGCCCTAGGGATTCTTGATGGTGTTGAATCCATTTCCACCATAAAAAAAATTATTCAAACACTCCAACATTCTTATTTTTTATTTTATTTTTACAGGATTCCAACAAAAAAACTGTTGTCTGGACGAATTTGTGGCGTCGGTAGACAGTGCCATTTATTTATCTATTTTTAGCGAATATCCTAGGGTGGATGTCATGTCACATCACATGTTTCCCATATTCTCTTGAACCAGATTAATCCAAGGAAAAAATCTTCTTTTGACATGAATATTATGAGTTTTCTTTAAATGAATATTGATACCATTAAAGAAATTCAAAAAAATTGATGTCAACCTTAAATGATGCATTGCCAACTTGTTCTATGTCTATTTATTGAGGTGTATTATTAAGTTCTATTTATATTTATTTATTTTTATTTTTTTTGACATAAACGGTTATGGTTTGTATTAAAATTTCCAGCAAAATGCCCAGTTACAAAGATTCAATTTTCTTGGAGAGCTCACAGGCTTCCCCCATTACCAGATTCCACCCATCTTTAGGCCGGACAAATACAATCTTCATGGATTCTTTAAACTAGTTCGTCAACGAAATTTCCCCTAATTTAAAAATACGAACAAACTAATGAAGCAAAAGATAGTAAATCATAATTAACTTCTATGGAATTAGATCCCAGCTTTCTTTCTCATTCCAAACAAGAGTGCCTGCTGGGAGCTGAGCAACTCTATTTGCTTCCAAATCTGCATCTTTGTTGTTGTTCTACATTACATGAAAGAAGCTCACCTTGCGGAAGGATTTGGTGATCTGTTTAATTCTCGTCATCAGCCTTAGAAGTCTTATATCCTTTGGACTTGTATTCTCCACCAGCATTTTGATGATATTTTGGGTGTCCCCAATGATTTTTGCCTCTTTGATGTTGAGCTGATGTAGGATCTTGAGACCTTGAAGAAGAGCCAACCCTTCAGCTTGAGAGTTGGTGTCATGGCCCATTACCCAAGCAAATCTATGCTCGATTTGGCCCTCTATATTCCTAATTACTCCTCATGCTCCTGCGCATGCCAGATTTCATTTCGCTGCTCCATCGAAGAACATTGAGTAGCTGGCCAAGTTCTTGCTCCAAGTATCAAAGTTTGCTTCAAAAATTCTAATCTTACATTCTTTTGTCTCTTCTACATTTATACCTGGCCTGGAGTAATGTAAGCCAAGCATTCCACCCCACTCCAGTTCTTGAGGGGAAATATTCTCATCTGAAACAACTCCCACATGTTCATACAGGTAATCTTTAAGAATGCCTTTGATCCTGGCTGAAAAAACCTGAGCGTTGCTTGCTTTCCCCTGAAAAATTCTGGAATTCCTCTCCAGCCAGATATTCTAGAAAATTACTTTTGGTAGAACAAGCTAGCTGGCCTTGAACCAAGCGTTGTTTGGAAAATGGCTAGGGGAACACTTGAACCAGCCAGAAAACAAGTTGAAAATGGAGAGCGGGATCGACATTTCCTTGATCCAAAGAATAAACACTTCATTCCAGACCTCCTTAGAAAAGTCGCAACCCAGCATGATGTGTTGAGCGTTCTCCTCTTCTGATAAGCAAAGAGGGCAGCGAGAGGGTCCATGAAATCCTTTCTTTCTAAGGTTGTTAGCAGTAAGGATACGATTATGGCAGAGTGACCAATTAAACATATCGATTTTGGGCAGTGATTTTACATTCCAGAGCCCTCTCCATATCGACGGACATGGAGGGACATGAGGAATTGCGCAGAGCTATTTATAACCGCTTGCCACCGTGTAAGCTCCGGACTTCGCCCCCCATTCACGTTGTTCATGCTTCGCTATGCTGATCGGAGCCTTCCCTTTAAGATTATGACATAACAGATGCCAAGCACCCTCGAGCTCTCTGGGCAGATTCAGCTTTTTCCATCCCATCCAATCCTTCTCCTTCCATTGGGATATACTCCATAGAGTGCTCAGGCCTGTGCAGGTCATCGAAATTCGCAGCTCCTTTAACTCATTGACATCCTCCAGGGGCGCGGTATTCATTATTCTATCTTCCCAGATGTTTATGGACTTCCCATTCCCGGGGATCCAATATAAATTATCTAGAATGAGAGGGTGAGCTTGCATGTAAAGCTTGTAAATCTGAGACCCATTTTTTACCATAGAAGGCATGTCCAGGTTTCTCTTCCTCTTGCCTATAAAGTATTTCTTCCAGAAGACCTGTTGAGCCCATCCAGCCTTAGAGGCAACTTGTCTCCAGATAATTTTAGCCCCCAAAGCTAAGTTTTTCTTTCTTAAGTCTTTGAAGTTCAGGCCTCCTTCTAAGAAAGGTTTGATGGCTTTGTCCCAATTGACAAGTGGGATTCTGCTTCTGTTTTGCTTGTCACCTTTGCAAAGGAAATTCTGATGCAACTCTCCATTTTTTTTAGGACTCCAATAGGGGCAAGCATAATCGAGTCTTGGAAAATAGGAAGGTTGGTCAACACAGATTTTATAAGCACAGTTTTCCCTGCCAGGTTAAACCAGGAGAAGCCCCAAGCTTCCATTTTGGCTTTGAACTTGTTAATAAGGGGAATCCAATCCTTTCCCAGAGGGTTTTTCTGAAAAATAGGCAGACCAAGATACTTGAAATAATTCCAACTAATGGTCCTTGCAAATCCCCAGCACCTGGAAATTGCATTCATCTCACTTTGGGTCACATTCCACCCATAAATGTGACATTTACCTGTATTCAAGTTGCAGCCAAAGGCATCACAAAAATCATCCATAACCAATTTAAGTTGTTTGGCGGAATGAACAGAGGCAGCCCCCATAAGAAGCGAGTCATCAGCAAAGAGGGCATGATTTATTGCTTTGGTCCCCCTTGCGATTTGGATTCCCATTATGTCCTGGTCTATCCTTCCTTTTTCCAAAATAAAGCTTAATGCTGAAGCTTGAAGGAAAAACAGCAAAGGAGAGAGAGGGCAGCCTTGCCTCAGCCCTCTCGAAGCTTTAAAAAATTCCGCAGCTCTACCATTTATCAGCGGAGCAATCCAAGGCTCAGAGATACAAGCTTTGATCCACCTAATGAACCCGGGACCAAAGCCAAATTTTTCCAGAACTTGAAAGAGAAAGGAGTGCCTAACACTATCAAACGCATTTTCAAAGTCGAGCTTAATGATAATACCTTTTTCTTTTCTCTTCAAGCTTGAGTGAACCGCCTCCTGGACCAGAATTATATTGTCCACTATTTTCCTTCCATGAACAAATCCCCCTTGATTCTCCAGAATGAGGCAAGGAAGGATCATCTTCAATCTTCTAGAAATCACCTTTGTGATTATTTTATACCCAATATTACATAACGAGATAAGTCGAAACCTATGGAAAGATTTATCCCCCTTTTCTTTGGGAATGAGAGCTAAGAAGGTTGAGTTTGTGTTACCTCCAATCTTCTTGCAATCTTGGGATTTCAGAACCATTCTATGCAAATATTTTTTAACAATCTGCCAGCATACCTGACAAAAATTTGTCTTGAATCCATCTGGGCCAGGAGCTTTATCCAGGTTCATGGCAAACAAGGCCTCTTTTATCTCCTTCTTGGTAACTTTGGCTTCTAGATTCTGATTCATTCTAGCTGAAATTTTGAGAGGGATCTCATCTAGCATTTGATTGTTATTCCCCTGCTCCTCGCCCTCACTGAATAGGCTTTGGAAATGATTAAATGCAGCCTTCTTGATGCTTGGGAAGTCTCCATAAGATTGATTTCCATCTTTAATTTTAGAGACAGTGTTGAACCCTCTCCTAGCTTGGGCCTGCTTGTGAAAGTAAGTTGTATTTATGTCTCTAGATTTCAGCCAAAGACTTTTGGATTTTTGCCTCCAATATTCCTCTTCCTGTCTACAAGCAATATGAAATATGTGTTATAGTTCTTCCTCAACAATTAGAGACTCCCTTTTAATTTCCACTTCTTCCATGCGGGCTTGATGGGTGTCAAGGGCCGCTTGGGCTTTCTTCCTTTCTTCAACTGGGCTAGGGATGTTTTTGACCCAGCTCTTTAACTCAAATTTTACCCTTCTCAACTTCTCCTAAACAAAAAAAGAGGAACTTGAGACAGGTTTTTTCCAAATTTCTGAAACCCTCTCCAAGAAGTCCTTTTGATTTATCCAAAGAGGACAAAAACGAAAGGGAATAGGGCCCAAATTTTTCTGGGAAGATAAGGACAACATTATCGGTTTGTGATCTGAAGTACTGCTAGACAGAATACTAATCTTGGCATCTAGACCCAAGAGCAAGTAGGAACTTTGAATCAAAAAGCTATCTAGCCTAGCGGCAATATGCCTAGGGCCAGCTTGTTTATTTGACCAAGTGAACTTACCATGACTCGGCTTGAGATCGATCAGGTCCCATTCACGGATAAAGTCCTCCACCCATTCCCAGGTCGGATCCCTCACAATGCAACCACCACACTTTTCTCCAAGACTTAGGGTGATGTTGAGGTCTCCAACAATTAGGATGTTTTCCAGTTCCTCTTCTTCAGCCGTATTTCTCAAGGATTCCCAACACATGTTTCTTTTTCCTTGGCATTCATTGGAACGTACACATTGAAGAGACTAAAAGTCTCCATTGAGTCTTGGTGTTGGAGTTTTGTTAAGAGCCAGTGAGCATGTTCATTTTTCTTTGTCAACCTGACCTTGGAAGAGTTCCAGAGAGTACCCAGGCCTCCCGAGGCACCTCTGGCTGAGACAGCCAAAACCCCTCCCTTATTCCAAAATTTCTTACTCCTTTGAAGGAACTCAATTTCCTCCATTTTTTTCTCCTGGAGAAGCAATATGTCTGGGATTTCTTCCATGGTTAGATTCTTCGTGGCTTCTTCCTTCTTCTTGCTCCCCAACCCTCTGCAATTCCAGGAGATCGCCTTCATTATTTATTTTTGTGAGAGTGTGGGCCACCCTTGGGGCCCTGTCCCTGATTTCTTGCCACCTTTGTATTTTTGCTCAAAAATTTTTCCAGAGTAGGCTAGCTTCCTTGGACTTTGTCTTTGTATGTTTCTTTCTCTATTTTTTCCTTGGTGGACATTTTTCCCCTTGCCGACCTCCGAACTGAGGACTGAGAGCCTTCTATCTCTCCTTCCTCTTCAGATTCTTCTGTACCTTGACTTTCCTCCTCACTCCCAATGCCCTTGTCTTGAGTTTTTTCAGTTTCTATGCCCCCTTGGCATGCACCCTTTGCCTTTGCAGTCCCATTATCATCTTTTTCTTCCAACCTTACCGTCTCCATTGCTTTTTTCTGAGGCGGGTCATCCTCATTTATTTCTTGTGTTTCAATTCCAAGGGGCCCAAACATGTTCCCTGAGTCATTTGTGGGCGGGGTTTCTTGATTAACCCCTTTAGATTGCTGCCCTTTATTCTTTTCATTATTTACCAGCTTAGTATTCTTGGGGTTTGCTTTGGATTTCTTGGCCTGCTTCCAACCTTCTTCTTTGTCCTTCTCCCCCTCGCTCTTCTTCAAACAGTTTCTGGCAAAGTGCCTATATTCATGGCACCCCAGGCATTTGAATCGAAGTTGTTCATAGTCCAGCTTTTGGATATGAGACCAGCTTCCAACTTTAATTTTTATGGCCTCCGGCAGCCCAACTTCCAGATCAACCTCCACACAGATGCGAGCATAGTCATATTGATCCTTATTGTGTGCTTTGTCTATGAACTTTCTCAGTGATTCCCTTATGTGTTTGAGAGAAGTCGAGTTCCAGCAATGGGTAGGGAGATTGGGCAATCTGACCCAAACAGGCACAGCTGAGGGAACGTCCTCTGCTGGGTCGAAATCTGGTGTCCACTTGTTCAAATACAGTCCTTGCGGCCCCATAAAATAAGGCCCATTTCTAAAGATTGATTTCTTGTCCTCTTTGGAGGAGAACTCGAACAAAAAATATCCTCTGCCAAGGAAGTAGGAAGCAACATTCTGACTGATCAAGGGTTTCCAGTTCTTAATCACCCAGGCTTCCGTGGCTTTGGGGGAAGGCCACAGTCCTGTAAACTGGCCAACTAGCGCTCTTTCTGACATGGATAGGGAAACCTGAATAGGGTCGTCTGCCGAAAGAGCAACCTCTGGAATTTCTTCAAGGCACTTAACAAATTTCGAGCTTGAAGACATCTTCTTCTGGGGAAGAGAAGCGATGAGAGAGCAGAAGGCTTTTGCCTCAGGAAACAGCAGAGGGGGAGGAGGCGTTGGGGCTCTGGACGAGGCTGGTTCCTCCATGGAAGCAACGGCCCAAGCAGGCTCAGCGCTAGGGCAGCAGAGTAGCGTGCAACAAAAAAAAATTAAGTTCTATTTATATTTATTGAAGTGTAATGCTTTATGATTTTTAATTTTTTTGTAGGAGGGATGACGCAATTGCAATGGACTCTAGAGCTTTGGTGTTGGTGTGATCTAGATGGATCTTGATTGATTCTAGTCATATTGTCTATCTAATGTTTTGAGACGCGGATGTTCATGGATAGAAAAATATCCTCCAAATTCCCCAATTTTACAGTACTTAGATGCAGTTGAACCTGGGCTCATGGTGTAGATATCGTCATCCTAAATCCAATGCAACTTGAACGACTAAAATCTGACTTCATACAAATAAGTTATGCAAATTCAAAGTTCAAGTCAAGCTAGGAAAAATTCAATAGTCTCATATGCTCACGAGACCAGCACCAAGTCGAAGAGCTCATCGCGTTGATTTTGGTGGTATGTTTGGTTTGAAAAATGGCCTCGTATGAGGGAGAAAATGCACTCTGAAGTTTTACTCCAACGTGCAAAAATATGGGCCTTGCAAGCCAAGTGGCAGTCTCTCAGCAAGGCACGTGGTAGTCAATGCACAAGTCAAAGTCAACAACACAAGTCAACTAACATGGGTCGGGCTCGAACCCATGGCCTTCGAAGAAGCACTACAAAACATTACCAATGGACCACACATTTGTTTTATTTAACATTGAAGCAAAGTTATATTTAAACATTTGTGAATTGCAATGTGGGGTAAGGGTTGGTGGAGCCTGCCACACTTGGCAGCCCCGCCAAACCCAAAGGTTATGATTATCGGGGTTTTAAAACATAGTGGAGTCTCCAACTCCGTGCGTATTCAATGGATATGGCGGAGTATGGATGTTATGTTTAAAGCTTATGTTATAACAAATGTGCCAAATATAAGACCGTCGGTACAACTGCTCCATGGTTAGGACTATGGTATAAACCATATATAAATATTTTAAATCATATGCTATATCTGCCAGGTTAATTAATGGTCGAAGGGTTATGTTTAGCCACCAGTTAAGTGGTTATAACAATTGTTTTCCGGAGTTTATATAACCGTGCTGGACGTTTTTACAAAGTCCAATGTTAAACCATATGGTATAACCATATACCAAACATGGCCACAAAGTATGTGCCAGAGAGTATTTTCCACGAAGTATGTGTCACAAAGTATTTTCCAAAGATTAATATGCACAGAGTTAATATGTTGTGCTATGGTATATAGCCACCCGCCATAGGGTTTATCATCGCCAAAATTAATGTTATGTTTACAACATTAGTTATAGCATATGTGTCACGGGGTTCGTATATATGTATATGTGTCGGGACCATAGTTATCACCGTCGAACGATGGCTTATAACCATACACCATGTATACCACTTCCATTCACCATATTAATATGTCACTATTTGGTTTCAACCATATAGTACCGAACTCCAATGTGAATATGACATTTATAATTTGGTTATAATATTTGCTATGTTTTCAAATGTGTTAAAATAAAACTCTAAAATTAGAGTTTTGAAACATTATAAAATATTTCCAATGCACCAAAGCAAGGCAGAGGTAAGTGGTGTGGATCCAAGTTATGAGAAGAATTTTTATTTGCCATTCTGAGGTCATTCAGAAGCCAAATTGAGTGTTTCAAAAGCCTAGACAAGCGTTTTGAGGCGTTGTGGACGGAGTGGAAGATTCAATTTCTTCATTGGAGCAACTGTTTTGGTAGTGCGATCTGGAGGAAGACAACCACAACACTTATGTTTTGAAGCAGTCATATTAATGCTTTTTGATCTTGAGATTGAGTACAATGACATCTACTTTACAGTCCTCTTTGTTTTGGCGCAATTTCCTCTTTGTAAAACTGAGTCATTTTCAGAGTGAGAGTTCTCTGTAGGAGAACGTTTCTTGAAGGGAAACATTTCCACTCCATCATCAACTTGACTCTAAGCGACAAAGAGTTCTTATGTACTCTCTTTGCAACCAAGATCGATAAAATGGCCTAGACTTTGAGCAGGGCCCGAAGACGTAGCCCAGGAGGGGTGAACTCCGTAATCAACTGGTTGTGTCTCTTGTTTTATGTCTTTTTTTATGCTTCAAATGTTTTTTCGTCTTTAAGTTCATTAAACAAATGTTTGCTGGAGTTTGTATAACCGCGCAGGGAATTGTTACAAAGTCCAATGTTAAACCATATGGTATAACCATATACCAAACATGGCCACGGAGTATGTGCCACAGAGTATTTGCCAACAGTTAATATGCGTGAAGTTAATATGTTGTGCTATGGTATATAGCCACCTTCCATAAGGTTTATCACCACCAGAATTAATGTTATGTTTAAACATTAGTTATAACGTATGTGCCACGGGGTTGGTATATAGATATATATTAGGGGAATTTTGAGGTCTAAAATGGGCCTCTTAAGGTGATGCAGGGGCATTAGATTCGAAAAATACTTTGTATTTTATTAAACATAGGGGGTCTTATGTTTGTGAGGAAATATTGATTTTATGTAAATATTAATGGGATTTTTGAGTGATTTTAATTAATTATTGTGAGGATTTGTAAATGTTCCCAAATGATTGGAGAACATGAGGGAAATTAGATTTGAGATATTTAAGAATTAATTATGAAGCCTAAGTTAGATTTGGTTTCAAAGATTTTAGGGATAAAATCTAGATAGTAGGGGTTTGAAGATTTTGAGGATTTGGTTGAGACATTTGAGGATTTGAACCCAAATTGGTTCAATTAAATTTGTATAAATTAATAAGCTTAGAAGGCAAGAAAGGAGAGAGAGGTCAGGTTTGGACAACAGAGTTTGTAAGCCTACGGGCTTTTGTAAAAGGGCCATTGATTTGAAAATCAGGCCATGGACAAGAGGTTCTTTGTAATTGTTTACTTATATATATATATATGTGTGTGTGTGTGTGTGTGTGTGTGGGATTTGACTTTTGAGTCATATGAGCATTGTTGAATTTGATTCTGTGTGAATATGCTTGATTTTAATAAGTATATGAAAAACTCTGAAATAGGCTTGGAGATGTGGCTCTGCACATAGTTGAAGAAATCGATATTAATTAATATCGATATTGCATTTGTTAATTGAATTGGTGAATCCGTGTGAAATAAATGAGGCTCTATATGTGTAGGGAGAATCGATTTTAATGTCGATTTGTGTTTTTTCATGGGCAGCGTTGAAACCAAATTGGAAGCGCAGAGTTTAAATACGGAATCAGTGATGGTTGAAGGCAAAGAAGGCGCAGAGTTTTTGTGTTAAAACTCTGTTTATTTATTTTGATATCTGTTGAAGCCACGACATTAACGTGGAGAAAACGGGTTTGATTGAAGTGGAACCTGGTCAATGAGGAATGGTGAATTAAGTTACAGCGTTGAAGATGGAGTAATTTTCTATCCATCGAAATTGTATTCACATAATGATTTGCATCAATAAAAATTAAGGCGCAGTCTTTGAATCAGAAGTTACGATGAACCTCAATAAATCTGGCTGGTGAAATGGTGTTCCGATACAGGACTAGGGTTGAATAATTCTTTGGGGCAATAAATTATTCAAGTGAATAATTGAGAACATAAATCTAGGTTCAAACTATAGTTGAGAAGTTTGAAGACTGGCAATGTTAATTAGGTATCAACGCCTGGAAATTGTGAAATGTTGAGGGTGAAGTCATCAATCAAGGATCACGACAAAGTCGATTTGAAAGATCGTATCCATGAACGTGTGCAGAAACTGTATTGAGAATGGAATGGAACTATAAATGAAGTAATCGAATCGTGAAAGAGATGGAACGAAAAGTCTGATTGAAGCAAAACTTTGATCAAGCGGCAGATGGAACTGTGAGTTCGATGAACAGTGAGAGCGGTTTTAAAAAGTTAACCAGTGGTATCACGCTGCTTAAAAACTAGTGTTTGTCGAGCCTTTGATGTGTGGGCCCAAACGCTCATATTCGCTGGTGCCTGAGGACAAAACAAAGTCAAGCTTTGGAGAAATGCGATGAATAAGAATTAATGGAGGTAAGTCACATTTGTTATGACCAGACATGCATTAAAACCATGGGCCAGGTCTATCATTACGTTGAATGGAATTGGTGCTTTGCATAGTTGAACCAAGTCAATATATTAAGGTCAAATATCAATCTTTGACATTTGGGTTTATTAAGTTGCAGGCATAATAGTTATATGCGATGGCCATTATTTAAACAAAGTTTAAATTTGGTATGAGATAATCAGATAAAGATTATATTTGGTTTAATATATGTTGTGTATATTCATGTGAGAGTCGAAGATTTTTTTTGAACCAATAAAAGAAATCAATTCCATAAAGTGGGTTTAATACAGGTTTTAAACCATAGGTTCGAAGATGAAAAGTAAAGCTTCCATATATAAAATGAATTGGTGTGTTTGGGTTTTATTTGAAGCTTCCGCATGAAAGAATTGAATTTTGGGATGTATTGAAGTATGGTTTTCATAAGCCATAAAAATTTGTGAACAAATCTCAAATCAAAGATTTGAGATGCTATTAGCTTCCGCATCATTATTGAAAAGTTTGTGAATTTGCCTAGACTTGAAGTTTTATTTGGGGCATAAAATTGGAGATGCATTTTTTATATGCATAACATTGGAGAGAATGTGGGTAAAGGCAGGGCGACCTACTATCAAGTGGTATTAGAGTTGGAATAGCTCTATTTGAAAGTTCAAGTTTTTGATTTAATGCATGTGTAAAGATCAGATTTTGAAACTGATGAAAATTGCAGCACAAAGATGTAGTGCAGTTGAAGAAGTGAAGCAAGATTATACAGGATCTTGGAGGTGATTTGACAGATATTATTGAACTCTGGTTTGAAGGTTATGCTTGACAAATTTGTTTTGCAGGCATATTGAAGAAGTCTCAGCAGAAAGAAGCAGATCACAAATTTGAGAGAAGTGATGAAGGAGTCCAACAGAGGATTTTAAGTGAGTGTGGCAGAACCTGAAGAAATTCAACAGAGGTTGAATGGATAGGAAAAGTGTGTTCTTAAAATTTGCAGATGAGTGAAGCCTAAAAGGAGCAGAGAAGAGAGTTCTCAAAAGGTTCCAACAGAAGGAGAACCAGTACTTTCCAAAAGACTAGATACGGAGGAAAGGATTGGTGAGGTAAGTGGCAGCAGGAGAGCTTGATGTTGCAGAGGCTTGGTGCAACTTATGAGTGAGGAACTCATGGTGAAGAAGATGACTACTGAAATTCATAAAGGAGAGAGCAGAGGTTCAGAGAGAGACCACATCAAAAGAAAGGAGAAAGATGCCAGGACAAATGGCATGAGGTAGCAGTTAGCTGATGCAGAATATAACAAAGAGTTAGCTGAGATCAGAGAACAGTTTAAAAAACTGAAGATGATAATAGAGGAAAGACAGAGAGTTGATTGGCTCATGAAGAAGAGAGTGAAGTGGCAAAGGCTACAACAGAAGAGAGAGCAGCAAGAGAACATGCAGTTTGCAGAGAAGCTGAGAAAGCTTGAACAGATGATGGATGTACAATTGGGGTGTACAGAACTCAGAACAACTGAGTTGAAAGTGGAAGTTTCCATTTATGAAATAGAAGAGGATATCATTGATGAATTCCTGAACTATTGGGAAAATCCAGATCAGCTGGATAATGTAAAACCTTGTATTTTTGTAACTGATAATTGTGATGTAATTACAGGTTTTACAGAGGAGGATGAGCAATCTTGTGAAGCTATCACAAGTGTGGAATACTCTGAAGAATAAAGCAGTAATGCATTCATGTTTGAAGCTGTTACAGCACAAGGAGAACTTCTTGTGAATAAGGAAGAAGTGAATCAGTTTGAAGAGCTGGTATATGAACCAACAGTTGATATTGTTGAACAATTTGATTTACAAACTGAAAGTTTGTGTGTGAATTCAGGGATGGTACATGATGATGATATACTTCAGAAATGCCACAAAGAGATTGCATTGCTGGAATACTTGTTGGAAAATTCAAAGTATGAAAGAGAGATTGCAAAAGAAGGCAGAGTTCACTACAGTGAACAGGAAAACATCATAGAGGCAAATGGTGTGAATGAAGGACTTGTTGATAGTTTTGAGAATTCTTTGGAAAGTTTGGATCAACATACTGATGTGCTGATAGTGGAGGAAAATTCAGAACAGCATACTGAAGTGCTGGCAGAGGAATAAAAGGCACTGAGGCCTTATGATTTTTATTTTAACAATTGTTTTGTGAATTAAGGTGTTATTGCAAATGCTGGAGAACATTTGACTAAGTTGAGTAGTCAAATGAAAGAGGAGGAAGAAAATTTTGTGGAATTATCTAATCCATGGAATGAAGAAATTAAGTTGCTAGAATTTATGTTGAATAGTCAGAATTCAGTGCAGGAGGAAAATTCTCAATTTCAGAATTGGGAATTGCAGATGCAAAGAAGTGAAGACAGCAGAAAGAAGTACACAAGGTACCAGTTCAATAAATTGATGATAGGAGAAGGCAGAGAAGAAATTTTAAATTTCAGAAAACAAGAGGGTATGGATGATTGGGTGGCAGCAAGAAATCAGCAGTCTAAAGATTTATTGGACAAAGAAATTGAACTAATCAAAAAGATAATGATGAATTATCTCAGAGAAAGATATCAGCAAGGAAGAGAAGCAGCAGTAGCAGCAAAAGAAAGACAATGACAGATTGTGAAAGTGCAGCCAGTGGAGCAAGGCAGCATAAAGTATGGAGACCTGGAGAAAAGCACCAAACAACAGAAATATATGATAACTTGCAGAATAAAGTGTGGGATCCAGGGAGACAAAGACTTAAAACACATGATCAGGAGATCATGATCATTTTCAACCTTGGGAGTCTGATGCAGGGGCATTAGATTCGAAAAATACTTTGTATTTTATTAAACATAGGTGGTCTTATGTTTGTGAGGAAATATTGATTTTATGTAAATATTAATGGGCTTTTTGAGTGATTTTAATTAATTATTGTGAGGACTTGTAACTGTTCCCAAATGATTGGAGAACATGAGGGAAATTAGATTTGAGATATTTAAGAATTAATTATGAAGCCTAAGTTAGATTTGGTTTCAAATATTTTAGGGATAAAATCTAGATTGTAGGGGTTTGAAGATTTTGAGGATTTGGTTGAGACATTTGAGGATTTGAACCTAAATTGGTTCAATTAAATTTGTATAAATTAATAAGCTTAGAAGGCAAGAAATGAGAGAGAGGTCAGGTTTGGACAACAGAGTTTGTTTGCCTGCGGGCTTTTGTAAAAGGGCCATTGATTTGAAAATCAGGCCATGGACAAGAGGTTCTTTGTAATTGTTTACTTATATATATGTGGGATTTGACTTTTGAGTCATATGAACATTGTTGAATTTGATTCTATGTGAATATGCTTGATTTTAATAAGTATATGAAAAACTCTGAAATAGGCTCGGAGATGTGGCTCTGCACATAGTTGAAGAAATCGATATTAATTAATATCGATATTGCATTTGTTAATTGAATTGGTGAATCTGTGTGAAATAAATGAGGCTCTATATGTGTAGGGAGAATCGATTTTAATGTCGATTTGTGTTTTTTCATGGGCAGCGTTGAAACCAAATTGGAAGCGCGGAGTTTAAATACGGAATCAGTGATGGTCGAAGGCAAAGAAGGCACAGAGTTTTTGTGTTAAAACTCTGTTTATTTATTTTGATATCAGTTGAAGCCACAGCATTAACGTGGAGAAAACGGGCTTGACTGAAGTGGAACCTGGTCAATGAGGAATGGTGAATTAAGTTACAGCGTTGAAGATGGAGTAATTTTCTGTCCATCGAAATTGTATTCACATATTGATTTGCATCAATAAAAATTAAGGCGCAATCTTTGAATCAGAAGTTACAATGAATCTCAATAAATCTGGCTGGTGAAATGGTGTTCCGATACAGGACTAGAGTTGAATAATTCGTTGGGGCGATAAATTATTCAAGTGAAGAATTGAGAACAGAAATTTGGGTTCAAACTATAGTTGAGAAGTTTGAAGATTGGTAATGTTAATTAGGTATCAACGCCTGGAAATTGTGAAATGTTGAGGGTGAAGTCGTGAATCAAGGATCACGACAAAGTCGATTTTAAAGATCGTAGCCATGAACGTGTGCAGAAAATGTATTGAGAATGGAACGGAACTATAAATGAAGTAATCGAGTCGTGAAAGCGACGGAACGAAAATTCTGATTGAAGCAGAACTTTGAACAAGTGGCAGATGGAACTTTGAGTTCGATGAACAGTAAGAGCGGTTTTAAAAAGTTAACCAGTAGTATCACGCTGCTTAAAAACTGGTGTTTGTCGAGCCTTTGATGTGTGGGCCCAAACGCTCATATTTGCTAGTGCCTGAGGACAAAACAAAGTCGAGCTTTGGAGAATGCGATGAATAAGCGTTAATGGAGGTAAGTCACATTTCTTGTGACCAGACATGCATTAAAACCGTGGGCCAGGTCTATCATTACGTTGAATGGAATTGGTAATTTTCATAGTTGAACCAAGTCGATATATTAAGGTCAAATATCAATCTTTGACATTTGGGTTTATTAAGTTGCGGGCATAATAGTTATATGTGATGGCCATTATTTAAACAAGGTTTAAATTTCGTATGAGATAATCATATTCAGATTATCTTTGGTTTAATATATGTTGTGTACATTCATGTGAGAGTCGAAGATTTGTTTTGAACCAATAAAAGAAATAAATTCCATAAAGTGGGTTTAATACAGGTTTTAAACCATAGGTTCGAAGATGAAAAGTAAAGCTTCCATATATAAAATGAATTGGTGTGTTTGGGTTTTAATTATGTTCTGAAGCTTCCGCATGAAAGAATTGAATTTTGGGATGTATTGAAGTATGGCTTTCATAAGCCATAAAAATTTGTGAACAGATCTCAAATCAAATAAAATATTTGAGATGCTAGTAGCTTCTACATCATTATTGAAAAGTTTGTGAATTTTCCCAGACTTGAAGTTTTATTTGGGGCATAAAATTGGAGATGCATTTTTTATATGCATAGCATTGGAGAGAATGTGGGTAAAGGGAGGGCGACCTACTATCATAAGGAAAATATAAAATAATAGTAGAAATAATAAAATAAGAATAGATTACAACATCAAATTTTAGAGGGAAAAAAGAAAAAACTATTTTTTCAACTCGTATTTTCAACTTATCTCCCTATGGGTTTACTCAAATTTCGAGCGAAAACACTCGTTAGATGCATAATTTGATTACTCATCCAAGGAGTAACCATGTTGCATTCTTTTGATGGACTATACTACATGAAAAATGATAAATACATGAATAACATGATTGCAATCACATTTTTAATGTATTTCTCATTTTCCATATAGCAGGGTCCATCAAAAGAATGCAACATGGTTACTCCTTAGATGAGGAATTAAAATTTGCATCCAACGAGTACTCCCGCTCAAAATTTGAGTAAAACCTTAGGGAGATAAGTTGAAAAAATAGTTTTATTATTTTATCATTTTTTATTTTTTATTATGGATCTTAATCAACCAGTCAACGTACCTTTTTTATTACGGGTTCTGCCTCAAATGTGTCTGGTGTACTTTTTGGTTGACACCATCATCTTGAATCCTATTGATTCTTATAAAGTTTATTTTGGTTGTACATTTTTCTTAGGAGGCCCATTTTAGACCTCAAAAGTTCTCATATATATGTGTGTGTGTGTGTGTGTGTGTGTGTGTGTGTGTCGGGATCTAGTTATCACCATCGAACCATGGCTTATAACAATATGCCATGTATACCACTTCCATGCACCATATTAATATGTTACTCTATGGTTTCAACCATATAGTGCCAAACTCCAATGTGGATATGACATTTATTTTGTGGTTATAATATTTGCTATGTTTGCAAATGTGTTAAAACCAAATTCTGAAATTAGAGTTTTTAAACATTATAAAAGATTGCCAATGCACTAGAGCAAAGCAAATGAAAGTGGTGTGGAACCAAGTTATGAGCATAATTTATATTTGGCATTCCTAGGTCATCTAGAAGCCAAATTGAGTGTTTCAAAAGCCTAGACAGGGGTTTTGAGGCATTGTGGACGCAATGGAAGAGTCAATTTCTTCACTGGAGCAGTTGTTTGGGTAGTGCGATCTGGAGGAAGACAATCACAACACTTATGTTTTGAAGCAATCCTATTAATGCTTTTTGATCTTGAGATTGAGTACGAGGACATCTATTGTACAATCCTCTTTGTTTTGGCACAATTTCCTCTTTGTAAAACTAAATCATTTTCAGAGTGAGAGTTCTCTGTAGGAGAACGTTTCTTGAAGGGAAACATTTCCACTCCATCATCAGATTTACTCTAAGCGACAAAGAATTCTTATGTACTCTCTTTGTAGCCGAGATCAATAAAGAAACCTAGCCTTTGAGTAGGGCCCAGAGACGTAGCCTAGGAGGAGTGAACTCTGCAGGGAAAATTTTAGGGACTAATATTCGCAGGTGGGTTAATTTTCCATGCTTTTTGCAAAAAAATATTCACCAATTTCCATTTTTCCTAAGAATGATTCGCCCAAATTTTACAGTATAAAGTTATTTTACCTTGAAAATCGCCAAATTTTATAGAGACTATATGAAATTATAATAAATTTGAATATTTTACTAACATATAGCCAAAAATTTTATAGTTTTCATATTAGAGACTAGTAAAATTCGCCAAAATTTCTAAACATTAAATTAAATTTCTACCCTTAAAATTTTCCCTTGTTTTTATCTCGTTAATATCTCGTTAATATCTCTTTTTTATCTTGTTAATATCTCTTGTTTTTGTGTCGTTTTTATACATCGAATGTTTTTTCATCTGCGTATTCATATGTGAATAAAATAGAAACTAAAGACATATTCTAAAAACTTGCAAAATTTCAGATGACGATCTTCCATTTTCGAATCATGGTGGCATGCATATGTCACTACCTTGAGAAGGCCAAACTCTAATGTCACTACCTTCAGAAATTTGAGAAAATTATTTTGCACGACGGTCAAATTAATACGCCAACCTAATTACTAAATGTCACTTGGCAGTGACATAATAATAAAATAGAACTCACAACGTATAAGAAAATATATTAATTTAACATGTGGTCATATTAATTTAAAATGTACAATCACAAATGATCTTGATGAGTTTTTTTATACGTGCTTAGCATTTGTTTTTCTAATAAATGTGAAAATATGTGATAAGATATATTAATTTAATATATGTACATTTAATTTATGAGATAGTTTAATGGACTATTATGTCATAAAATATCTTGTACAATCACAAATGATCTTGATGAGTTTTCTATACGTGCTTAGCATTTGTTTTTCTAATAAATGTGAAAATATGTGATAAGATATATTAATTTAATATGTGAAATCATATTAATTTAATATATGTACATTTAATTTATGAGATAGTTTAATGGACTATTATGTAATAAAATAGGTCGTAAACAATAAAATTCAAAATTCAAATATATATATATATATATATATATATATATATATATATATATATATATATATATAAATTATAATCAATTTTATATTATTTTTAAATAATATATGAAAATGATAAAGTCTACATTATAATATATGAAATTTTATATTATTTTTATATTATTATAATAGAGACACTCAATCCTTCCTATAGTAATATCATTTTTCAACCAAATTCAAACATAGTATAGATAAAAAAAGGTATATGAACACAATGTTTGCGTTAAGAATTAACTACAAATTAATTAATTATGATAAATTTTATGCATTTATTATATGATTAGTAATATAAATATTTATATTTATTTATAAAAAAAACAAATATAATTTATAATTATATTCTTATAAATTTATAATGATAATAATTACAAATAATTTTAATATAAATATGAGCTATGTAGATATATTTTATAAGAAAGGAATGTGAAAAATAAAAATAATATATTTTTATAAAAGACAAATATGAAAAACAAATTAATAAAATTAGAAAATTTTTGTACTTTATCTCACAAGTAATGATTAGGGATTAGGGATTGGATTACTCTTATTTTTGGTGTTATATTTTATTATATGTGTATATTTTTGTATATTTTTGTATGTATATTTAGTGTTAATGAATCATAATAATGTGAATAACCATGCAAAGTACCTTGCCCTTTGGAAATGTCTGAAGCTTGCTTCAGAACGAGGAATTAAGCATCTTATTATTTTTGGAGATTCTTTATTAGTTATTTTTCAATCTACTAAGGCGAAGAAGAATATTAGTCTCTCTTCCCTCCCTTAATATACATGATCCAAGCCTCAATGTCAAATTTCGAGTGGGTGAAACTTTATCATATCTATAGAGATTTAAATTCAAATGCAAATGAGCTAGCAAAAACAGGGGTCAATATGAGTCAAGGGATAAGAGAAATTAATGCAAGATTAAGCCTTTAAATTATTGTGCCTTTAAATGAATTTAAATTATTGTGCCTTATCGGTCATCTAGGAGCGATCTAATATCTCCACCCCCCATGTCATAATCTTGTTTGGAATCTATGAAGGCTCTTGCCTATATTTGTTTTTGGGTTTATGAGCCCATTATTGGCCGAAATCGTTCTTTCTATGGTCTCATTTTTGCATGGTTCTTCAATTGTGGCTAGTTACGATGAATAGGTGACACTTTCCTTCAGCCCTTCCCACACCTTATTCTCTCGTCTATTTAATTCACTTTGGTTTTGAGTTATTGCATTCCTTCTCAACCGCGATGTATCCCTTGGAATGTCTGAGGATGGATTTAATTCCTATGTCTTGCATGGATTTTAAGTCATTTCTCTTTTGTCCTAGCAAGGTTTTCGTAGTGATGTGGTCTCAATGGTTTCAGGTCAGTTCATCTCATGGTTTGAGTTTCAATTATATATGGTTTTAAAGAGATAGTAGGTTTCATTACTTGATTTCCCAAGCTCTTGTCGTCAATGACTGGAATTATATATTTGTTGGTTGTGGCACTCTAGTTCATCCCTTTCCAAATATTTCACTCTAGTCAAGTTGACATTTCCTTGTTCTTCTCATTCTGAGCTCCATGGATGGAATCACTAAAAAAATTGATATTAAATATGATATCAGTGCCTAAAAGCTTATTGATAAGCTCTTGGACTCCACACCGTCCTTGGTCACTATTATCACTCTCCCCAACTTCCCAAGGCTGAAAATAGGATCGGAGAAAGGTAACCACAGACCAGGCTTTAGGTCAAGTAATTAGCCCTACAAGGACTAGAGAGGGCTCTCTCATTGTCACTTTTGCAGTAAAAGGAATGACTAAGTATCTAATGATCTTAGGCTAGATATGTAAGCTCAGTAATAGGATTTGTTTGATGTTTTTAGTGCTGGATAGAAAAGTCAGTGAGTAGACTGTGTATAAGGTTTTTAGGTCTGAACTCCAAGGTGAATTTTCAGAGAATATGTGAGGCAAGATAGGTAGTTTGAAAGCATTTTAATAGGTAATTGATTATAGGATTAAATATAAAAGAGTTTGAATGAGCACTGAGGTGAATTCATTCAGTGTAGAAGTAAGTAAACATAGCAATGTAAACCTTGTTTAAAACAGAGCATGCATAAACATGATTTTTGTTCGTAAAATTACAAGATAAACATATATGAAGAAGAAGACATGCTATTAAGCATGAAACAATAAGCATACATAAGAAAATAATATGCTTCAATTCATACCACAAGTATCTCAACACAATTCCTACAAATTTGTCTCTGATTTCATTCCAAATTGATGATTACAAAAGCTTTAACTGCAATATGAGACTATACAACCCCACAAAAGACTAAAGAGAGTCTACTTATAGAAAATATGGACTATGACACCTCATCGGGTCTAAATCCCATTCAAATTGGATCATAAATACACCATATGAGTCATTTCCTAGTTTCTAGGGAGGTTAGAAACCATTCCCTGAATTTTAGCTATGAACTATGAGTGTTTGTCCCTTACATTAATTACATATTACCTCATTATAGGAGGTAAAAACCAACTCAATAACTCTAATTCCAACTCATAGGAAAGAAAAACCTCGAACTTGTGACCATTTTTTAGCTTGACAAGTGTCCTGATGAATCCAATGTTTATTTGTGACATTTCTGATAGAAGGGTAACAAAAATTTGCAAAAGCATAACAGAACTTTGGAGGAAATTTTGAGGCACTTTTAAGAGTAAAAATACACTTCCAAAAGAACGATCAACTACCCCTTTGTGTCTAGTTTCCATAACATATTGAATTTTTCAAAATGACCCACAGGAAGGCCTTCAAAAATCCATCTCCCAAGGTTACTCCAAAAGTGTAAGAAAGGGTCCAAAAAGGTGGCAGAAATATGAAAAATGAGTGATTTATGAGCTTTTTCTCCAAAATTACAGCTTTTCATGCAATGGGGGTTCTTGATATGTGATTTACTCATCAAAATACATCCATCCATGTAAATAAATCATCATTTGGATGCCCCCAAAATAAGAGTAACAAAAGTTTGTTACCCTTCTGAAATGAGGAATTTCCATAATTATGCAAAAATCACAAAAAATACCAAAATTGATCAAAACTTCTCAAAATTGGTTCTATGGCACCTGTAAGTGATGTTCTAAACATCCAAAGACTTCACATGTGGTTCCTTTCTAGCATGAGGTTTGAGAAATTGTTTATACTCTTCAATGTCTAAGTCCATACCCTTGAACCACTTCTCTCCATGACAAGGAATACTTGTTGCTGAAGAAATTAGGTTTGTTGATAGGTTAATCTCTACACCTACAATAGTAACCTTTCCCATGCTGACTCTTGTAGAAAATATGTTTTTCAATTGAAGAAGATACCCCTCTTCCATGATCCTTTCACAAAATCTCAAACATTGAGCCCTCTCAAAGCATCTTCTGGCCAATGGCGAGGCATTGAGTTGATGCATTGTGAAGGGTTCTAGCCTGAGGTGGCACCCTCCCTTGAATATTTTCTTGTCACTTTCTATTTTTTTTGTCATTGGAATGATGAAAACGTGTTGATGAAATGGGTGAATTTATGGAAATCTGGAAAAACAAAGTGTAGGAAAGTGTGAATTTAAAGGATGAGATGAATGATCCTGGAGCTGAGAAAAATTCTAGAAACAAATGAGTGGATTGGGTTGTATGTTATCTCCAAGTTGTGGGTCGAATGAGGGAAAATTAGTGTGAGTGAGGTAGAAAAATGATGAAAACACAAGAAATTCCCAATGTTTGACAATGAGAATAGCTAGTGTAGAGGTGGGGTAATTTCATAAGGTGAAATGAGGGTCATGGAGCTGATAAAAAATTCTAAGAAAAATTCAGTGCAAAGAGTATCATCTTAGCTCCATACTGAAAGTGGAATGAGGAGAAATGGACGTGTCGAGGGTGGCTAAATCTAGCAAACATGGGAAATTTAAAGTTTTTTCACTGTGAAATAGCTAGAATATAGGGTTTTCTTGAATTTGACATGTTAGGGATGGTGTAGATGATAGGAAAGGTGGGGATAATGTATATGGGGTGTGTGATTTAGGGTTTATATTACTAGGGTTAGGGTTTAGGTAGGTGGGGTAGGTTAGGGTTTGTCACATGAAAAAAAAATTATACATAGACAAGTGAAAATATGGAGACAAACATAATAAGCATGAAATTGTTTTAAACCCTCAAAATTTAACCAAAAGATGGCATAAGAGATGACACCTACCTTTTATGAAGGCTTCACAAGGAAATGAAGACAAGTTTCAAGCTTTTTTTGGAGGTTTTCTAAGCCAAAAACCAAAATCTGCCTCTTTTCCATAAGCGTAACAAGGGAGGCAAAAGCATAACAGGGCTCACAGAAACGTAACAAGGGAATTGCCAAAAATATACAAACATATGGCTTAAAGAAGGATCCATATATCTCTAAACATAACGTTTTTTTTTAACTGAGAGAGGTTTTTGTTTTTTGGTATGCTATGAACAATAACCTACTCTAGTTTTCCTAAATTATTTCCCATTAGCTCAGAATCCAAGTTTGAAGTTGATCACTCAAAATTTGCAGAAGCGTAGCACACTCTGAGCAGAAGTGTAGCACCTACTTTGAGAGGGATTTTGGAGGCCTTCCCAGAAACTTTTTGGGATGCACGTGGTATGGTTGGAAATATTAGGATGTCGGCTACAAAATGGAGTCATCAATCACTGCAAAAACATGATTCAAACCCCTAAAAATGTGACTTGAAGACAACCTGTTCAAAAGTGCAGAAAATGACCTGGAGAAACTATATTTTTGGCATTTATCGCAAACCATTACATTTTTGCATAAATGGAAGGAGGTTTTTGTTCTTTGGCCTATTATTGACAAAAACCTCTGTCACTTTTGTAAAATTCATCTCCATTAATTTAGAAACGGATTTTGAAGTCAAAATGTCCATGTGTGCAATGTAAACCATGGCTTGATCACGAAGCTCTAAAAATGATGTCATGGGTCTGAGTTGGCTCAAACTTAGAATTGTTACCTCCCTTATGGACCTTATTCTCACCCTCCATGATTTTTTCCAACAAGGAAAGCTCTATCTTGATGTAGTGGATAGAGAAGGTGGAAATTTAGGAAAATAAGGGATAGTGGTAGAGTGGTTTTAGGGACAAAAATGAAGTGAAAGGAAGTTAGGGAAAAATCCATAAAAATTTGGGGAGATAGGGTGATGAGTTGGATACAGGATGCAAGTGGAATTTTTGGGAATGGGCATGTGAAAGGTACCCAAAAGGTCAAAACAAAGGGTTTCAATAGTTTTTCTGCCAAAATGTAGTGAAAATTAGGGTTTTAATGAAATTGATGGAAAAGAGGGTTGTTAGTGATAGGATATGTTAGGGTATGGTGTATGAAGGTTATATGAAGTTTTTGTATGGTTAGATTATTTTTTTATCAGCTGAAACAAACAAAAGATGAAAAACACCAAAAACGTAGTGGAGGTAACCTAATGAAGGAAACTACTCATTTGCTGATGAATTTTGACTTGAGAGAGGTATTGAGGGTGTCCACTTACTATTTTCGAAGTGTATGAACCTTTTTGTAGTGGTTTTTAACCTTGGAGAACTAATTTGGAGCTCAAACCCCAAAAGCACAGCACTTGCGCAACACACCCAGAAGCATAGCACAGGTAGTGTTGGCACAAATTTGCTTATTTTTCTTCAACCCATGGCAGTTGTGGAGTATGATGGTGAGAATAAAGGAGCTCTTTACTTATTTCCATATCTTTTCTAACTCACTATGCAAACTACTTGTGTGGTGAAAATGAGATTTTGTTTGCTTTGTTTTATGACATAATTGACTCTTATGGTTGCGAAACAAATGAGACCTAGACTCTAACCTAAATGAAAGTGTTGTGAATGGCCTCAGACCCTAGATGATTGATGGATGAAATGACCTTTGAAATGATGATGACCATGAATGGAGTGAAGGGAGTAGCATTTCAGACCTATACATATTCAATGAACAAAATTTTATTTGAGAACTGACTTGAAACATGAAATTTTGACCTAGGACCACTAAAAAGTAAACTAAAAGAGAATATTTTATCACTGAACATATTGACACTAATAGTCACCACAATCAACATTCTATAATATTTGATTTAATGCCAATGTTTCTCTTTCTAATTATCTATGGAATCCAAGATCTTGGTACACCATGCAAACATGGAGGAATTGTTGGACAAGCTCAACGAGGAAATTCAACAGCTTAGTGCACAAGTAGAATTTCTATAGATTTCAACTGCTCATGTGAGAAGAGGGGCTAAGGAGGGTAATTTTTTTGGTGCTCATGCGAGGCATATGATGTTTCACTGTGTCAGATAATTGGAGGAAAATGGTCGCGGTCCATGGTGAATTCCCCTTTCCCTTACAGTGGAAGTATTTTGTTTTATATATTGTTCTTCCTTTGTACGAATTTGTAATGTTGCCTTGCAAATTTTGTTTTTTGTTTAGCTCTTTATGTGTATTTTATGGTGAACATATCTTCTATCTCACTACAACAGAACAAGACATTAGCGCCACAAATAGCTCCAGAATATAGTGTTTTCGAGCGCGTGAATTGGCTTGAAGCGATGGTGCAATTTCCAACGAAATAAGGCATGTTCACATCGGTGTCTTAATTTGTGTCAGAAATAGTGTCGAGATTATCACAGGAAATAGTGCCAGAAACAATTTCTTCCTTTGTTGTCTCTATTTTCACTCTAGTTTTTCTCCCTGTTGTGCTTCGTGTTTTGCTTCTGGTATGACATCGAAAATAACTTCTTTTTGGCTTCCTAATTAACGCCAAGTTATGCTTCCACAATAACATAAAGTTTTTCTTCCAATATGGAACCACTTGTTGCATCTATATTTTCTTCCATTATGGCATATTCTTTAGCTTCTAATATGGCTTCCATTATAGTGTCTTTTGTTGCTTCTAATATTGCTTCCATTATTGCTTCTTCGTTTGCTAACTAAATGGATTCTTTCTTTACTTCTTTGGGAATGCCAAGTTTGGATTCTAATATTGTTTCCATTATTAATTATTTGTTTGCTACCTGAATTTCTTCTGTTTTTTCTTCTTAGGTAGCACCAAGTTTTTCTTCGATAATTACTTCTTTTTTGGTTAACTGGATTGCTTATGTTTTTTCTTCTTAGGTGATGCCCAATGAGGCTGCTAGCATTTCTTCTATTATTACTTCTTGGTTTTATACCTAAATTGCTTCTTTTTTTTGCTTCTTAGGTAACACCAAGTTTTGCCTCCAAGATTGCTTATAAATTGGCTTCCATTGTTTCTTCCTTTTTTACATCCAAAATTGCTTCTATGTTAGCCTCATGGTTTGCTTCCTATTTAGCACTTGGGTTTGTTTCCTTTTAATGTTGGGATTTGCTTCTAAATTAGCCTCCAATTTTACTTCCTAGTAAGCAACCAATTTATCTTCCTATTTAGAGCAATTAATACCTCCAATTATGGCTTCCAATTTAATATCAAATTTTACTTCCATTTTATAGCCATATTCTGCTTCCATTTTAACAATTCATAATGATTCCTTTATAGCTTCCATTTATTAATTTAATGTTTTTTATTTCAATTAAATTAGTTAAGTATGTCATACCTCTTAAATAACTTATATGATTATAAATTAAGTCATATTGCATTTGAAATATTTTATAGCATACCACTTATAAAGAATTTTTATGGAAATGTACATCCATACAAACTAACAACATTTTTTAACTATAACGTGTATTAATATATTATTAATAAACAAAATTGTTGGTCGTGACTAGGTACACATAATACAAGCCCAGATTCACATCAAATATTTCTAGAGCAGTAGCTATTGCAGGTTTCTTATAGCTATAGACTACGCCACAACATTGGAATAAAATAACAATAATTTTTTTTTAACTATAACCTATATTTTTATATTATTAATAAACAAAATTGTTGGTTCATGATCAAATATAGTTAATGTGTTCCTATATAATACATGTCCAAATGATATAAGTCAAAATTATACATGTCAAAATGATACAACTCAATATGGTATTGTAGGTGAAAAAGATACATATGATAATAAACATGAAAATAGGCATCATAATGATTTATCAAAAATGTTCCATGATGGACTCAATATTATCAATGTCACTAGCTACAACCAGCAGTTTTATCATCATCATAATGATGTCTATCGTGATCATCAACATAATGATCATCATCACTGTCATCATCACTATGGTCTGCCTCAATGTCCTCTCCATCTAACTCTTAGCCTTTGTCTCAAATATATGAACCAAACCCAACATAATCTAGATCCATTTCAGGATCAAACAGGTCTTTTGGAAAACTCGTGTTCTGCATAAAAAAACATTCAAAATGAAAAGTTATTTTTTATTTCATGCAATTTTTAATATTTTTGTTATATTTTTAATATTAAAACATATGAAACAAAACCATAATCATATTACATCATATCAAAGTGTACATATATACGATAATACAATTTCAATTAAGTTACATCTAAGATTCCATTCCAATGATTTAAAACATGCAATAATTCTAATAAACATTAGTAAATTGTGGAATGGCACCACACTTTTCTGTTGACTAGCTTGTGTGTTGTGTAGTGTACCAACCCCTACTAGGAAGAAAGGCCCCTCCTTCTTAGTATGGAGCACTGGTTAAGAAGGTACTATAGCTATTTGATTTATTTCCTCTCATTTACAATCCATGTGTGCTTGATGTTACTATTATTATTAGTCTTGTTGATGCTTTAATGATTACATAATCCCAACCTTTGTATTATGTAACACCATAGGTCCTAGATCAATCTCTTTGTTAGTGTGATAGTTAATTAATTCCCATTATAGTTTGATAGTGTGTTCATTTCATTTGAATGTGTGTTTCATCATTTGATGAGAGAATGGTTTCTAGGAGTGCTCTTCTTTTATGAATAAGAGCGAAAACGTGATAGAGTGGTTTTATTCTGCATTTTTTGCTTATTTATTTAGAGCGTGAACTAGGTTTGAGAGTGTAACAACCAACGTGTTGAATTGTTGAGAGTTTGATTACAACGATTGAGTTTGAGATTCATTAGCAGTAGTCATCATTTTCCCTTGCATATATTTTTCATAATAGCCTTGAAATAACAAAACCTACCCATATTGAAAATTAATGTGAAGAGTTGAAACTATTACTCTGAATTAAAAGGACAATTATTCTTCCAAACAACAAGATAAATATAACCTATGCATAACTTTCACATAATGCAAGTTGAAGCAAAACTTGGAATTTTGTATGAAATCTGAAGCAAAAGTATTTAAGGGTCAAATTAAACTTTATAGCAATTCAAAAGTGTGAAAACAATTAAATAAATATTCTACAATTTGAATCAATCAAATTGGCCAATAAATGAAGTTTGGGTGTGCATTTTAGTGAAGTAAAGAAATTTTGGCATATTTCACAAAAATTCACCCCTAACGTTCATTTCAAGGCCAAATTGAATGATTCAACTTAGAGAGTAATTTTTTAATCATAATTAACATTAATTTTTCACAAAAAAAATTGTTGTGCAAGAATATGCGAGATTGGATCGATTTTGTACTATTAAAGTCGAGGTTTGTGTGCCTCAAATAAAAGCACACCAGGACTTGCACTTAATTGAATGTGGAATTGCACTTAATTGAATGTGCGATAATGATCATTATAACCTAAACATAATACCATTTTATGCAACATAGCATATTCGTGTTTATAAAGGAAATGTTATACGCTGAAATCCAAGTTTGTCAGAATAATAATTGATCATGTTTGGCAATGATCATAGTTGGAACAAATATGTACTCTCGGGCCAAACCAATTACACTCTTGGTAATAAAATTTGAAATGGGACATGATTGGACAATTTTTAACCTTAGGATATAATCTTGCATCATGTCTGACAAATATCCTACAAAACTATGTTTCCTACTTATACGCAACTTTCACATAAGGCAAGTCGAAGCTAAACTTAGAATGTTGTATGAAATATGAAGTATAAATATTTAAGCTCAAAGTAAAGATATAACAATGCAAAAGTGTGTAAAATAATTAAATAAAAAATCTACAATTTCAATCAATCAGATTGGCCAATAAATGAAGCATAAGTGTGCATTTTAGTGAAGCAAGGAAAAAGTTTGGTCTACTTCACAAAAATGCACGCAACCTTCATTTCAAGGCCAAATTGAATGATTCAACTTGGAGAATAATTTTTACTCACAATTAATATTATTTTTTCACAAAGAAATTTTTGTTGTGCAAAAATATGCCAAATTTGATCAATTTAGTAGGGTTAAATTCAAGTTTTGTGTGCCTCAAATAAATGCACACCAAGACCTGCACTTAATTGATTGTGCGATAATGATCATTCCAACCTAAATATAAAACCATTTTATGCAACAAAGAATAGTCCTTTTCATAAAGGAAATGTTATACACTGAAATCCAAGTCTGCCATAATAACAATTAATCAAATATGCCAATGATCATGGCCAGAACAAATATGCACTCCTAGGCCAAACCAATTACACTCTTGGTAATGAAATTTGAAATGGGACATGATTGAACAATTCATAACCTTAGGATATGATCTTGCATCATGTCTAAAAAATATCCTACATAAGGCAAGTCAAAACAAAACTTAGAATGTTGTATGAAATCCGAAGTATAAATATTTAAGCTCAAAGTAAAGATATAAAAATGAAAAAGTGTGTAAAATCATCAAAGAAATAATCTACAATTTGAATCAATCAGATTGGCCAATAAATGAAGCATGGGCGTGCATTTTAGTGAAGCAAGGAAATTTTGGCCTGTTTCACAAAAATGCACGCCCAACCTTCATTTCAAGGACAAATTGAATGATTCAACTTGGAGAGCACCTTTTTACTCATAATTAACATTATTTTTCCCATAGAAATTTCTAGTGTGTAATAATATGCCAAATTGGATCAATTTTGTAGGGTTAAAGTCAAGGTTTGTGTGCCTCAAATAAATGCACACCGGGACCTGTACTTAATTGATTGTGTGATAATTATCATTCCAACCTAAATATAAAACCATTTTATACAACATAACGTAGTCAAATCCAAGTTTGTCAGAATAACAATTGATCATATCTATCAATGATCATAGTCAGAAAAAATATGCACTCCCAGGCCAAACCAATTACACTCCTGGTAATGAAATTTGAAATGGGGCATGATTGGACAATTCCTAAACTTATGATATTACCTTGCATCATGTCTGACAAATATCCTACATAACTATGTTTCCCACTTATACACAACTTTTACATAAGGCAAGTTGAAGCAAAACTTAGAATGTTGTATGAAATATGAAGTATAAATATTTAAGCTCAAAGTAAAGATATAACAATGAAAAATTGTGTAAAATCATTAAATAAAAAAATCTACAATTTGAATCAAATATATGGGCCAACAAATTAATACTGGGCATTCATTTTAGTGAATGCTAGGCAACGTTGGCCTGCTTCACAAAAATGCACACCCAACCTTCATTTCAAGGAAAAATTGAAAGATTAAACTTGGAGAGAATTTTTTTACTCTTACGTAACATTAATACAATTAAACAATTTTAATGTTTTGCATATATGTTTGTTTTTTTCAAAAATACTCCAAATTTCATGGATTTCAAAGAGTAAAAAGTAGGGCTTCTACACATAGATGCACACTAGGAATATTTGGGAACGAGGTGATGGACTAAGAAGAAAAAATTGATTTTCGATAGTTGAAAATTTTAGTTTCTTCGTTGAAACACTATAAGTAAAGGTTGGATGGCCTTATTTTAGGATTAATTAGGTTTAATTATTTCCAAGGGATAGATAAAGTGATAACACCTAGGGTTTGCAGGGTCTATTTTAGGTTTTTTCTATAATGTAACCTTAAATATAAGTCCAATCCATCCTAGGCCTCTCCTCTTAATACAATCCACATACTGAGGAACTCTAGAAAGGGATTGTATAAAATTTTGATGATAATAGGGAACTTCTCCCCTGAGCTCTCGTTGACAAATATTTCACCTTAGCTTACTCCCTTCTAATGCATTAACTCTTATCCCCTGAATATTCCTAAGGCGTCTCTATAAAACCAAACCTTGTTATTCCATTACCAATGCTTCAGTGGTTGAAATTTTTAATATCCGATTGTGTTCCCTAGTGACAAAATCAGTAGAGCCATGCTCATTTCCGATGCATAGCCTTACTCGTCCCTCATTGGATGTTATAGTGTCATATGCAACTTTCTAGCTTACCTGGTTCTGGGAAAAAGACACAAAATCCCTCAATTGAACATCCCCCACATAATGTGTCAAATTGAAATATTTATCTCCAAAACAAGCAAGTTCATGAAAATATAATTCACACAACAATGTTGTTATGATAAATTAGGACTCTAAAAAGTTTCCAATACATCTTGAACTTTCCTTTTATTATATGGCCGTTTCTCCTTAAGGGTTGTCAATTGAAAGAGAAAACAATTTTCCTGCATATATAAAAGATAGGATGGAGAAGGAAGCCTACAACTTAGTAAACCATGAATAATCCCATACATAAATTCCTTCTATTGTTGTAGCGGTTGCACCTCTTTTTGCAATTCCTTCACTTGTATTAGTGACTGCTTCCTATCTCTTTGAACCCTCACAAAATCTTGAATTCTTAACTTTTCAGCCCATTCCTTCTTAAGATTGTTGACCATCTCCTCATGTTGTTTTAGAAAAATAACTTCATCTTTAGGGAAGACTTCTAAGTTCTTCCATTTTTTTACTTTCTTGAGCAAATATGTTGTTCTCAATATTTCTTTAGATTTTAGCTGGGTTGTTTTCGATGTTGTTACAACCTCAAACTCAACAGTCTCTTCTTTGTCCCATTTCTCCTCCTGTTGTGTTATCTCAGCTATTGGATCTTATGTAACAACAACATCGTTGATAGGTTATTGTGGAGTAGCAGTCAAATTAATTTTAGTCTATTCTATTCATTTGTTGGTTCTTGTGTAACAACAACCTCATAAACAGGTTCTTGTGGAGTAGCAAATTGTTTTTCTCCTCACTACTCTGCTTCAACTACTGGTTCGTGTGTAACAATAATGTCATCAGTAGGTTCTTATGGAGCAGTAGGTTTATGTTCTTCATTTTTTCCTCCCACTTGAACTCCTACAAATACAATAATTGATTCTACAGTTCCATTTTCCTTAAAACATTGTTGACACCCCTCACATACTTTCATGGTTGTTTCAGTGGATGATGTTATTCATATTGATTCTAATAACATGTCTAACCCATTTTTCTTCTTAAATTTCAATTGTTCATTAAACATGATAAGTTGTTTTCTTAAATATTCATTTTATTTTTTCAATTTTTCAATTTGATGGACAAGGGGGTTGACCTCAGTCTTACCTGATAGAGGGAAACCTCTTTATATTTTGTAGTTTTTTCTGTTATTGGTTCTCCTTCCTTATGTTTTTCATCATACTCTTCCCTAAATTCTGGTGTAGCAGCAGAGGCTTCAAGCATGGCGACACCTTCATCTACGAGTTCTACGTTTCTCAGGCTCCCATGGTTGAGCTGTAACCATACATTTTTCGGGTGCTAGAGTAGTCTCTTATGTAATAGCCACTCACACCCTTTTCTTAGGGTTCCTTCCACCGATCGACTTCTCCAGTCTTCTCTTCTTTACATTCACCTATATTGAGGCATCCTTGGTTTTCTTAGAAACATTTATTTCTTCAGTTGTTGGCTTAGTTATTGTTGTCTAAACAATTGCTTCTTCTCGTTCTTCTTCTTCTATAGGATGCTAGCATGATAAATATTTTCTGATGATACATTGTGCACCTCCATAGGCTCCTATGTTCGTGCCCCTTTTCCTTTTGAAGATGTATCGACAAAAGACTTTATAGAGCTCCATCTCTTAGGGCTTTGACGACCAAATCTAGAAAATACACCCCCCCACTTTGCCTAAGGGTTGTGGCTATTCTTCTCTTGGGGGGTGTAACAACCCTACTTCTAGGAGGTGTGGTTTCTTTACTTACATGTGTTGTTTCAACACTCTACTCATGCTCCTCTATTTCATCATCCTTTGTATATGCACATGGTCTTGATAACAGATCAACCCATGAACTCCCCTGCTCTTTTAGTGAGTGTATTATAACAAATTTGATAAGCGCATGATTGGTAAAAAAAAAACTCAGGTGTTTTTCCCCTCACACTACCTCTTCAATGTATTGCAGCGACTTCAACAAACATTAAGGGATATTTATCAACTTCCTTGTCCTAAGGTGCGACAACAATTGAAAGTGATAGTTGAATACAACCCCAAAGTGACCCTCACAGGTGGTAAATTTCTGAATGAAGAGAGTCACGTCGTCCCAAGGGTAGGTAAGGGATGTTTTGTCAAAACCCCTACCCATAGTTTTCAATTCCTCTCCTTCTTGAAGAAACTCAGACTTAGTTGATGGAATCATCACCTTCCTTGAAAACCACCAAGCCCCTCTTTTTGGAAGCCTTGTTACTCTTGCAATTATCTCCTTTGTAACAACAGTTCTAAATCCCCTAACTTCAGAGTACTATTTAGTTAGGGTCTGTGAAAAATCCAGAGCAACCAACTCACTAAAACCGATCAATTTCTCAAAATGACTCAACCACCCTGCATTTCGAAAAATTTCCAAAGTTTCTTGGTACTGTAACAACATTTCAACAAAATTGGGTTCATGTCTTACTACCTCTCCTCCCATGGCTTCCTGTAATTGTAACTGCTCAGTGTTACTAAAGACCTATTACAGAGTTGCCTTGGCACACATAGACGCTTGCTAAGGAGAGAATGTTGAAACACAACAATACATTTTACCAAATTGTGTCTTTTAGTTCTCATGAGAAAATACTTCACACAGTCGCATCAATTTCCAAAAATGAAAGTAAAGGTAATAATCTAAAAGTAGCAATGGTGAGGTTAATGATACTAAAAATGACGACGATTACCATAATGTTAAAAGTAATGATGGTTGCAAGGTATAATCATATATTATTATGGTAAAGTGAAGCGATTGTTCATCAAGCCATATCCAATTAATCACAAAAGCCAACCTCATCTTGTGTAACAGAAAAATTCATCCAATAGGAACCTACAAAGGAAGCTACAAAGGAAGCTAAAATGGATGCTAAAAACAATTCCATATCCAAAGAGAAAAATAGGATGTTACACAAGAAGTTATACATGAAGCTACATCGGGAGCTAAAGGAGATGATAAAATGGGCCCTAAATCCAGTGAAAATAGCACCGACTATCTATGATCAGCATAAAAATTCTAAAATTTGCGCCATCCCGATAATACCCCTGATTTTTTTTCAAAAGGTGGAGAAAAATACACTAAAATAGTTAGTGGAAGAAAAAAGGGGAGCTAGAGAGGAAGTAAATCACAGGGATTTGTTGTAGTGCTAAGACTCTATAATCAATCATGGAGATAGTAAATATTTTGTTTACTCCTTTTAAGACCCACCTTTTGTATATGACTCAAGATGTAAGGGTACTGGCCCAAAATCCATACTTTTATTAATACAATTATATCTATCCGTTCTGTTTTATATATATATATATATATATATATATATATATATATATATATATATATATATATATATTATAAAAAAGTCTACTGAATATATACATATACATATTTACACAAAAAATAGTTGATTATTGCATTAAATTGAAATAACGGTATATGGTGAAGGAATTATATATATATATATATATATATATATATATATATATATATATTTTTCTTTTTTTTTTTTTTTCTTTTTTCTTTTTTTTTTTTTTTCTTTTTTTTTTCTTTCTTTTTCTTTTTTTTTTCTTTCTTTTTCTTTTTTCTTTTTTTTTTTCTTGTTTTCTTAATAATATTTTATATACTCTTGTTTAGTAATTTTGTTTTTTATTATTCATAATTGTTTCTTCTTGATATTGGGTGGAGTCTCTATTTAAACTTCTTCTTTTTTAACCTCTAAATTATATACAATTTCTTATTTTTAAAATTAGACAGAAATTTGTATTGCTTTAATAAAAAATAGAGTATATACATAATGTTTCTTTTTTCTACTTTTTTTAATAATATTTTATATATTCTTGTTTAGTAATTTTGTTTTTTATTATTCATAATTTTTCTTCTTGAGATTGGGCGGAGTGTCTATTGAAACAATTTTTTTTAAACTCTCTCTCTCTCTCTCTCTCTCTCTCTCTCTCTCTCTCTCTCTATATATATATATATATATATATATATATATATATATAATTAGACAGAAATTTGTATTACTTTAATAAAAAATGGAGAACATTTAACCTATAGCTAAAATCAAACAAACAACACAAAGTATGTTGCTTTAGTTCATTTGGCCAATCCAAATTTATAACACAATTATACAATATGAAAAGTATGATATAATCAGGAAAGTAACTAGAATAACTAAACCTATGCTTATTCTTTGTAGGAGTATTACTGCTCAAAAAAAAAAAAAATGAAAACTGACGTCCTAAACATTCATGCTATGAGAGATTCCATGTAGATAGGAGCAAGACTAGTAGTATCCTACTCAGTGATGGTGAAGTTCATATCAGTAAATTTTTTGGCCATCAGAGAAACTTTAGTGTCCAATTCCTTTAGTTGGAGTTACAATGCATCAATGCTAAGAAGAATTTCTTGTTAGAATTCATATCATTCAACTAACATATTGCCTATAATAGTATTGATTTTCCAATACAAATAAATGGTTTGGAATAAGTGGTATGCACGGTACGAGTGTTCCTTGTATCAAGGACCTAGTGTCCCACATTTTTTTTTCTTTGCATAAGGAATGAATCGATGCTCCACGTGAGCCTCCTGCTCTACACGATGAATTTACCTATGAGCTGATGGAAGAGTATTCTCATAATAAGATGATGAATACATATCAGCTCCTAGTTGATCCCTTGAGCAAGGTTGTTTCCTTCTACTGTGAAAAACCTGACAATTAGAAGAGGAACCTAATTTCGATATGATTAGAAGAAAAGGAGAGACTAGGAGAAAAGTGGGGGGAGGATAGAAATAGGAACCAAAAGGGTGATGGGGCACAAGTTCAACCACCCATGGAGAGGAGTCAAAAAATCCATAATAAAGAAGGGATATGCAGATATTGTAGAAGAGTAGAGAGGGAACCAAAATTTTGGGAGGAGCTAAGAACAAAAATGAGGGAGCATGAGGGAATGGGGCTTATTTAGCCTCTGCTATGGAGGAACCCTTGCACAATGAGAGATATTGATGAGGAATACCAACAAAAACCCTTAAGAAAAAGGAAACCAAATTCTAACCATAAAAAAAGGAAACATACTAGAGGCTATAGTTTTTAAAGCCAACAAACTCAAAGACCATGGCCATCGCCATTGTAGTTTGGATGGTCAATGGTGACAAAGTGAAATTATGCTTTTGCGTGAGAGAAAACAACCATAACTTAGACTCGAATAATCCCAAGTGAGGAAAGATCAATGTAAGTATATGCATGTACTAAAACATCCATAGAATACCAATTGTGAGGACCATCTACTTGAGGGAGGTGGTAGGTAGTGAGTCATTAACTTATACGCATGGATTTTAATTGGGAGGAACCCATAATGGGGTGATATATATATATATATATATATATATATATATATATATATATATATATATATATATATAATTGGGAGGAACCCATAATGGGGTGATATATGGGTTCCTCCCAATTATATATATATATATATATATATATATATATATATATATATATATATATAACTTGCTTATTTTTTCCAAAAAACTATATGAATTGTGGGAATGACTAGGACTACAATATAGTTGTTGTGTTTTCCATGGAATGTTTATCTAATGTAAAAGCATGAATACAAGGAAATGCATAATTAAGTGCAATATCCACCAAATGATTATTTGAGAAGAAAATTCATGTGCATGGGTGAATTGACTTGATATTTGTCCTTTGAGGTACAACCCCCTTGCTCATGCTTCCTTGGAAAGCTCTCAAATCGATCTTTCCCTTATGTTTGTACAACTACTTCTTGTCATGTTCTTAGGAAGGGAGGAGAGCTAATGCAAAGAAATTGTCCCTTCTTACCTTTCATGATCATTCTTTCATTTTTCCATTGAGCATTTCTCTCCCACTTGAATTTTCCTTGGTATGAAGAATCATGTGTGAAGCCACAATTGTTTATGCTTACAAATAGAAAGAATCCCACAAATTCACGAAGTAAGTGCCCATGGAAGTTATATACTTGCAATTGAGAATTTGAAGAGGAAATGGGGTGGTTTTGAGGGTAAAATTGTGGTTGGCATGTCCATAATAAGTGTAACAAATACAATAAACTTACAACCTTCTTAATGTTACTGATGGGTTATTTACACCAAGAGTTTGTCCCGTGAGTTATTCGAACTAAGAAACTAGTGATTTTAAATCTTTCTATTTGCACTAGAAAGAAAGATCTTTAAGGAGCTATGAAGTAGAGAAAAAGAAGATCTTCCTTGCACTGTGAAAAGAAAGAAAATGTCAGTTAGATTTCAAGAGTGAGCATATTAACTTTGTAACCATAAAAATGAATTTAGCCAAATAATATTATAACCTTATTTATTAAAAAAACAATATTATTTATAATATTTAAATATTTTCAAATTTATTAAATATAATATTTTTATTTTATTTTATTTATAAATTATATGATATTTATTTTTATTTATTTATATATAAATAAATAAATAAAATAAAAATACAACAAATAAATAGAAACAATAAATAATTTGTTTTATTAATTGTCACTGTAATACCGAAAATATATCTCACATAATATAAAAACCACCACCAAGATAAGACAATCCACTATGATATTCATCCACTTTGTGAAAACATCAAATACGTTACACTTAATTACACTTAATCATTTCAAAGGAAATGCTTTACCCTCTCGAAAGTGTTTCAAACGCCATGTATATAGTCAAAAAGTTTATTCCCGAAAGTGACTACACTAATATATTTAACTCATTGGTGTAAATGAGTATCTCTCAAAGACCTTGATTTTCACATCAAATATTCCTAAAGATATTTAGGAGAGGTAGAAATACATTTTTTATAAAATAATTGAGGAGAGAAATGAGAGGTAGAAATACATTTTTTTATAAAATAAATGAGGAGAGAAATGTAAAGGTGATGTGTAAATATGTTTATTTCTTTTAAAACGAAAATAAAATATTTTCTAAATAAATAATGTAAATTATATATATATATATATATATATATATATATATATATATATATATATATATATATATAATTAGAAATATATAATTAGTTATTCATATAGTCTATTATAATGTTATTTAAAGTAATTAGAAGTAAAAAAAATGTGAGTAAAATGTTTAAATCTTATATTTTTCAAAAATATTTTAACATGTGATATCAACTTCATATAAATCTATATATATATATATAAATATTAAAAAAAAATTAATGTTATATAGAATAAAATATCCAATAAATTTTAATGTTATATATGAATAAAATATTTTAATATAAATTAATATTAACTTATACTTAAATATATATTAATAACAAAAAAATCAATTTAATGTACAATAATAAAATGACTCAATACACATGTTAATCTCTATAATATTCAAAAATATAAGCTAAATTATAAAAACTACATATTTTTTTAACTCTAAAATAAATAAATTAATTAATATATTAATTATATATATATATATATATATATATATATATATATATATATATATATATATATATATATATATATATATATATATATATATTAATTAATTAATTAATCTATAACTCTATACTATTATATATTTTCTAGAATTTATAATAATTAAGTCGAAGGCTTTTCTATTATGAAGTTTATGTTTGTGACACTTTTTAGATTCGTCGTACCTGACAAAATCTGAACAATATCGTTTGAATACAAAAACATAACTCTTAATCCCTGCGTATCCCGTTTCTTAAGACGCGTGTTGCAATCTCGTTGAATTGATATTTACTCAAATCCAGTTGTTACCGAAAGCAACCATGAATACTTGATTGTCGTTATTAATTTGCCCCAATTTTACCCCTTGTCAATGCAGCCTCTATTTGTTCTGAAAGAAGTGGACCACTGACTCGCTTCACAGTCAAAATGTGTGTTTTTCTTTTTCAATGTTCTGCAATTCTGATATGAAAATATTAATTTGGGTTTCAGTCCCACGGCCCTTGAGACATTTTCTATACAATGTGTGGAATATATTGCTGTGGGGAATTCATCCGGATCCCATTTGAAGAACCTTACACTGTTTATTAACTCTGAAAAACAAGGCATTTATTAACTCTAAACAACGAGGCATTCGGTCTTCCGGATGGCATCAGATCATTCGAATTCTTCCGAGGGACCTATCGACAAAATTGACAAGATTCTGAGAAAAGGCACAACAAGTGTGCACGTTACAGCCTTGGACGGCCTGGTGAATGTGAACTCGTTGTTCACAGTTGCAGTATTCGTTGGGTTGTCATTGACAGAGACTTTTTTCCAAGTGCCTTGGCATTCTTGATGAATGGCGAACCTGAGATCGTCAAGCATTTTCTATTGAAGATGCTCAAACTTCAAGCATGGTGGGAAAAATGAGTGGATTGTTTCACTTTAGGAGAAGGAGTTATGCCTGCTAGTTTTAAAGTACTCCATGATCCTGTTAGTAACAGTGATACAATGATTGCATATTTTGGAGAAAGTGCAATAGGCAGAGTTGCTCCCATAGATTCTGGATTTTGGTGGATTATTCTGTTGTGTGCCTATACAAAGTCTACTGGAGATCATTCTTTAGCAGACATGCCTGATTGCCAATGTGGAATGAGGTTTATTTTGACATTGTGCCTCTCTGAAGGCTTTGACACTTTTCCCACTCTTCTCTGTGCAGATGGATGTTGTATGGTTGATCTGTTGAGATTCAACAAGATGATGAGCTTAGTGAAAAGTAAGCACCTTCACTAAGTGGGGCCCGCAGGTTATTTTTTGGTATATGTCTATTTTTAGACATGGTGAGCATATTCTCTAAGTTGCAGGATGCTATTTGTAGATGGTTGGTCAAATGTGAAAAATACATTAAATTCTATTTTTAGAATATTGGGCGAAGTCTATTTATAGATCGTCAATCTAAAAATAGATGCATGTCGATTATTATTAGCCCTTAATAATAATCCGACAATAAATATCAACTTTTCTCTTGGAGCACTTTATTTCAGTGAACAGATTTGGAAAATCAGTGGGTTGAAGGAATTACGCAATTCCTAGGGTTATTGGTGACTCATGCATGGAGGTCTCAGTGAGAACTGAAGTGGCAAAGTTATGACAGAGTTGGAAGAGTTGTTATGGGAGTTGTTATTTAGTTTAACTCAGTTGAGCTAGTTGTATCTAGTCTAACTGAAAGATACACTAGTGAGAGTTTAGTGAATTAATTAGTTAATTAATTCACAGCTAATAACTCACTTGCAACTGAACAAATATGGCATTTAACTACTTCCATGTCAGTTCTAGTGGAGACCCAATAGAGAAATAGGTGAAAGGGTGAGATGAACTATCTGTTGTGACTATAGTGATGCATTCAATGCATCTGACACACATTGGAGATGCCAATGAGGACTGTGCAGTCAAGGCAAGGCCAATTCGAATTCATTCAGGGGTCTTCTTCAGCAGGGATTTCGCAGTGGAGGCAGGATGTTAGGAGGCAAGAAATTGGTGCATAGATATGCAAATTTCTACATGACAGTGTGTAATTATTTTTTATTGTAATGAGAGCTTGATGTACTAATTTTTGCATGAGATTATTACATGATCCATTGATATACATAATATATGATAGTTGGGTTTTTTAGCTTTAAGCTTTCCCATTAAACAATTGTGTTTATGTGCGATTGATTTTCTTCACATGTGTTTGCAATTGAGTTTTAATTTTTGCAATATTAACAGTGGAAGGATTCTGTATTTAGCAAGAATATAAATATTGTTAGATCAGGAGAATCTGGTAATACATCAGTATTAATAAATTTATACATGGTATCAGAGCAGTGTTAATCACTGGAGATTGCAATTGTGAAGAGGTGCTGAGTTTTGTGCTGGTGGAAAATTCGAATCTGCTGCAAAAATTTCTTGGTGCGACAGTTGAGTATTCATTGAAATGTCTTTCAATGGGTTGCGATTGGAGTATGCCCTTGAGGGTAGCTCGAATAACATATACTGGAAGGATAGGATGGAAGCGGTGCTTGAAGATAATGGACTAAAGGAGTTCATCGACAGCGATGTTCCTAAGCCTACTTCTAGCAATGTTGCATTACTTGACGCATGGCAAAAGAAGGTAGTGAAGACAAGAAGAATTATGTTGGAAGATGTGAAATACCATATTGTGTCAAGCCTTCATGGGAAAGCCACTCCATTTGCAATGTGGAAGCCTTTTACAGATCTTTTCCAAAGCAGCAGCGACCATAGGAAGTTGGTGCTGAAAGATAAGCTCAGAAAAATAAAAATGGAGAAGGGCGAAAGTATTCCAAAATATCTCACGAATTTTGTCCAATGTAGGGATGAGCTGGGAAGTGTGGGAATTACAGTTGCGGATGATGACTTGGTGAGCTTGGCTCTCCTTGGGCTTCCGAAGAGTTGGCATAGCTACGAATACTCTGTCAATGGATGGGAGAAACTGTCGGATTGGGAGCGACTTTGGTCGGATCTTGTGCAGGAGGAGATAAGGCGGAATACCGGGGATGGCTCTTCATCGAAGAATGATGATGAAGAGAATTGCGCTTTGGCTGCCAAAGTAACGAAAGGGAAGGGGAAGAAATTGCATCCAAAATCCTAGGCTAAAGGCAAGAAGCTGGATTTGTCCAAGGTGAAGTATTTTCACTATCACGAACATGGGCATCTCACCACTAACTACCCACAGAAAAAGAAGAACAAGAAGGTTGTTGGAGCTGTAGCTGGAGAGGCCTTAGCCTCGCAATTTGAACTTGATTTCTCTTTGATCGCATGCTTGGTTTCAAGCACAATGGGATCGGTGTGGTATCTTGATAGTGGTGCTTCCTTCCATATGACGGGAGATAAGGAGTTGTTTAGTGACTTGGAGGAGAAGGATCTCCAAATGCATATAGAGATGGGCGACGATGGTAGATATAGTGCGACCGGAATTGGAACCATTACGTTTGAGAGGGAGTAAGGTAAACCATTTCTGTTGAAAGATGGTATGCATGTTCCAGGTCTGAAGATGAACTTGGTCTTGGTCACTATGTTGGAAGACGGAGGTTATGATGTTGTTTTCAGCGAGGGAAAATATTTCCTGCGACATAAAATAACGGGTCAAACCAAGAGGATAGGGATTCGAGTTAAGAATCTCTACAAGCTGGAGGTAGATAACTACACTGCAATGATGGGCAAAGCAAAAGAAGTGGTGAGTCGGGATGACGGCGAATTATGGCACAGGAGATTGGGCCATCTTCACAATGGCGCCTTGAAGATTTTGCAGCAGATTTATAGATGAATTCCCAAGGGTACTCTTTCACAGTCAGATCAGTGCAAGGGATGTACTATGGGTAAGTTTGTGAAGACCACCTTTCATGAGAAGGAGAACCGTGCATCGGTGATCCTGGAGAGAATTCACACAGACGTGTGTGGACCTTTCTCGGTTGCTTCAACAGCAAAACACAGGTATTATGTTATTTTTGTTGATGAATATTCTCGTAGATGTTGGATCTTCTTCATGCAGAAGAAGAGCGAAACATTCTCAAAGTTCTGTGAGTTTAAAGCATTGGTGGAGAAGGAATCGGGGAAGCAAGTGAAGGATCTGCGGAGCGATAATGGTGGTGAATATATCTCGAACGAATTCAAATAATTATGTAGCAAAGAAGGAATTCGAAGAGAACTCATAGCGCCTCATAACCCACAACAGAATGGGGTCACAGAGAGGAAGAGCAGAACGATCGTGGGTGTAGCACGAGCTATGCTGCATGACCAGGGCCTACCGATGCACTTGTGGGCAGAAGCATGCAACACTGCGGTTTATGTGCAAACCCATTTTCCTCATAGAGTACTTGGCATGAGTACACCTGAAGAAGATTTTACTGGTAAGAAACCTGATATTTCTCATTTGAATATTTTTGGCTCATTTGTTTACATTCATGTGACAAAGGATGCCAGGAAGAAGTTGGAGCTGAATGCAGAAGTTGGGATATTTTTGGGGTACACAGAAACACCCCATAATTATCGTGTGTATTTTCCAAACAGTCGAATGATTGTGGTGCGACGGGATATAAAATTCAATGAGGTGAAAGCCATGAAGTTGTCGCTTGAGATGGAGCTACACTTGCATTCAGAGGAGGAACTTCTTGTTCCCAAAGATGAGCCTCTAGATGTGGATCAGCCATAGGAGGAGATTCATGGAGTGGAGGAGTCCACTCATGCAGAACCAAACATCAGAACTAGTAGAAAGCGTACCACAGAAGCTTAGAGACTGAAGCTTGATGCGGCACAAAATGTAGGAGTCCCTACATCACAACGCAAACAGAGATTGTCACATGGTCGATTTATTGGATACATGGCTCTTATGAGAAAGTGTGCCGTGACAGAGCCATCTTCTTTTGAAGAAGCAGAGCAGGAGCCCATATGGGTAGATGCCATGGTGGAGGATTATGACTCCAATGTCAGAAAAAATGCTTGGGAGATTTTTCCAAGGCCGGTGGGTAAATCAGTTGTAGGATCAAGATGGATCTAAAAGGTAAAGCAAGCTGTTGATGGGAGCGTCGAGAAGTATAAGGCAAGATTTGTTTCCTAGGGCTTCTCACAGATCGAGGGGATTGATTATGAAGAAACCTTTGCACCTGTCGCACAGTATTCTTCCATAAGGATCATCCTTGCTCTCTCAGCGCATATGGGTTGGCACATTCATCAAATGGATGTGAAGACTGCATTCCTTAATGGGTTCATTAAGGAAGAGGTGCACATTGAGTAGCCTGAAGGATTTGAGATCTTCAGCAGCGTGTCGCATGTGTGCAGACTCAAAAGAGCGTTGTATGGGCTGAAGCAAGCACCACATGCTTGGTACACATGGATCGACAGCTATTTCACTGGACTTGGCTTCACCAAGGGTGAGGCGGATGCAAACCTGTACCAGATTGTGGTGGAGGGTAAGCTTTTAATCATTTTTATTTATGTTGATGATTTAATACTAACGGGTGATGAGCAGTTGATACACTCATGCAAGGTAGATCTTGCAAAGAAGTTTGAGATGAAGGATTTGGGCCTCCTTCATTATTTCCCTGGATTGGAAATATGGCATCGAGAAGGTGAACTGTTTGTGTCTCAAGGCAAGTATGCTCGGGAGATACTTGGTAAGTTTCGCATGGAGGACTGCAAGCCCATGGATAATCCTCTTCCAGGAAATTGGAGGAACGAGGATGCTACATCGACAGAGGTAGTGGATGCCACTGTTTATCGACATTTGGTGGGTTCGCTCATGTATTTAGTTAATACAAGATCAGACATGTGCTATGCGATGAACAAGATTAGTCAACCAATGGTTAAGCCTACCAAGCTCTTTTGGAAGGAAGGCAAGCATGTCCTGATGTATCTCAGGGGCACATCTAAGTATGGCTTATGGTACAGATAGATGGATGAGGTGAAGTTGCATGGCTTCACGGATGCAGATTGGGCAAGCAGCCCAACGGACAGAAAGAGCACATCAGGAAGGGTTTTCAATATCGGATCTACAACAATTTCTTGGTACAGTAGGAAACAAAGATCCGTGGCACTCAGTTCAGCGGAAGCAGAATACATGGAAGCAAGTCAAGCTGCATGTGAGGCTATCTGGATGAGGAAGATCCTGGTCGGTTTGTTCGGTTCTCATTTAGATCCTACAGTGATACATTGTGATAATCAGAGTTGCATTAAACTCTCGATTAATCTTGTGTTTCATGATGGATATAAACATATTGATATCTGGTATCATCATATCAGAGTTTGTGTGCAGCGAAAGATCATGTTGCTTCGGTACATTCCTACGAAATATCAGGATGCAGATATTCTGACGAAGGCGCTCAGCAGGAGAAAATTCGAATACCATGGATACAGGATCAGGGTGAAGGATAATCCCTATCTTGTTGAGAGGAAGTGTTGAGATTCAAAAAGATGATGAGCTTAGTGAAAAGTAAGCACCTTCACTAAGTGGGGCCCGCAGGCTATTTTTAGGTGTATATCTATTTTTAGACATGGTGAGCATATTCTCTAAGTTGCAGGATGCTATTTGTAGATGATTGGTCAAATGTAAAAAATAGATGAAATTCTATTTTTAGAATATTGGGCGAAGTCTATTTATAGATCGTCAATCTAAAAATAGATGCATGTCGATTATTATTAGCCCTTAATCATAATCCAACAATAAATATCAACTTATTCTCTTGGAGCACTTTATTTAAGTGAACAGATTTGGAAAATCAGTGGGCTGAAGGAATTACACAATTCCTAGGGTTATTGGTGACTCATGCATGGAGGACTCAGTTAGAATTGAAGTGGAAAAGTTATCACAGAGTTGGAAGAGTAGTTATGGGAGTTGTTATTTAGTTTAACTAAGTTAAGTGAGTTAAACTCAGTTGAGCTAGTTGTATCTATTCTAATTTAAAGATACACTAGTGAGATTTTAATGAATTAATTAGTTAATTAATTCACAACTAATAACTCACTTGCAATTGAACAAATACAGCAGTTAACTACTTGCATGTCAGTTCCAGTGGAGACCCAGTGGAGAGATAGGTGAAAGGGTGAGATGGACTATCTGTTGTGACTATAATGATGCATTCAATGCATCTGACACACATTGGAGATGCCAATGAGGATTTCGTATTCAAGGCAAGGCCAATTCGAATTCATTTAGGGGTCTTCTTCAATAGGGATTGCGCAGTGGAGGAAGGTTGTTAGGAGGCAAGAAATTGGTGCATAGATATGAAAATTTATGCATGACAGTGTGTAATGATTGTTGATTGTACTGAGAGCTTGGTGTACTAAGATTTGTATGAGATTATTACATGATCCATTGATATACATAATATATGATAGTTGGGTTTTTTAGCTTTAAGCTTTTCTGTTAAACAACTGTGTTTATGTGCGATTTACTTTCTTCACATGTGTTTGCAATTGAGTTTTAATTTCCGCAAGATTAATAGTGGAAGGATTCTGTATTTAGCAAGAAGATAAATATTTTTAGATCAGGAGAATCTGGTAATACATCAGTATTAATAAATTTCTACATGATCGCAGAATGGCTAGATCCCTCTCACCTTTAATATATTGGATTTATCTTGTGAAATGTAGAGTTTGCATTGGAAACAAAGGATGATTATATGCCACTGCTTTGTGAAATTTAAAACTAGTATTGACAACCAATAGTGATGGTTAGTCATTTCTTATTGTTTTGGCATTCAATTCTCTATCACATTGTTTTCCTTAAGGAATATTCATTTCTAAATTAGTAGTTGCTAGTTGTTGTCTTTTGTTATCTATATTACTTAGTTTTGAGGCTTTCGTCTGCAGGTTCAATATGATCCCTTTAAAATCCATAATTTTTGTTATATAGCTTTTGGAAAGCAACTTCATTGAGAATTTCTATTGTCTCACAAAATAATCTTGACCTTCAAATATTGCATTTTCTATTATGCCTCCTTTGGAAATGAATTTTGGTAAATAGTTCTGCTAACTTACGAGAGATCACTTTATTTGCAGGGCATTTATGGTTATCCCATTGAAATTCAAGCCTTTTTCATCATGGCACTAAGGTGTGCCTAGGTACTCCTTAAACCAGAAGGTGGGGGAAAAGAGTTCATAGAGCGAATTTACAAAAGGATGCATGCATTAAGTTATCACATGTGTAAGTATTTCTAGTTAGACTTTGAGCAGCTGAACAACATATATAGATACAAGATCGAGGAATATTCTCACACTGCTGTAAATAAATTCAATGTGATTCCTAATTCCATTACAGATTGGGTATTTGATTTCATGCCAATGAGAGGAGGTTATTTTATTGGAAATGTCGGCCCAGCTCGAATGGACTTTAGGTGGTTTTGTTTGGGTAATTGTATTGCAATTTTTTCATCCTTGGCAACACCTGAACAGTCTACGAGAATAATGGATCTTAATGAAGGGCGGTGGGAAGATCTAGTTGGAGAGATGCCTCTCAAGGTTTCATACCCTGCCTTAGAGGGTCATGAATGGTGAACAGTAACAGGTTGTGATCCAAATAACACCAGATGGAGTTACCATAATGGAGGATCTTGGCTAGTGCTTTTGTGGCTATTCAGTGCAGCCTCTATTAAAACGAGAAGGTCGCAAATGGCCAGAAGGGCCATTGAACTTGTTGAGAGTAGAGTATCTAAGGATGGCTGCAAAGTAGCAAACCTATTCAGTTGATGGATATCTTGTAGCCAAGATTATGCTTGAAGATCCATCTCATGTAGGTATGATAGCAATGGATCAGGACAAGAAGATGAAGCCCTCCCTCACTCGAACAGCTTCTTGGATTATGTAAAATGGGAAATCCTAAATTTTCAGGTCACTCCTGAATGTTTTTTCACTTTTGTATGAAAAATGAGGCAATTGACAGCACATGTTCTGCAAGCATTCTCTATAATTTTCATTCTAGTTGGTCTAGGCCAAACTAGAACTACAAACTGTTTTTTCACTTTTGTATGACAAATTTATGAAAAATGAGGCAATTGATAGCTCATGTTCTACAAGCATTCTCTAGCATTTCTTTCCTTTCGCGCATCTCATGGAACTGCACATGGTTTAATAACGATAAGAATCGATGGCAACAGTGTTCGATGGGCTGAGCTGAATCCCGAGCCATCATGACTTTTCAACCACTCGCCACGTCGATTGGTTGAGCTGGCAGCTAAATCCCGAGCCATCATGACTTTCCAACCATTGACCACGTGGATTTCTTTGAAACGTCAATTATGGGATAGTGTTTGAATTTCTTTTTCAAATTCTATTTTTAAATTTCTTTTTCAAATTCTATTTTTAAAGATGAAAAATAATTGAAGCTTATAATTTCAGCAATTATTTTTTATTCCACATTTGGTCCATGTTTGAATTTAGACCTCAAATGTGAGTTGTGGTGTAGGTGGGGTTTGATTCCCTCTTTTAAAAACTCTTAGAAGGAAACCTCATTGAAATAAAACATATTATCTTTTACTAGAACTTGGCTTTGACAAAATTATGCAACTCATTATTGGCGTGGACCTTGAACTAGGATTAGCTTGAATTTTCTTAATTAAGCAGAAATTTTTTCTACTATGAGGTTTATTCTCATGACATTGTTTAGATTAGTTGTTTCTGGCAGAATCTGAACAGTGTGCTTCTCCTGCCACATTCCCTTCCATTTTTATATAATATTGTTTCCTTCGGCGTATTTTTGCACCTTTAGGGGCAAATGCTAGTATGTGTATATATATATATATATATATATATATATATATATATATATATATATATATATATATATATATATATATATATGTATATATATATATATATACATATGCCATAAAGTTTCACCCACGACTGAAGCAATGATTACTAGAGTTACTAGTCTCCAACCAAAGTGTCATTATAAACCAAAAAAAAAGGTATGACTTATGGTAAGGGTGGTTTTTAGTTACTGCTTTCATGAATTTTGATGGTTTTTTTTTTTTGCAGTTAAAAATTGTAGTGTTTCTTTATCTATTCATTTCGATTATTGTGTAATTATAGTTATAATTGTTTTTTTTAGGACAAGTAAGTGGTTGGTATATTGAGATGTTATTTTTTTAACTAGGTTTTAAATTTTATGGGGACATTTTTCACCTCTTGTGATAAAGTTCAAAGAGTAAGATTCTCCAGTTTTGTGGAGTCTCGACTAGTAATGTGAGAGACTAACATAAGATCTTCTATTATTTCGTTAAAATTTTGACAAATTCATACTTCAATTCTAAAATAGATCCTCAAACCTCAATGAAATGTGGAGCTCATCATCTTTACATAGACATTAGCATTAGTAGTAGCATTCAACCTTGCCAACTCCTCATTGGATCTCCAGCTTCTCACCACCTCCAAGCTATTAGAAAAAAATTATGCTATTTCGTTAAAAAAAATGACAAAATTCATGCTTTGATTCCAAAATAAAGCCTTAAAACTCAATTAAATGTGGAGAGCTCTTTATAGAGACATTAACATAAGTAGTAGCATTCAATCCTGCAAGAAGTGTACTGCAGTGTAGAAGTAAAGATTACATGGTGGCCAATTGAGTGTTGAGTGCTCTTTTAATCTTTCAAAATCAATATCCACTTCCTATCATATTTCTGAGTGCTTAGCATTTTTCCCCGACGGGGGTGCCTTATCAGCGATAACACACTGGAAAAGCCCATGAAACCAATCCCTAACAACACTATTAGCCTCCACAATGTCCCAAGGCTGATGAAAGGATGACGACGGAGTTAACCTCAAACCAAGCTTTCAGTTTGGTAGCTAGCCCTACCAAACCAGAGAGGGTTCTCTCTATGAGATCACAGCCAAAGGGTTTGACTGGATGAGGAGTATATTTTAGGCTAGTTAGGTCAGCTCTAGGGTTTTGAAAGTTTGATAATTTTGGTGTTGGATCAGGGATGAAACCAGGTAGCTAGGTCGAATGATCAAAGGGTTACAGTTGCAAATATATAAAGGAGTAAGGTAGCAATATTTTAATGATGGATTAGGGTTTTGTCAGTGTAGTGTAGGGCTTGAAAAAATGGAGAATATCTTAATGATCATGCATCATGAATTCATTAAAATTGAAGGAAATAAACATGAAATGATGTTCCCAAACAAAATAGAGATACGAAAGAATTATGCTTATCAACATTTAGGAAGATCACTGAGGAAAGAAGGGCATGGAAAAAGAGTATATATATCATTCATAAAAGACTATAACAGAGAAAAAACAACATCAATAACTCACTGCACATGAGTTCCTATATAATAGCTACAATTGTTCCTCTGAATTTATGAATAAAAGTTGAAGCACAAGCTACAATGGTCTCAAACCTCTGATGTCCCACAATCAAAATGACTAATAAATGCATACATATAGACAAAATATCATTTCCCCTCTCTCAGGATTCGAATCCATGAGTTGTGGAGTTAATCACTTGATCCTCTCACCTAAAACCTAAAGACTAGGGAGGTTTCTAACCTTTCTTCAAGATAGACAAATTGATTCCTTTCACCAATTTTGACATTTACAAGCATGTATCTACCCTACTTTACTATTCACCTGACTAATTACACTTCATGAAATCATTACATCATCATCATTCATAAATTACATGAGTAAAAGTCAATATTGGTCAAACTAACTGTGCAAAATCACATACTGGAGAAAACACAGTGTGCCTAGAGAAAAGGCAATGTGGTTGGGAGAATGGCATTTTGGACATCTTCCTGATGTCCAAATGTTGATCTGAAATTTGCTATGGATAGCCCTAGATGTTTGATACATGATAGGCTCTTAAAGCACTTAAAAGGGTTTCTTCTAGCCTTCCAAAACCTCATTCTCCCAAGAATACTTAGAAAACAAAGCGTGGCCTCCAAAAAGAGGGAAGAAAGGTCATTTTTTGATGGTTTTGGAGCATTTTTACCCTCCAGAAGTTTATGACAAGGCTGCTATGCTAGCTAGTATTGATGTATATTCCAAGAGGAATCCACCCATGCAATAAATTCATCCATTGGATTTCCCCAACTAAAGCGCAGCATGACCCACGTTGTGTTTTTGCTAGTGGGATTGTTTTCAAAAATTGCCAAATTTCACCAAATTTCACAAAAATGAAAAATTTCTTCCAAAATTTTTCAAAATTGCTCCAAACATGCTATATGAAGCTTTGATATTTTGTGTTGTGCTATTACGGAAGCATCAACAAGTAGCTCTAACTTACCCTTCTCCTTTTTGCTGATTAGGGTTTCCTTCAGTTTTTCTTCCAATTGTTTGACTTTGAATTTTCAAATCTGATACCTTGTGTAGTAGTAGGTAGCCATATGCATTTGCAACTTGTTGTCTCTATTGGCTTTTTCAAGGAGCTTATCTAAGTGAAAATTCACTTTTTCAAGCCAGAACTCTCTATTTTCATTGATTTCCATGGCTATCCTTTCTTCAAATTTCAACTCTTCAACTGGTGGATTTTGTTCTCTTTCTTTCTAAAGTACCCTTCGAAGACCCATGGTCCTTGGAATTTTCCTTGTCACCTACCCTTCATGCTTATCTGAATCTTCAATTTCAACCACCGCTTTTCCCTTTACATCTTTCATACTAGCTTTAAATTGATTCTTCTCTAAAAATAATTGTTTTACCTTCAATTCATTGTTCTCTTGTTAGGAGAGGGAAATGGGGATGGGAAAAAATAGGGAAGTAGTGAAGGGTGTTAGGAAGGTTTAGGAAGTGGAAAGGGATGGAATTATGGTAGGATTAGGCCTAGGGAAATTTAACACAATCCTAGGTCTAGGAGACTGCCAAAAACACAGTGTAGGGATAGTGGTGTGGTGCAGGGGCTAGGGGTTTGGGTGTAGGGGCTTTAGGGAGTGTCTTTGAGTGTGAGGAAAGAAAAAATCACTATGGAAAGGTTAATTTGACTTGAAATTTTGAAAATATAAGCTCTCCCACAAAACACAACATGGGGATTTATGGAGGAGTTACACCATGAAATCAAGGAAAAAAAACTGAAGGGGAGGTTACCAAGGCTTAAAATTACTTTTAGAACCCTAAAGAACACTTGGATATCCTTTGCAAAGCCTTGGAAACTGAATTTTCTCCTCTTGAAAATAAAATGCGGCATAGGAGGGAAAACGCAGCGTGGTAGCTTGTGGTCACTTGTTTAGGGTCTTCTTGGATGTTGAAGTGTTGAGGTTGCCTTGGTAGGTGAGTGAGAGCTCTTCTTCAATAGGATGAATGAGGAAATTGAATGAAATGGTCTTTTATAGCTTGTAAGAGTCACTTTTCTTCATAGTAATGGGTTGGCCCACCACATGCTTTTCTCTTCAAATGTGTTTTGAACAATATGTAGCTTTGGAATTTTTTGTGCAAATTAGGAACCTTTAGGACTTATTAAATCTTATCAAACATAAATTACACTTTGAAACAAAAATTATTGAGAAAAAACCCTATTACTACTCCTTCATTTGTCGGATTTATTGGTGAAATGACTGATTTTTATGACCTAAACCCTAATGACCTAATGAAGACACTGAGTTGAATGAAGAATATGATGGCATGATTGAAATGAATATGGAGACCTTGAGATGATGACTCATCCAACTGAGAGATGGTAATGACTAGCAGGTGAAATTTTTTTGGAAGGAGTAGTAATAGTCCTAGACACATTAGCGAGTGACCAAATTTTTATTTGAAGACCTACTGAAACCATAAAAATTTGACTCGACACCCTAACAAAATTTTTGAAAGATCACATTTAATCACTGGTGATAGGCAGAACTGACTGACACTAACATTGGCTCCAACTTGGGATGGCAGCTCCTTGGAGGTGTCAAGAACATCGTAGACCAAGTAGCCTTATCCATTGGGCATGGAGTCAAAAATAAAAATACCAAACTCAAGACTCAAAATTGACTTACAAATTGAAATGACTTGACTAAAAAAAATTGACTACTCACTGAAACCACACTTACGAAACTTATTGATGGAAACATATCATCGAGACTTGAGGGCTTCAAATCATAATTACAACCACCCACCTGCTGAATTCATATATATAATCATGTGAAATGATCCTTCTAGTGTAACCACTCCAGAAAATGACTACTTACTGAAATCCTACTCACAATTCCGTGGAGCAAGCAGAAAAAAAAAAAAAAAAAAAAAAAAAAAAAAAAAAAAAAAAAAAAAAAAAAAAAAAAAAAAAAAAAAAAAAAAAAAAAAAAAAAAAAAAACTAGACAACTCGAGTGTCTGTTGAAGATGTGCTCATAGTCCATAAATACAAAAAAATTCATCTCCCTTGTTGACTGTATAAAATCAGTGTAAGGATCCTCAATAGTTTGCAATGTTACCATGTCTTTAAATCCAACAAAAAGACAAGTACGCCCTTCATTTTTATCTGAAATAACACTTGTTTGTTGATCCATAGGAAGGCATAGGGAAGTATGACTTTCTGCTATCTGAGTGTTGGTTGTAATCTCCTTAAGTATGAGAAACTCTGATTCTATCTCTGGCATATTGTCTCTCCCAGACTCACTCCCCTTCCATTCATAATCTAAGTCATCTTTGAACTGAAAACATTCTTCAATATTGTTAAACATGACAGCCCTATCATCTTCATGAAAGAAAATAGTCCATGTTAGTTGATCTCTTTGCAGGAAATCGTCAACACAAATTGGCTTACTCACAATAACTTCCTGTATAGTTTCATCAGTCTCATGATTGTCATCATTTAAACCCAGATTTTCATTTTCAATAACAAAAGAAATTTCACTCACACATTCCTAACTATATGAACACTAAAAAAAGCTACAAATCAGCATGAGCATGGGCTATAACATGAATTTTCAGGAGCTGATTTATTTCATCTTTAGACAGAGGAGAAAACTGAGTTCGATAGCAGTTAACATTGGCTTGGTGATTTTCATTGTCAAGATCGAGAATAGGCCTTTCTCTTTTTTGGTCCCAGTCTATTTCATCCAAGGAGGAAGCTACCGATTCTTGTTGGGAGGAAAAATCATAAAGGGCTTCTAACATCTCTTCTTTCGTACATTCTTCATCCCCATACAAATTTTCAAGAAATTTAATGGAATTTTCAGAAATCTCACAACAACCTTCAATCATTGATATGGAAAAATTACAGCTTTAATAACGTTGAAAGAAAACTGAATGAAAATCCTTCAGAGAATATAAACTAGCAAATGGTATACCTTCATACCATGATCTCATTTTTTCCTCCAAGGTGGCCATGAACATATTCATCATACAATGTTCAGGAAACTTAATCTTTAATTTGTGAATATGAAAATGAAATTTGACCAAATGAAAACTAGCATCTTCTCCATCCTAACCTTTAAATTATGGCAGCCCTGTTTTCCAATCTATACAAGGAATACGGCTTAGAAAACCAGGAATATGAGCTTGATTCATAGGAGCATACCTTTGATCAGTTGAATCCATCTTAAAAACAGTGAGGTCACCAGGAATTTATTGAAACTATCGGTTCTTGAACGATGGAGTCGCCATAAAAATTTTGAACCTTTGGATTCTTCGACACTGGATTCACCAGGTGAATGATTCAACCTTCATATGCATATGAACTTTCTCCACCATCAGCAATCAGATCTGATCCTTTTCATGCTTTCTCAGGGAAGATCTGTCACTCCGCTCCCCGACAACGGCGCTAGAATTGTTAGCTTCCACAACGTCCCAAGGCTGATGAAAGGATGTTGACGAAGGTAACCTCAAACCAAGATTTCAGTTTGGTAGCTAGCCCTTCGAATCTAGAGAGGGCTCTCTCTATGAGATCACAGCCAAAGGGTTTGACTTGATGAGGAGTAGATTTTAGGCTAGTTAGGTCATCTCCAGGGTTTTGAAAGTTTGATGATTTTGGTGTTGGATCGGGGATGAAACCAGGTAGCTAGGTCGAATGATCAAAGGGTTACAATTGCAAATATATAAAGGAGCAATGTAGCAATGCTTCAATGATGGATTAGGGTTTTTTCGGTGTAGTGTAGGGCTTGAAAAAAAGGAGAAGATCTTAATGAGCATGCAGCATGAATTCATTAAAACTGAAGGAAATAAACATGAAATGATGTTCCCAAACAAAACAAAGCCACAAAAGAATTATGCTTATCAACTTTAAGGAAGATCACTGAGGATGAAATGCATGGAAAAATAATATATATATATAATTCATAAAAGACAGTAACAAATAAAAAACAACATCAATAACTCACTGCACATGAATTCCTAGATAATAGCTGCAATTGTTCCTCTGAATGTATGAATAAAATTTGAAGCACAAGCTACAATTGTCTTAAGCCTCTGATGTCCCACCATCAAAATGACTAAGAAAAGCATACATATAGACAAAATATCATTTCTCCTCTCTCAGGGGTCGAATCCATGAGTTGTGGAGCTGATCACTTGATCCTCTCACCTAAAACCTAAAGACTAGGGAGGTTTCTAAACTCTCCTCAAGATAGACAAATTGATTCCTTTAACCATTTTTGACATTTACAAGCATGTATTTACCCTACTTTACTATTCATCTTCCTAATTACACTTCATAACATCATTACATCATCAACATTCATCAATTACATGAGTAAAAGTCAACATTGGTCAAACTGATTGTGCAAAATCACATACTGGAGAAAACACAACGAATTCAAGAGAAAACGCATCGTGCCTAGAGAAAACGCAACGTGGTTGGGAGAATGGCATTTTGGAGGCCTTCCCAGTGTCCAAATATTGATTTGAAAGTTTTTGTGGATAGCCTGGTATGTATTCTACATGATAGGCTCTTCTAGCACTCAAAAAGGTTGCTTCTATCCTTCTAAAACCTCAATCTCCCAAGAATACTCTGAAAACGCAGCGTGACCTCAAAAAAGAGGGCAGAAAGATCATATTTTGATGGTTTTTGAGCATCTTTACCCTCCATAAGTTGATGACAAGGCTGCTATGTTGACTAGGATTGATGTATAGGCCAAGAGGAATCCACCCATGCAATAAATTCATCCATTGGACCTCCCCAACTAAAGCGCAGCGTGGCCCACGCAGTGTTTTTTCCAATGTGTTTGTTTTCAAAAATGTCCAAATTTCACCAATATTCACAAAAATACATTTTTTTTCAAAATTGGTCCATACATGTTAGATGACGCTCTGATATGGTGTGCTATGCTATTAGAGAAGCATCAGCAAACAGGTCTAACTTACCGTTCTCCTTTTGGCTAATTAGGGTTTCCTTCAGTTTGCTTGCAATTGTTTGACTTTGACTTTGAAAATATGATTCCTTGTGTAGTAGTGGGTAGCCATATGCCTTTGCAACTTGTTGACTCTGTTGGATTTTTCAAGGAGGTCCTCTAAGTGACAATTCACTTTTGCAATCCAGAACTCTCTGTTTTCATTGATTTCCATGGCTATCCTTTCTTCAAATGTTAACTCTTCAACTGGTGGATTTTATTCTCTTTCTTTTTAAAGTGCCCTTCGGAGACCCATGGTCCTTAGTGTTTTCCTTGTCACCTACCCTTCATGTTTATCTGAATATTCAATGGAAACCATTGCTTTTCTCTTTACATCTTGCATGCTAGCTTTAAATTGATTCTTCTATAAAAATAATTTCTTTACCTTTAATTGATTGTTCTCTTGCTCTAGGAAGGAAATTATGAAATGATCCCTTACCAAATTTTCCTTGAGTTCCATGATCTAAGAATATTTCTCCTTGATGTCTTGCTCTAGAGTTTCATTCTCTTCACTAGCCTCCAAGTCCACTATATCAGTGTCATGATGGATGGGTTCCTCATCATGCAAATATGCCTCGTGTTGTGATGGTGATCCTTGTTCTATAGATGTAGGCTTGGCCCCTTACTCAATTTGTGGAGCAAAAACAAGCCTTCTGCCTCTCTGATATGTCTGAGTGACCTCAATCCTCATCTTCACTAAAACTCTACTAGATGAGCCAACCTCCATATGTTTAGATGGTACTAATGGTGCTGATGGTGAGCTAGGGCTAGTAGGCTTACTAGCAGAAGGAGAAAAGACATTTGATTGCATGAAACTTTCCCAAGTGATGTTATTTTGTTCGACCCGATGTAAAAAAATGATTTTGATGAGAGCATGGTGAAAGAAGTTGACTTCAATATCACTTTGTGTATGCTAAAAATTTGCTGCCATGTTTGCCAAACTTTTGTAGAGTTAGTAGGGAAAATTGAATGGTTTTACCCCTGTGAAATGCATGAGTAGTCCGACATTGTACTTGTATAGTCTATAAAATGTTCCCTCACATGTGAATTACTTCACTATGATATTCATCAGTGGTGTATAATATCTCAAGGAGTTGCCCAACAGGAAAAACCTTCTTGATGTTGTTTTGATAGTGTCTTTTGAGGTAAGGCTTGTAGTTTTGGACCTCTAGGTCTTGGTTCTTGAACCATTTCTCACCATGATTGGGTATCCTTGTGGCCTATGCTATTAAATTAGTTGATATATTGAATGTAACTCGTGCAATCATGACCTTTTCCTTCTTGATATGAGTGGAAAACAATTTAGTCAATTTAGCATGGTATTTGACTCTTTCAACTTGCTCACAAAATGGAAGACACCCTACACTCTAAAAACATTTCTTTGACAATGGTAAATAAATTAGATCATGAGTGTTTATGGGTTCATATCTTGACATTTGGCCTCCCTTTTTGTAAGGCCTCTTATCTCCCTCCATATGTACTTTGCAAGGGGAAAACCCTAATAGTGAAAAACAGGGGAAGGGAGAAAGGGAGTAGGATGGAGGGGTTATGAAAGGGAAATGGGGATGGGAAAAATTATGGAAGTAGGGAAGGGTGTTAGGAAGGTTTAGGAAGTGGAAAGGGAGGTAATTAGGGTAGGATTAGGCCTAGGGAAATTTAGCACAGTCCTAGCTCTAGGATACTGCCAAAAAAGCAGCGTAGGGATAGTGGTGTGGTGTAGGGGCTAGGGTTTGGACGTAGGGGCTTTAGGGAGTGTCTTTGAGTGTGAGGAAAGACAAAATCACTATGGGAAGGTTAATTTGACTTGAAAATTTGAAAAGAGAAGCTCTTCCACAAAACACAACGTAGGGCTTTATGGAGGAGTTACACCATGAAATCAAGGAAAACAAACTGAAAGGGAGGCTGCCAACGCACAAACTTACTTGTAGAACCCTGAAGAACACTTGGAGATCCTTTTCAAAGCCTTTGAAACTAAATTTTCTCCTCTTGGAATTAAAACGCATCATAGGAGGGAAAATGCAAAGTGGCACCTCCAAAACACAGCGTGGTAGCTTGTGGTCACTTGTTTAGGGTCTTCTTGGATGTTGAAGTGTTGAGGTTGCCTTGGTAGTTGAGTGAGAGCTCTTCTTCAATAGGATGAATGAGAAAAATGAATGAAATGGTCTTTTATAGCTTGTAAGAGTCAATTTTCTTCATAGTAGTGTGTTGGCCCACCACATGCTTTTCTCTTTGTAATTTGAACAATATGTAGCTTTGGAAATTTTTGTGCAGCTCAGGAACCTTTAGGACTTACATCTTATCAAACATAAGTTACACTTTGAAACAAAATTTATTGAGAAAAAACCCTATTACTACTCCTTCATTTTCTGGATTTATTGGTGAAATGATTGATTTTGGTGACCTAAACCCTAATGACCTAATGAAGACACTGAGTTGAATGAAGACTATGATGGCATGACTTAAATGAATATGGAGACCTTGAAATGATGACTCATCCAACTGAGAGATGGTAATGACCAATAGGTGAAATTTTTTTGGAAGGAGCAGTAATAGTCCTAGACACACTAACCAGTGACCAAATTTTTATTTGAAGACCTACTGAAACCTTAAAATTTTGACTCAACACCCTAACAAAAAATTTTGAAAGATCTCATTTGATCATTGGTGACAGGAAAAATTGATTGACACTAACAAACACGACGATAAACATGGTAATGAGTGGCATGTAGGGTGTATGTATGGTGAAGTTAGAGGAGACCCTTGGAGAGCAAGCCTTACCCTCCACTTGGATTAGCTCAGGTCACAAGTGGCACATCACCATTCCAAGTTAAGACACCATGATGCTGAGATATCTTCATATTATTTGCACGAGGGTGGGAGATCAGGTTATTGAGCTCCCCAAGGATTGTTGACATTCCTTCTTCTATGACGTCTCAGGTATGGATCTATTACCCTATGGTGGATTGGATGTGGCAACTAATTTCTGTGACATTCGATCAAGGTTCATGTATGACCTCACCACAATACATTGTCTTGGGATGGAAGAGGCCTGGGGGAAGCAGCAAACTTGGAATTTGTCATGGAAATTATAGATAATTTGTTTTCTCTCAAGTAAAATTTATATTTTGTTCGTAGTTATATATCTTAGCTTTGTTAACGTCTCATGGTGGAAAACGATAGTTTCCATTGTCTCTAGTAATTTTCAGGTGCTAGGTCTCTTTTTACGTATTAATATATCAGTTTTTTGTTTTGTTGTTAAGAGAAGACTGTAAAAAATTGTGTTCTTATGCCAAAATATTAGAAGGATTGGTAAATTTAAGCTCAAACATTGGTTGTCAATCTATTCCCTACTTCGTCGTCCTAAAGTCAGAAGTTTTTTTGTGAGCCATAACTATTTTTGCATAGATAGCCAATGTTTTTGGTGTTGTTCTTGCACAATTCAATGTTTGGTCCATCTTTCGAACTGGTTGTTGTCCTTCCAACGATAGATCCTTAGTCCCTTGACCCCTCTGGTATTTTGTTCAATTTCCATGTCCTGGTGTGTGGAGTATGTTTTAGTGGATCTTTCTCCATTTGTTTTTAAACTCGTCCACCATCTTGTGTTCCGTGGGTAAATTTTGGAATTAAAAGGCAACATTAAGTCTTCTCATGCATTAACATTTTCCAGTTTGGTGTGTTATTTTAAGGTTTTTTTTGGTAAAAGTCTTTGTGTATCTTTTGGTCAAGAACCACTCCTCTAAAGGTTTCTTGAAGACTTATGGTTAAAATTTACAGTGGGGAATTTCAATTTGTCTGTCACATTAAAAATAGACTTTAGTGTCCTACAAGGGCTCCATTCTCCAATTGGTTGTAGCAGGAGGTTGAGTCAGTCTTTACAAGTTGTTGTTGTTGTTCAGGTCGTTCATAGGCTTCAGGTTCTTATGGCGCCTTACCAAATATTGCCTAATCGTAGGGGAGGTGCTCTAGGGCCGTCTTCTTCTAGACATCGTCGACTGTTTGGGTGGGAGTCCATTGCAAATTTATTTGATGTTGCTCCTATGCAAGTGAGAAAGGAAATCCACACACTGGAAGAAAAGTAGTTTGGGGACCGAATGTATCACTCAGATACAAAATTTTGTAGTGGTAACACTAAATGGGTGCCAGACCCAAGAAAGTTGAGAAAGAGAATATTGTACTTTCTTCATTCTATATCAACACATAGACATATGGAGAGTCTTCTCAATTTGGTGTTGTGCAACAAACATGTTCATAACCATAAAATATTTGCATTCGAGGAGGAGTTGAAGAGGATTTTGAGGGCCATTCATTATGATATGGATTATATGGTGGTCAGATTGAATAGAGTGGAGTGCTACATCGTCTGAGATTCGAATACTAACTCAAATACTCAATAGAACGAGCACGTGGTTATCAACGTCCCACCCCTCAACATGGCTAATGCAAGCTCCTCTCCAGATTACTCGGTGATCATCTTGGACCAATAACTCCATCTTTTTTTTTGTTCCTATTTTTTGGTTCAACAGTCAATGCTTGTTTTTTTGGATTTTAGATATTACTATCTACTTCTTAGTATGCTACTTGTTGTTAGATTGTAAACTTTGTTATGTAAGTACCTATGGATATTTTGTCTGGCTGGAAATCCTCTATGCCAAGTTTATATTTGTTGTTATAGGGACTACCCACTAAGTTCATTCTGGTAATGTACCAATCTTATTAGTTGAATAGATTATTTTTTGTATATTTTTCTGAAAGTTACGAATATTTTTAAGAAGATAACACTCATACTTGAAAGATTAAAAAAAAAAAAAAAAAATATTAATAAAAATTAATGGTCGAAATTACCAAAAATAAAAAAACTTAACATTTTATTTTATTGTTATTATTTTTAATAAACGTAAAAATATGTATTAATATATATGATTTAATTTGTAGAATCATAATTTTAAATATGTAAATTTTTGGATTTGCTCATCCAACCATATTACAATATAAAAATTACAATTAATTCATTTTTCTTTTTAAATTATTTATGGAAATGGATGAAGTCCACAAACATTGTAGTGACACACTCAATCCCTTAATATATTTACTTTCAAACATGATATAAATACGAAGTATATAAACACAATGTTTTTGTTAAAAAATAAATATAGATTAATTATAATTATGATAAATTTATGCGTTTATCATATTATTATAGTATCAAATCTAATAATGAGAAATTTATATATAGATTTTATAAATATATAGTTTATAAAAATAAAAGTATTTTATAATTTATATTTGTTGAAATTTATGATAATAATTAGAAATAATATAATATAGATATGTAATTTATGTAAATATTTTTATATTAAAAAATATATATATATATATATGAAAGGAAAAATAATAATAAAATTGAAAAAGTTTTGAAATATTTATTATAGAAGTTTTAAATGAGATGATTAAGGATTGTATTTTTTTTCTATTTTCTAAGTGATCTTTGTTCATAAAAGGACTATTATATATATATATATGGCAATTGTGTTCCTTTGACCAACAATTTCGTCGGGACCAAATAGTACCTGAACCAAATATGCCATCATTGCCATACGGTAACATTTGCAAGCAAGGTGTAGGAAATATTTTTTTTTAATTTAAAAAATATTTTTAAAATATAACAATTAATAATTCAATATATTTATAAATAATTGTAAATTGTAAATTTAATTTTCAATATTTATAAAAATCCATTGCCTAAACAAATTGATTAAGTATTTGTATATTAATTTAAGTAATAAAAAGAATGATTTAAGTATTTATATATTAATTTAAGGAATAAAATGAACAATATAATATAGTTGATTAATGTATTAACTTGAAATTATAAATTATGTTATATGTTGAAGGAATTCTCCACATATATATAACAATATCACATCATTTTTCTTTGATTTTCTTAACAATATTTTATATATTTTTAGTTTTAATAATTTGTTTTTAATTATTTATAATGGTTTTTTTTTAATCTTAAGAATGTCTGGAGTAATTATTTGAATTTTTTTTTTTTAAACTTTTAAATTTATATATAATTGTTTGTTTTTTTAATCAAAGAAAAAAATTATACTTAGTTACTATTTTCTATTAAGAAAATTAGACTAGTAGCACATGTATGTTGCTTTAGGCTATATGATCGGGTCCAAAATTATAATACAATTATCCAATATGAAAAGTTTGATATAATTAGGAAAGTAATTATGATAACTAAAGATGTGGCTATTTTAGATAGTAGTATTATTGTTCGATAAAAAGAAAACAAATGAGTTGTTTAACAAGACAGAGGAATTACCCGGAAGGCTAAAATTGGTCGGAATCTGGACCAAAAACATTTAAGAAGAAATTTTACAGTAACAGTGTTTGAATCATGATTTTAATGGTGAAAATGGATTCAGCACCATCAAAAACCTCTAAGGAACCCAAAATTTTAAAGTTTGATAATTATAACATGGATTTACAAAAATCCCTGCCGGATTTTCTTAAAATCTTACCGGAATCTCCATGATTTTCAGGGCAAAAAACAGTCTAATTAAACTACGACGAAAACAAAAACTAAATTTCTAAATATTCATGTTGTGGAGAATCCACCTTTTCATCCAGAATCACAATATCCTCCCTGAAATGAGTGAAGTTCATATCAGCAAGTTTTTTTTGGCCGAGAGAAACTTTAGTGTTCAATTTCTTCAACTAAAGCTACTATGCATGAATGCTTAGACAAATGGCCCTGACACGACCAAGGAAGGACCTGATGGCTCTATCATTACAGGGTTTAGGGATCTCAGGAATAGCCTTGGCTTTAGCTGGGTAAATGTAAATGCCACAGCGAAATATAAGAAAACCTAACAACTCACCCAAGGTCACACCAAAGGCACATTTGCACGATAACAATAAGAGAAGAGGGAGATCAGTGTTGTTAGCTCTGCTACCCACCATAGAGAGCTCTAAATCATACGAGTTATTTTAAAATAGACTTGCTTATTTTTTCCAAAAAAAAATATTGGTGTTCTCAGTGAGGACGGAGGTATCTTATCACCTCTCCATTGATTTCTCTCATCGTCCACAATATGGAGGATACTAGTAACCACTAGTTAAAATATTGGGTTGCATGTAATTCCTTCGTTTCGACCCTTGAATTATAATAGGTTAAATCATGTACTATTCGAATGAAGACGTAATGTGATAGGAGTCCAGCAATGTGGGTTGAATTAAATGATCACATGTCTTAATTGTAGATATTTTTAGTATGAAGCTTAAGACTAAGGCTGGATTAGTGAATGTGTATAAGTTGTGGGAATGGGCTAGGATATACAATGTAGTTGTTGTTTTTTCCATGGAATGTTTATATATGTAAAAGCATTAATAAAATAGAATACATAATTAAATGCAATATCCATGAAAATTTTGCTTGAGAAGCAAAAGCATGTGTATGGATGATTTGACTTGATACTTATTTTGAGAGGTACAACCCCTTGTCCATGCTTCCTTGGAAAAATCGTAAATTAATATTTCACTTATGTTTGTGCAACTACATCTTATCATGTCCTTAGAAAGGGATGAGAGATTTCCTTTCATGTTCATTCTTCCATTTTTTCATTAAGCATTCCTCTTCCATTTGAATTTCCCTTGGCAAGAAGAAGCCGTTGTGAAGCCATGGTTGTTTGTGCTTACAAATATAAAGGACCTCACATAAGACCCTATGGAAGTTATAGACTTGCTATTGAGAATTTGAGGAGAAAATGGGGTGTTCACAATAATTGCAAAATACATCATAATCATACAACCTTCTTAGTTTTACTCATAGATTGTTTTTACGGAATGTTTATCCTTTGAGTCATTCAAACTAAGAAACTAGTGGTCTTGGATCTTTCTATCTACAATAGAAGGAAATAACATCCTTGAGGGGCTATGGAGTAGATAAATGTAAGATCTTCCTTGTATTATGAAGGCAAAGATAGTGCCATGGTGGGTTGATGGTTGGATGAGAAATCTAAGTGCTTAAGAGTGAGAAAATTAGATTGTCATGAGAGAAATGGGTTGGGATGAGTGACGTTAGAGCTCTGTAGGAGCATCCTTTTTCCCGATAATATCATGATTTGTCTTAGGGTTAGAATTCTTATATGTGCCCTACGATTAGACAATGAATCATTCCCTATCAACCAATTTGTTGGATTTACTTCATTTACAAATATGTAATCATATGTATTGTTGTGTGTAATAATTTATATTTGTAATATGTTGTGTAATACCCAAAATTCAATATTGATGCAGCAAAACTGCAGTTTTTTTTTCCAATTCGTAGATCTATGGGTTATGGGCCCACATAAACTCCCTTATACACAGCGGATTACATTTACTGGAGTTTATTAACATACATACGCGAAGCAATCAACAACGCTTCTTTATAACAGAACACACATAACCTTAAATAGATTACATACACGTGGAACAGGATTCTCGGGTCCTACAACACGTCAACCAACCACAGCACATCGCAATTGATAGCCCGCAAGTTTACCATTCTACCGATAACGATAAACCATAAACCCTGTGAAGTTCGCTATTGCGCAATACCGACACGTGGCTCCTCCCTCATCGCATCGCAATATTCAAATCTTACCGCATCGCAACCAATTTAACATATCTTTCGAAATCATCGCATCTGTTCATCTCTCACTTTCGAATCTGCGATCTAATCACATCCGTCCGCTCACCTTCACGCGGCTCTTCTTTGTTGCTTCCTCTTGTCTTTAAACGCACTGATCGCTCCTGAGCTTCTTCTTCGTCTCATCATCCCTTGATCTCTGCCATAGCTTTGTCTATGCGAAGTTCATAGGAACTTCGCCCTCTCACTCACCCCCACACAGTCTATTCATTAACAGAAAGAATATGGATATATAAAACACACAGATACCAACAAAGTCCATATTAAACCTGGATATATATAGCAACATACAAATTTCATTAATACACAAAACTCGAGTTACAGGCTAAGGCCACACTGACCTAAATTACAAATTTCGCCCTCCGGCAACATTGTGATTTTTTTTTCCTCCTTTCATACAACACAAACTTAATTTATAAAGGAATTACAAATGGAATGGATCGTTTAAGATCCATAAGTTTTTCCCACAATCGCTCAATTAAAACCCTAAATATCTCAGGCGGATAGTTACAATTTAATCAAGTCTTCTAGAGACTTATCGATTCTATCAATTTAGCTCTGTTTAATAGAATTTTCCATGGCTTACAAATGATTGTTCATGTTTCACCCTTCACAACATTGAATTTGAATTATGGTCCGATGCTCCTGCATCAGACTCCCAAGGTACAAAATTTCCTTATGACCTCATGGTCATATGGCTTCTTCATCCCTTAGCAATTCTACCCACATCCTCTGTGGAATTGCCTTTGTGATCTTTTCATGAGCTGCAACAGAACCTCTGCAGTAGCAAGTCCTCCCTGCTACACGATACCTCACCAAGCTTCTCTCCTCTAAGCTCAAACTTTCGGCATCTCTCTGGTTCTCTCTTCTCTGGAACCATTTGAGCACTCTTGGCTCTAGGTTGTTGCAATCTTCTCACCTTCCTCTGCTACCTACACAACAATATAAAGACCACAAACTCACCAATCTTTAACATAACTACACCTCCTTCTTCCTCCGCACGCAAAATATTTCTCGCAGGAAACCTTTCCCTGCTCTGATACCACTTTGATGTAGCAAAACTGCAGTTTTTTTTTCCAATTCGTGGATCTATGGGTTATGGGCCCACATAAACTCCCTTATACACAGCGGATTACATTTACCATAGTTTATTTACATACATACGCGAATAAATCAACAACACTTCTTTATAACATAATGCACATAACCTTAAATAGCTTACATACACGCGGAACAGGATTCTCGAGTCCCATAACACGTCAACCAACCACAGCACATCGCAATCGCTAGCCCGCAAGTTTAGCATTCTACCGATAACAATAAACTATAAACCCTGCGAAGTGCGCTATTGCGCAATACCAACACGTGGCTCCTCCCTCGTCACATCGCAATATTCAAATCTTACCGCATCACAACCAATTTAACATATCTTGCGAAATCATCACGTTTGTTCATCGCTCACCTTCGGATTTGCGATCTAATCACATCCATCCGCTCACCTTCACGTGGCTCTTATTCGTTGCTTCCTCTTGTCTTTAAACGCATTGATCGCTCCTGAGCTTCTTCTTCATCTCGTCATCCCTCGATCTCTTCCATAGCGTTGTATATGCAAAGTTCATAGGAACTTCGCCCTCTCGCTCACACCCACGCAGTCTATTCATTAACAGAAAGAATACGGATATATAAAACACACAGATACCATCAAAGTCTAGATTAAACCTGGATATATATAGCAACACACAAATTTCATTAATACACAGAACTGGAGTTACAGGCTAAGGCCACACTGGCCTGAATTAAAAATTTCGCCCTGTGGCTACATTGTGTTCTTCTGTCCTCCTTTCATACAACACAAACTCACTTTATAAAGGAATTAAAAAGGGAGTGGATCGTTTAAGATCCATAAGTTTTTCCCACAATCGCTCAATTAAACCCCTAAATCTCTCAGGCTAATAATTACAATTTAATCAAGTCTTCTTAGAGACTTTCGATTCCATCAATTTAGCTATGTTTAACAGAATTTGCCCCGGTTTACAAATGATTGTCCACGTTTCACCCTTCACAGCATTGAATTTGAATTATGGTCTGATGCTCCTGCATCAAATATGTAATATATGAATTCTACAGATGCATCCTTATCTTGGCTACTATTAATTACCCATAAATGTAAAATTTAACTTTACATTTAGTTAATTAAAAGAAGATCCAGATTGATGCTTGAATGGCTAAGGAAAGGGAAGAGATACATGCAATTGTAACCCTAGAGATTTAATAAGATTTATTAATCAAACTAGTATTTAAATATTAAAAATCTTACTCCAAAAAAATATTATTATTTACATTATTTAAATATTTTCATATTTATTATATATAAAATTTAACATAAATATTATTATTTTATTTTGTTTATAAATTATATGTTATTTAATTTTCTAGTTGTCTTTATTGAGACTTTATGAAAGCTTTTCCGATATAATTTCTCTAAAATCCCCCAGGAATTTATTGAAATCATAACCCTAATGGGTAACCCCTCAGGTTGTTGAATCCATATATATAGTCAAAAAATCAGTTTAAATAACACAAATCCAAATTTCACCTCAAAGTGCCTTAGGGTTTTTCAGGGTGTTGAATCCATATACAGTGAAAAAAATCAGTTTAAATAACACAAATCAAGATTTCACCTCAAATTTTTCTGCCCTGCTACTAAAAGTCCAAAAAATAGCACTAAAGACAACTTCTTTAATTTTATTTAATTTTATATAAAAAATAAAAGAAATATGAAATGTAACAAATAATAAATAGTTTTTATAAATAATTTGATTACATTGATAAGTGTATCTATTTTGGAATAAAGTTTCTAGAATTTTAATTTAATTATCAATAATTATTAGGTGGGTGGCAAGGGTTTAACTCCATGGAATAATCTAGAATATTCATAGTAATATACATAAACCAATGGTTGAGATTTATTTGGAAAGTAGTTATGTCATTTTTACTCTTTTTATTAAATTGATTAATTAAAAAAAATGTCATATAAGCAAGTGTCATATGAAGTGCATGATTTTACTTATTTAACTAAATTGATTGATTAAAAAATGACATATGAACAAGTGTCACATGAAATGAATTATGGTTTTTGGGCATGTGGTATTGATAAAACATGGTATTTTAACAAAGTCTATTTACATATTGAGAATCTTCATGGTAAAGTGAGAGCAAATATCCATGATTAAGAATCTTGTTCCATGTATTTTTAAATGAATATATGTTTACCTTATCTACTAATTAATTTTATAATTAAGAGTAATACAAATTTAAATAATTAATAGTACTTAAAAAAAGTAGCCACTTTTTTTATTTTTTTTATTTTATTTTTAGTAATGTGAGATGCATCATGAAGTAAGTGAATTAATTAGTTAATTAATTCACAACTAATAACTCAAAAACAACTGAACAAATACAACAGTTAGCTACAATGCATGTCAATTCCAGTGGAGACCCAGTGGAGAGATAGGTGAAAGGGTAAGATGGACTATCCGTTGTGACTATAGTGATCCATTCAATGCATTTGACACACATTGGAGTTGCCAATGAGGATTGCGCAGTTAAGGCAAGGCTAATTCTAATTATTCAGGGGTCTTCTTCAGGCTATCAGGAGGCAAGAAATTGGTGCATAAATATGCAAATTTCTGCATGACAGTGTGTAATGATTGTTGATTGTACTGAGAACTTGATGTACTAAGATTTATATGAGATTATTACATGATTCCATTGATATACATAATATATGATAGTTGGGGTTTCTATCTTTAAGCTTTCCCGTTAAACAACTGTGTTATGTGCGATTGAATTTATTCACATGTGTTTGCAATTGAGTTTTAAATTTCTGCAAGTTTAACAGTGGAAGGATTATGTATTTAGCAAGAAGATAAATATTGCTAATCAGGAGGATTCGGTAATACATCAGTATTAATAAATTTCTACACTGCTTGACATTAAATAATGTTGTCTTCTGCTGTACGATTTTCCAGTGTTAACAGTAACCCTAGGAAGATTTTTTCAGATAGAGACGCCAAGTTCACTTCTAGGATTTGGAAAGATTTGTTTGCAAGTTTGGGTATGGAGTTGGCCTTCAGTACAACTTATCATCTGAAGACAGATGGACAAATAGAGAGGGTCAACAAGATTTTGGAGAACATGTTGAGAGTGTATGTTATGCATCAACAACGAAAGTGGGAGAGTATCTTCCACTAGCGGAGTTTGCGTATAATAATGGGTCTCAGGAATCTTTGAAGATGAGTCTGTTTGAGGCCCTTTATGGGCAGAGCTTTAATACTCCTATTAGTTGGAGTGATATTGTGAACAAGGTGTTGATTGGCAAAGATGGAATAGGAAATGTAGGTCATCAAGAAGAATCTAAAGGAAACACATGATAGACAAAAGAGTTATGCAGATCAACACAATGTGTTTATAGAGTTTAAGGTTGGGGAACATGTGTACTTGCGAATCAATTACAATAAGAGCTCCTTGAGGATTGGATCATGTTCCAAGCTAGCACCTTGGTATTGCAGGCCTTTCAAGATTCTTAAAGAGAATTGAACTAATGGCCTACCAACTTGCACTACTTCCGATAGTGAAATTCCATGATGTTTTCCATGTGCCATTTCTTAAGAAGTATGTGAAAAATGTTGATCATGTGATTGACTAGTCTATATTACGAGTGGAACCAGAAGGAGAATTCTAGCTGAAACCTTAGTGCATTTTGCGAGGAAAGATGCTCATGCTCTGAAATAGAGCAAGTTAAAGTGCAGCGGAATCACTTTGGGCTCGATGAAGCTACATGGGAGATTGATCCAGATTCTCTCAACTACTAGAATTAACCGAGATCTCTTACTTCTGTGATGTTAGAAGAATTGCATGTGAAAGAGTATGAAAAACCACATGTGCATACTTTAAAGAAGAGGAAACATAAAGGCAACCATTGAATCAAATAACACACAAATCTTGATAAAGGATTTTGTCCAATGTGGACTACTTATTCGGCCCTGGTGTCAAAAGTAGGGAGGTCGCTTCACTAAATGTTGTAATATGATGAGTACATGATGTGTTCTTTGTCAATACAAAAATAACTCCCTTAACTAGAGTGGCATGTCTCTCCACGAGACACTCTTCTATAAGAACTCTCACTCATAAAATCTCTCTTTCACCATGAAAAAATAACAAACTCTCACATGAAGTGTGGCATACAAGGATCCTCCACCAAAATGGAAAACAAGGATCTCAACATCAAATCATCATCTCAGCAAAATAAAAATAACATAGCACCATTGCATCTTATACCTCCACTTCTAGAGATGGCTTGAAAATACACACCGTTGCTAAAGAAACAGACTACACAGTTAAATTCGTGACAAAAAAATCATGAAATATGACTGTAAACTTGACCTCGTTCTGACTAGGTCAAATTTGGGTTCCCCGGGAATCTCAAAGATTACTCAAAGGTTTTCTTCTGCGGGATGACTGAAATTTGGTTGCTCAGACGAAGAAACAAATCACACCATCATGTTCCTTACAAAAAACTGAGAAAAATGAGTATAAAGTTGGCATGATTCTAAAACAATAATTTTTGGGCCTCCAGGGAGATTCTTGTGTCAAGGTTCCAAATTCATGGTTCCACCCTCAACCTTTTGCTCCTAAAAAAATCGTTGCTTAGATCAGAAAACCGATCACGCCATCAAACTTCTGGTGAAATTTTGGTTCGTTTGAGTATAAACATGGCATGAATCTGACACCTTAAAAAATGAGCTCTCAGGGAAATCTCCAAGATTCCTCAATGATTCTGAATAAAGAATATTCTATGGAATATTCTAAGGAATATTTCGATAAAATATTATCTCCTTTTTCTACGTTCTGCACAATTCCCAACTTCAGGTTATGCTACCTCACTTGTGGCTCTGCTCGACATCCCTTGAATGAGAGAAAAATATCGATTTTAAATATTTGGGTGTTGATGTTAATTACAAATCCACCCTAGGTGGCATGATTGTTGGTGCCTATCGTTAAGGTTGTAGGAAATGGTGGGAGTCCCATGTTCAAAGCCGCCCTTTGCCCATATTTTGTTTAAAATGATTTTTTGGAGTAATGGTTATAACTGTGACCATATGTGACTCGGTTGACCTGTCGACAGTTTATAGCATATGCTTTGTTTTTGAAACCATATATATAAGGTAATGTTAAACCATATGTCATTTCAAACTTGTGTTGACCGTCACCATAGCTTATTTTAATGTCTATATAACATATGGTCCATTCAAACCAACAAACCACCATATTTTTTTTAAATATGTGGATGGTTATAACAAATAACCATAAAATATTTGTTGGGTTTTGTAAAAGACTTTGTTGGTTTGTTTTAATACATATATTTTATCCTTTTGTTTTATATGATTTTATTATATGGTTATTTTAATAACCATTTATTAATTTTGTTTTTAATATGATTTTGTTTTTCATACGATATTTTTTTAATATATTTCTTTTTGTCTTTTTTGCGGGGAAATGAGCTAATGATAAAGTGCCAAGTGTCGTTGACTAATTGATCAGTCAACTACCATATATGCCTTATGGGTCCCACTTTCCTACTTTAACTTGTGAACTTTTGACGGCAATAAGTTGGCCATATGGACTCATATTTGAGTGTCGTTTGCGCCATTGGATTTAGAGCGGTGAGATATACGACTTGGACTTGGTTTCACTAGGAGTTGAAGACTTCAATTTTTGAGCCTCTCTCGATCCACTTAGATCATTCCTCCCCACTATTGAGCTTTTGGTCCTCCAAAAGCATAAACACAATCTGCAATTTTTTGTACTCCCTTCCCTACACAACAAGTTCCCTAACATGCCACACTTCCTTCTCCTTCACCTTTTTTCTTCGAAGCAATAAGTGATGAACCGACACTTGTATTCTATGCAAACCTGTAGTACATCTTGCAAAATACATGTTCAATTGTGTGACTTATCATGACCCAATCAACCCCGTACTTGTAAATAGTTTATAACACACTCTTTGGTCAATTTTACATCAAAATCATAATAGAAACCAATGCCCTAGCTATCAATAAAAAGGCCAAAAAATTCATCATGTTGCTTTAATAAGTGATGGAAAACCTTCATCACTTTTACAATCTTTTCACAACATATGATTTACAAAAATGGGACCATGCTCAACTACTTAAAAATGCTACCCATCTCTTACCCAACCAGGTTTATGGAATCTCTTCTTGTAGTTGACTTCCTCATTGATTTGCTTCACTGACAGGTTCATTTTCAGGTTCTTTTTGGTCCCCCTTCGGTCGCTGCTTTAGATGGAGCTCCCAACATGTAGCTCTCCGATTCACATGCTTGTTACAATGGATGCAAAAATATTCTTCCTTCAGACCAGTTTGACCTTCTTCCTACCCTGATGTGGAGAAGGGTTTACATGTCTTTTTCTCTTCCTTGTTGTCATTCTCTTCCAGTGCTCAACAACCACATGGTTATACAAGCCACAAAAACTACATGGTTTTTTATGCCACAAATTGTGTTCACTATTACCAATTTTTTGGTAATCAAGATGAACTTTAGAGTACTGAGACTTTTTATATCTTGCTTTAGCCCTCTCTTTGGGATTCTCACTTCCAATTGGAAATGAACTACAATCACGATCATTGAAGGATTGTGATGTACTCTCAGCATCCTTCATTGTCTCAGACTTGTCTCTTGAAGATCGTCCTATCTCTTCCTTTCTGACATAGCCCAATCCTGCATGTCATGGTAATTCCACCACTTGGATGGGATTCACAATGCCTTGCCCATTATTTCCTAAGCCCTTGCCTTCATATCCCATCTTCTTCATTAATCTTGAACCAACGTCTGTAGTGTGTTTTTCAAAAGCACCCAAATCATCATCACCCTATGAAAACGAAACTGAAGAACTATCAACATTGTTTACCTCTAAAGCAGGTGATGATGATTTTACTAAGCCCTTGTTTCCCTTCAACATTTCCAAGGCCTCTTTTGTGGCTCATAACTAAATTTGCAATCTATGCTTCTCCTCTTCTACTTCTTGTAGAAGTCTCCTCAATTTAACATTATCCACTTGAAGATTTTTGTTGATCTCTTCATTTGAATGATGAGAAGAAGTATATTCACTCAAATATGGAGACGGAGCATCATCCTCTCCTCTCTCTTTCTCCTATTCCTCTTTTTCCATTTTCTCCTCATAATATGCATATGTTATATCTACCATGCTTGCCATCCATGGATGGCCTCGCAAAGATCTCTGTGATCCTCCATTTTTTCTTTCTTGTTACATGTTCAATCTCTGGTTATCATTCATATTCGCAATTTGCATCAGCAAGAAGACTGCTCTGGTACCAAACTTGATCTAGATTATTTCAGCTACCAGAATTAACCAATATATTTTACTTTTGTGATGTCAGCATAATTACATGTGAAAGAGTATGAAAAACTACATGTGCATAATTTAAAGAAGAGGTAACATAAAGGCAGCCATCAAATCAAATAACACACACAACTTGATAATGCAGTTCATCCAATGTGGATTAAATATCTGGCCCCAGTGTCAAGAGTGGGGAGGTCACTTCATAAAATGCTGCAAGATGACAAGTACATGATATGTTCTTTGTCAATACAAGGAAGAACTCCCTTAACTAGAGTGACATGTCTCTCCATGAGACACTCTTCTATAAGAACTCTCATTCATAAAATCTCTCCTTCAGCATGACAAAATAACAAAATCTCATATGAAGTGTGGCATACAAGGATCCTCCAATAAAATGGAAAACAAGGATCTCAACATCAAATCATAATCACAACAAAAATCAAAAGAATACATGGCATCGGTGCATATTATACCTCCACTTTTGGGGATGTCCTGAAAATGCACACATCTGCTAAATAAATGGACTGCACGGTTGAATTCATGGTGAAAAATCATGAAATTTGACTGTAAACTTAACCTCGTTTTGACTTGGTCAAATTTTGGCTCCCTGAGAATCTCAAAGATTCCCTTCTACGGGTTGACTGAAATTTGGTTGCTCAACTGAAGAAACTAATCATACCATCATGTTGCTTGCGAAAAACTAAGAAAAATGAGTATAAAGCTGGCATGGTTATGAAACAGTGATTTTCGGGCCTCCAGGGAGATTCCTGCGTAAAGGTTCCAACTTCATGGTTTCGCCCTTAAAATTCTGATCCTGAAAAAAACGTTGCTCAGATCATAAAACCGATCACTCCATCTGACTCCTAGTGAAATTTTGGTTCATTTTAATATAAACTTGGCATGAATCTGACACGTTCAAAAATTAGCTCTCAGGGAATCTTCAAGATTCCTCGATGATTCTGCATAAGGAATATTATGTAGAATATTCTATTGGAATATTCTATCCTCGTTATGTGTTCCACGTGGTTTCCAACTCGACATCCCTTGAATGAGAGAATAACCTGAGTTTAAATATTTGGGTGTTGACATTAATTACAAAGCCACCCTATGTGGCATGATGGTTGGCACCTATTGTTTGTTTGTTTTAATACATATAATTTGTCCTTTGTTTTTATATGATTTTATTATATGGTTATTTTAATAACCATTTATTAGTTTTGTTTCTTAATATGATTTTGTTTTTCATATGATATTTTTTTAATATATTGCTTTTTGTCTTTTCTACACGGCAAGTATCCAATGATAGAGTGTCATGTTTCATTAACTAATTGGCCAGTCAGCTGCCACATATGCCTTATGGGTCTTACTTTCCTGCTTTAACTTATGAACTTGTGACTGCGATAACTTAGCCATATGGACTCAGATTTGAGTGTAGTTTGCACCACTGGATTCAGAGCGATGAGATCTATGACTTGGACTTAGTTTCATTGAGAGTTGATGACTTCAATTTTTTAGTCTCTCTGGAACCACTTGTATCATTCCTCCCCATTGATGAGCTTTTGGTCCTCCAAAAGCATAAACGGAATTTGCAATTTGCTGTACTCCCTTAATTGCACAACAAGTTCCCTAATAGGCCACACTTCTTTCTCCTTCACCTTTGTACTTCGGAGCCATAAGTGATGAAGTAACGCTTGCACTCTATGAAAAAATGTAGTACATCTTGCAAAATGCATGTTTAATTACGTGACCTATCATAACCTAAGCAACCCCATACTTGTTAATAGTTTATAACACACTCTTTGTTCAAGTTTACATCAAAATCATAACAGAAACCAATACCCCAACAATCAACAAAAAGGCCAAAAACGTCATCATGTTGCTTTAATAATTGATGGAAAACACTTCATCACTTTTACAATCTTTTCGCAACATATGATTTACAAAAATGCGGCCATGCTCAACTACTTAAAATTGCTACCTGTCTCTTACCCAACCATGTTGATGGACTCTCTTCCTATAGTATGCTTCCTCATTTATTTGCTTTAGTGACAAGTTCATTTTTCAAGTTCTTTCTAGTCCTCCTTCGGTCACTGCTCTGAATGGAGCTCCCAACATGTAGCTCTTTGATGCCCATGCTTGTTACAATGGTTGCAAAAATTCTTCTTCCTCCTGACCTATTTGACCTTCTTCCTACCTTGATGTGGAAAAGGGTTTACATGTCTTGTTCTCTTCCTTGCTACCATTCTCTTCCAACACTCAACAACCACATGGTTATACAAGCCACAAAAAATACACGGTTTTCTATGCCATAATTTTTTTTCACTATTACAAATTTGCTTGTAATCAAAATTAACTTTAGAATACTGAGACTTTTTATACTTTGCTTTATCCCTCTCTTTAGGATGCTCACTTCCATTTGGAAATGAAATGAAATCATGATAATTGGACGATTGTGATGTACTCGCAGCATCCTTCATTGTCTCGGACTTAATGCCTGAAGATTCTCTTGTCTCTTCCTTTCTGACACGGCCCAATACTGCATGTCGTGGTAATTCCACCACTTGGATGGGATCCACAATGCCTTGTCCATTAGTTACTAGGCCCTTGCATTCATATCCCTTCTTCTTCATTAATTTTGAACCAATGTCTTCAGTGTGATTCTCAAAAACGCCCAAACCATCATCATCACATGAAAATGAAACTAAAGAACTATCAACGTTGTTTACCTCTGAAGTAGGTGATGGTGACTTTATTAAGCCATCGTTTCCCTTCAACCTTTCCAAGGCCTCTTCTATGCCTCGTAACTGAAGTTGCAATCTCTACTTCTCCTCTTCTACTTCTTATAGAAGTCTCCTCAATTTAGCATTAGCTGCTTGAAGGATTTCATTGATCTCTTCATTTTAATGATGAGAAGAAGATGAAGAAGAAGTATATTCACTCAAAGTTGGAGATGAATCATAATCCTCTGCTCTCTCTTTCTCTTGTTCCTCTTTTGTCATTTCCTCCTCATAATTTGCATACATGATATCTACCATGCTTTCCATCTTGTAGAAGACCTAGTAGAGATATTTGTAATCCTCCATTTTATTTTATTGTTGCATGTTCAATCTTTGGTTATCATTCATACTCGTAATTCACATCAGGGAGAAGACCGCACTTATACCAAACTTGATCCAGATTGTCTTAGCTACCAGAATTAATCAAAATCTTTTACTTCTATCATGTTAGCAAAATTTCATGTGAAATAGTATGAAAAAACACGTGTGTACTTTAAATAAGGGGAAACATAAAGGAAACCATCAAATCAAAGAACACACACAACTTGTTAATGAAGTTCGTCCAATGTTGACTACGTCTTCGGGCCCGACGTCAAGAGTGGGGAGATCGCTTCATTAAATTTTTCCAGATGATGAGTACATGATGTGTTCTTTCTCAATACAAGGAAGAACTCCCTTAACTAGAGTGGCATGTCTCTCCACAATATGCTCTTTTATAAGAACTTTCACTCAGAAAATATCTCCTTCAACATGTCAAAATAACAAACTCTCACATGAAGTGTGGCATACAAGGATCCTCCAACAAAAAGGAAAACAAGGATCTCAACATCAAATCATCATCTCAGTAAAAAAATAAAATAAAAAATGATGGCATCAATGCATCTTATACCCCCACTTCTGGAGATGGCCTCAAAATGCACACCTTTGCTGGAGAAACGGACTACACAATTTAATTCATGGTGAAAAATCGTACAATCGAACTGTAAACTTGACCTCGTTATGACTCGGTCAAATTTGCGCTCCCCAAGAATCTCAAAGATTCCTCAAAGATTCTCTTATGTTAGCTGACTGAAATTTGGTTTTTCATACGAAGAAACTGATCATAACATCATGCTCCTTGTGAAACTTTGAAAAAAATGAGTATAAAGTTGGCCTGGTTCTGAAACAGTCATTTTCGGGCCTTTAGGGAGAATTTTGCGTCAATGTTCCAACTTCATGGTTCCGCCCTCGACATTTAGCTCCTGAAAAACCTGCTGCTCAGATCATAAAATTGATCACGCCATCAGACTCTTAGTGAAATTCTGGCTCATTTGAGTATAGACTTGGCATGAATATGACACCTTCAAAAATTAGCTCTTAGGGAATATCTAAGGTTCCTCGATGATTCTGCATAAGAAATATTATGTAAAATATTATAAGGAATGTTCCAATATAATATTTTCTCGTCGTTCTGCATGCCGCATGGTTCCCAACTTCAGGGTTTTCTTCCTCGCTCGTGGCTCCGCTCAACATTCCTTGAATGAGAGAAAAAGCTCGAGTTTAAATATTTCGGTGCTGGCATTAATCACAAAGCCACCCCATGTGGCATTGTGGTTGGCGCTAATCGTTAAGTTCGTAGAACACAGTGAGGTCCCAGGTTCAAAGCCGCCCTTTGCCCGTATTCTGTTTAAAACAGATGTTTGGAGTAATGGCTATAGCCGTGACCATATGTGACCCGGTTGGCCCGTCAACAGTTTATAACATATGCTTTGTTTTTGGAACCATATATATATGGTAATATTAAACCATATGTCGTTTAGAACTTGTGTTGACTGTCACCATAGGTTATTTTAATGTCCATATAACATATGGTTCGTTCAAACCAACAAACCATCATATTTGTTTTTAATATGTGGATGGCTATAACAAATAACCATAAAATATTCGTTGGGTTTTCTAAAAGATTTTTTAATATGATGTTTTTTTCATATGAGATTTTTTTAATATATTTCTTTTTGTCTTTTTTGCAAGGTAAGGATCTAATGATAGAGTGTCATATGTTGTTGACTAATCGGTCAGTCAACTGCCACATATGCCTTATGGGTCCCACTTTCCTGCTTTAACTTGTGAACTTTTGATTGCGATAAGTTGGCCATATGGACTCGAACTTGAGTTCCTTTGCACCACTCGATTCAGAGCGATGAGATCTATGACTTGGACTTGGTTTCACTAAAAGTTTAAGACTTCAATTTTTTAGCCTCTATGGAGCTACTTGAATCAAAGATGGCTAATAAGAGGTGGGATATGTACCCTTCTTTATTTGTTGGTTGAGCAGAAGTCTTTTGGTATATGTTTTGATGTTGTGTTTTGGTTATGTATATCTATGTATATGGTGTAAATACCACATTGAGTTGTGTTATAAAGCTCCAATAAGTGGTATGGTGTTCATGATATTTTGGATATGTCTTTAGTAGTATGACATGATGTAAATGTTGCATTAGGCTATGCTATAAATCTCCATGGGCAACATGTGTTTTGTTGGTTTTTAGGTGTCATTGAATATTGAAGATGGTTTTCCCCCGAGTGGGAGGGTTCTATAACAACCTTGGTTAAAAATCCATGTAATAAAGTTAATAAAGGCAAAATAAGACCAAGTTCATAGGACGCATATTCTAAGATAAATATTGGCCAAAAACCTAATGATGGGGATCACGTGTGATTAATTAATGCTTATGGAAATTGGCAAAGGCAATGGAAAATACAAAGTGACATTAATTGGCATTTATTTATGAAAATAAAGGAAACAAGGAGAAAATGAAGGTGAAAGGTCACATAATTTCACGTGAGGAAAATTGAAGGACAATAGAGGAAAATGAAGAAAATAGAGGCCTCAATGATAAAAAGGATTTTGAGGATCAGTTCACAGCTTTTGAGGATCATTTCACAATTTTTTTCAGTTCTAGCTTAGAACTCTTTCTCTATTTTCTCTCTCTTATACTCTTAGACACTTAGAGTTTCTTGGAGCATTGTGGCATACTTTGGATTTGGAGAAAGAAGGCAAAGGAAAAGCAAGAAAGTGAAAGGGGACATCGGGATCAGTGTCTACAACTAGATTTCATTGCAGGTACCGAGTTGTATGCATGATTTCCTTGCTGGTTTTGGCAGGCATGGTATATACATGTGGTTATTTGGTTATGGTCTATCATTAGCATGGAAAATTGTCTGGATTGACAGTGGTTTTACCTAGTATTGCCATTTCTTGGATAACCATGGCGTTGTGGGTTTCCCACTTGATTGTTTTTTGCTTGGTGCTCATGCTCCTTATGGCTATGGGTTGAGTTACTAGTTCCTGGATACTTGGTTGGACAAATTCTTTGGAAGCACTAGAACAACTTAGGTTGAGTTACTAGTCCTGGAAGCCTTGGTTGGACAAATGTTATGGATCCCTTGGTGGGTTGAGTTACTAGTCGTAGAGCCTTGGTTGGATAAACACTCTGGATACCTTGGTGGGTTGAGTTACTAGTCCTGGAGCCTTGGTTGGGCGAACGCTCTAGATCCCTATGATAGTTTTGGGTTGAGTTACTAGTCTTGGAGCCAAGTTAGAAAAAACATTATAGAGCCTTGGACAACTTGTGTAGAGACTGATCTAGTGATGGTTAGTGATGTTTGACCATGAGGTGGAATCATTGGTTGAAGGTTGAGGTGGTTTGACCTCTAGAAGCCCTAGTTTGGTTTATTCCAGAGATCCCACATTTATGCTTGGAATATGGCACAAGGGTGATTGGTTGAAAGAGATATTTTGTTCAACCCAATCTATGGTTGGGTGGTACATGGAAGTCCCTTACTTAGTTGGATTTTTCATATGTCAATACGAGCTAGTTTCCTCTTGTATTTCATGAGTATTTACACATTTTATTATGTGACTTTGATGGTTTTTCAATCATTGTTATTACTCTGGTTATATGCTAGTTATAAGCATGGCTTCATGACAGATTCTAGTTATGGATCTTAACATTTTTTGATTGGTAAATGAATTTTTATTGAATGAATGACCTAATATATGCTATTGCATCTATTATGTGAAGGCATTAGACCTTCTTGACGATTCTCAGATAAGTATCATACCCCTATGTTTAATTATGCATTCATGACCTATATATTACATGTTCGTTATATGTTTGACGAAATGACTGTCATGGTTAGGCTTGGATAGGTCAAGTTCTTGACTAATTTTTGCATTAATGGCTTTGTCCTTGTGTCATTCATCATTCTGGAAAATTCTATCAAGTTATGGGCAGAGGTTTGGATACTAGCCCTGAAAAAGTGGCTCAAATTTCGATATCGCATGCTCAAAACTGGGAAATTTGCATTGTAGTCGCTAGGAGGCAGGGTTATCCATGCAACTAGAGGGTTACAGCCATTGGCTTGCCTTATTATGCAAGAGACTGGGAGACCAGATCACTAAAAAGGAAAGTTAGCTCAGGTTTTGGGCACCTAGAGTGGTTGTTTAGCTCTTGGGGGTTCTGTAACTCCTCAGGAAGATTAGTAAAGATTCATTTTGTAGATTGGTTCATGTCATAGTATCTCCTCCTCTCATGTTTACCCTGGTAGGTCGATGACAATCGGTAGATGTGGGATGGGAGGTTACAATTCCAAATCATGAGTTACATAATTTTACTCGTGCTCATTCAAATTTCTAGATTCATAACAAACCACCTGGCCTTCCCGCATCTAGACTCCACCAAGTCCTTCTTTCCAGGAATTTGTGCATACCACAAAGTATTTGGTTGGGTATTCTATTCCTAGCATTGGTGCATGTGTAAGTAATTGTTTCAGCTACTCAAAGCTTTTGGCACATTCAACTATCCACTAAAATTTCTTTCCTTTTCTTTGCAATGATGTGACTGGGTACCCGACCTTGGAGAAGTTCTTGATGAAACTCTTGGAGTAACCTGAAAGCCCCATAAATTATCTAATTTCAACCACATTTATTAGTGTTGGTCATTCCATAATTGCTTTAACCTTTTTTGGATCAAACGTCACACCCTCCTTTGAGGTTATATGTTCCAAATATTGAATCTGAGATTGAAAGAACTCACACTTGTCGATATTTACATAAATTTTGTGCTCTCTTAATAGTTGTAACACTGTTGTAAGATGCTCTTCATGCTCCTCTTTGGTTTCCGAATAAACCAATGCGTCATCAACAAAATCTAACACAATTTTTTCTAGATAAAGGTTGAGCACATTTTTCATTAGACACATGAAGGTCGCAGGAGCATTTGTAAGCCTAGAGGTCACAACCACAAATTCATAATTACCATACTTGGCCTTGAATGCGGTTTTATAAATATCTTCCTCCTTAATGTGCACCTGATGATACCCATCTTTCAAATAAATATTTGAAAAGGTTGCTACTCCATGTAATTTATTAAACAAATCATCAATTCATGATAAGGGATATTGATTCTTTATGGTGGCTTTATTAAGATGCCCGTGTTCTATGCACAATTTGAGCATGCCATCTTTTTATTCACAAACAAGCATGATGCTCCCTAAGGTGACACAATTGACCTAATGTATCCCTTGTCTAATATTTCTTTGAGTTGTACCTTAAAATCTATCAGCTATAGGGTGCTCATTCAATAAGGTCTTTGGATGTTGACGCTATCTCAAGCATTAAATCGATTGAGAAATCAAATTCCCTATGTGGTGGAAATCCTGGGATTTCGTCGGGAAAAACATCCTCAAACTATTTTACAACTAGGTGTTCCAATAAGCTGTAGCCACTATTTCTCTCTGAACCATTTGTTATTTGAACCACAAATAATTTTCACCCTTTTCAGTTGCATATCTTGGCTTGCATCATTTTTATTAACCATAATTATATGGGTTTATGCTTCCTCTGCAGTATTTTTCTTTCAGTGCCTTCGTTGAGTCATTCAAATGTCTTCTCAAAACATTTGAACTTTGTCCTATGAAGGGTCAACCAATCCATTCCAATAAGGGTGTCATAAGCTCCTAATGGAAATATATTAAAATTGGTCATTGTTGGCATACCACTCAACATAACTAGGCATGACTTTACTATATGCTCCACTCGCCTCTTTGTCCTTATGGCCAATTGAACTAGCTAAGAATCTGCGTGTGCTTCCTTTTTCAATCCACATTTTTCAACGATTGATGGACTTATGTAACTAAGGCTTGAACCACAGTCAATTAAGATTGAAATGTTTTGATTTTTAAGTGTACATTCCATCTCAATAATTAATGTTTTATGATCAACCTGTTTGTTATCCACTTCATTGTATATCCTGGGAACACTTTGAGCCATGTCTCTGACTGTCTTTGCTTCATGTACATTGTAAAACCTTGGTCCATCATTCTTTCGTTGGTTGTAGTCCATCTTCTGGTGGTTTTCACCATAAGACCAACATTTCAGTGGTTCCCCTCCATATCCCTTAGCCTCTGCTATCGCAGTCTGAGTGAATCGGCCTCTTCTAGCATTAGTAAAACTTTGTTGAATCTCACCTCTATTCGAACTACCATTCTTTTCTCTGGACCACTGCCTTGTAATTCCTTGCTTCTTTCCTTTGAATTAAGGCTGCCTTTTGCTTTCCAATTGTTCTTAGATTCTGACCTATGCTTGGATTGCTCATAGTAGTACTTCTTCTTTCTAATAAATTCCTTAAGAGTTTTTGGCTCATCAAACTCTACCTCGTCTTTTAATATCTATGACAACCTGTTAATATACCTCTAAATATTTTTCTTCTCATCCTTGAGGCAAAGAAAATTCCACAATAATTCTAAAAATCTTGTTGTGTATTCTTCATCTAACAATTTCCCTAGCTCGAGTTCATAAAATTCCTTAGCCTTGTTGTCATAGTACCTCTTGAACAAGTAATTTTCCTTGAAATAATTCTCAAATTCCCTCCAAGACAATTATTCCTCCTTGATGTTCTTTAAATTCTTTACGTCTTGCCACCAAATATCAACCTTTCCCTTCAAGATGAAGGTGGCCACTCTTACTTTCATGTTTTAAGAGTACTTGTGGACTCTAAAAAAAATATTCATCCTAAGTAGCCATGTTTATACATCCTCTGCTTTCTTTACCTCACCATCAAATGTAGGAGGCTTGGCCTTCTTAAATTCTTCTAGCATGTAGTCTTTTTATTTCCTTCTTCGGTGATGGTACCTTCTAACAGTGGTATCAGATAACTGCCTATGGTTGCATCTATTCCTTTCTAGAGTACTTAATGGAGTACCTCCCTTCATTGTATCCTCACTCTATAGTTTGTGTCTCTTCCTAGATCTGCTACCTTATGCACCATCAGTCCTCAACTCTTGTCTTCCATGTCCTGAAGAACTTTGCTTGAACTTGTAAGTGGCTCCATGTCATGTTACTTTCATCTCTATGAATCTGATAGGCTTCACAATATGACTGCATTTACTTCAGTCTGTTTCTCTTGAGCTTTGATAATACAATCATCATCAAGATTACAACTCCTTAGCTCAACCTTTGACCTTCAGAATGTATCCCTCTAGTCAAAAGAACCTTCCTCTCCTCTCTTCTCAACTGATTCTTCCTCATGCCCATGTTGTGACCTGTCAATGTTATACTACATTATTTTGTTACTCATTCCTTTTTTTCTCGTTTGTTGTTCCTTAGTGTCCTCTTATATGTTGTCATACACGCATAACTATTAGTCCATAATTAATATCAATAAACATATTCATTATAGCCTTGGTATTCCTACCATAACACATGGTTGTAAGCACATATGAAACATCAAGTTTGAAAGTTGGTACACCTATCAAAACAACTTAACTTATTAAAAAATCATTCCAATCAACATGCAATCCATAAATTAAAGGGTATAAACAACACATAGCAACATTCATGTCCAGATATTATATTTTGCAATAGGTCCTAATACATTATCACACTATGCTAAAGCCCTAACTCATCTCCAGAGGTCCAATGTTTAACCTTCTACTATAATACCACTTTGTAACACACCTAGCCACCCCCATTGGAGGATCCTTGAGAAAAACAATGTGTTACTTTAATTTAACGCAATCTCCATAGTCATGTCATTGAAATGGTGTCACGAACCAACTTCATTAAATATAAAAAGTAAATCCACCGTCACGTCCAACTCGTCGAGATATTTCCAACAATGTAATTTTTTGCCTTAATTTGACTTACATATCAGAAGTTATGCCCATTCATGCTTAACATTTTTTTTTGAAACGTCGCCATGTCAACATGGCTGCCACATGGCTTTCACAGTGTGGCCCACGTGGCTTTCCCTATCAACATGGGAGTCTCGCATGGAAGGAACCATATTCTTTATTCTTGCCACATCATCTCACCCTACCAATTATTATGCCACCATGGCATATCACCCTTGCTTGGGCCCACTAGACCAAACCCTTGGCTTGTTTTGAAACCACTTTCTCGTTATAAGGGATTTCAATGTATTTTTCCCTGGTCTGCCACATATGACACCTCACCAAACACCCGATAGAAAGACATATTTAACTTCTCATTAAAGGCCAAAAGAAATTCCCATCTCAGCCCTTGTTAACCTCATCCATTTTCTACCACTATCACAATGAATAACCTCAAGGTTCCAAGATCATGTGATGTGTAATTCTTCATTGAGTACTAGGGATATTCCTGTCCACTAGCCCCATCAATATCAACCCTTTTTTCCATTTCACACCTATCTTCATCCCTAAGGTCTTGAGATGAGGTCACATCGACATAAGCCAGAGGTAATGTAATCATGATGTCATATAGTCCATGTGGCTCTCTTCGAGGGCACCACTTGTCACCATTTTTGGGTTGTTTGGCCCTCCAACTTGGCCATGCTCTCACATCACAATTCGAGTTGGATTTCACCCACATTGCTTGCATGGCAAGCATAGTAAGAGGGAGTGAGTGGTAACTAGACTCTGGTGCTTCATATAATATGGCATGAAATAAGGAGTTCTTCAGCAACCTAGAGGATAAGGACCTATATTTACCCATAAAGCTCAGAGATGATGCGAGATACAATACCAAAGGTATTGGAAATTTCACCTTTAAGAGGGATTCATGCTCTCGTCTTCACCTAAATAATGTCATGTATGTGCCTTACCTGAAGAAAAATCTAGTTTTTGTAGTTGTAATTGAGGACAAAGGATATGATGTGGTGTTCAATAAAGGGAAGACATATCAAAAGCATGCTACTACTCGACAAGTTAAACAAATTGGTTTTTGAGTTAAAAATATATATAATCTATAGGTATATTTCTCCATGTATGCAACTATACCTCTGCGAGTGAGGTGGGGCGATGTAGAGTATTAGGCCCATAGTTACAAAAATTTGGGCAGGGTCCATAGGACAACAACGACAGTTGTAGTATACTCTTCTCATGTGTCATTACCCTTGCTATAGGGGCCCAAAATATTCAGTAGCAGAAGGATCAATGTAAGTTGATGCACTTAGATCTTGAGCGACAATGTAGAGGCTAGTAGCAGTCAGAGACTCAAGAGACAGTTGCAACTCAGAGACACAATTGATTCAATATTCCGGATGCTTCTCAGTTTAAATTGTTGCAGTAGTAACAACAACAGCGAGAGGGAGTGTTACTTGTGTTACAGTACAATCCTACAAAGGAGCGGGATTGGGGTTATGCAAAACCCTTTTCTTGCTAAGAGGGAGTGTTAAATTGTAGCTGGAAAAAGGTTTCATTTGACTTGTGCTTAGTCAAATGGAGAAATTCAAATTTCCACATTAGCAGGATGACTTTATTTGTAGTTAACAGGAGTGACATGGCCAAGTCACTTAGTTAAGTCAGTCAATTTGAGTTTGTGGGCAAGAAATAGAGTTGTGCATGAGTTAGTTGCTAAGATCCAACAATCTAGTGAAGTTATATTTATTGTAACTCGGTTATCTGAGCTTTGCTCATGAATAGAGTTAGTATGAGTTCAATTGAGTAGTTGTAATTGTTCTTAACTCACTGATCTCTTAGTTAACTATACAATTTATTAAAAATAACCCTAGTCATGAATGCAATTCAAATTGCCTAGTTGATTGGAGGGAAAATGCATGATTATTTTTATTGTTATATAATGTTGAGTGTATAGAGTTTGCATTTAGCAGGTGAGCTAATTCTCTTGGGAATTATACAAGTAAATAGGAGCTTCCCTATTCTTTAGGATTAAGAATTGCGCAAGGAAATTAGAGGGAGCATGAGGCCTATTTTTCCTAAGTACTTGGCAAAGAAGACTCAAGAGAAAGAGATCAATATTGCAGTGCAGGTTGAGCTTCAAGGATTGGAGTTGTCATTATAATAGATATGTATTCTCATATGATAAATTACAAACAGAGGAGGGGTTTTTCCCAATTGTGTTCCCCAGTAAAAATACCTTGTTCATTGTGATTGAATGACTGCATGTGTTTCTATCATATGTTTTCCCTTCCGAAGATTGAGTAGAAGAAATTTGTGTCTATTGTTTTCAGTTTGAATTCATTAGCAACTACAAATTCTAAGTGATTTCTACCATTCTCTCTTTGTCAACTCCATTACTACTGCTTGTTGATAGTCTCCATCGCAGTCTATGAGACAGGTAGAGGAGTATGGGCTTGTCCTCCATTGAGGAAGTCCATACTCTTCCTCAAAACTAGCCATCCATTTCTAGTCAACCTCATTAAAAGAAAATCATCCAGGCCATGAATGTCATTAAATGAGCATTTCCGAATTTCCCAAGTGATCTCCTCATCAAGGTAGCTGAACCTGTGTCCCTTCCTCAACCAATTCATTTCATTCACGTTTCCACAGTTTAATTACAATACTATAATTTAAATATTTACAAGAGGAAGTTTAACTAAAAAGGGCTATCACACCATATTTCATTTAAAATCATCATTGTGATTTAAATTATGCCATTGTAGCTATTATGTTTTCCTAAGGAGTCGGAGAAGTGATTTTCTTTTCCAAACATTTATGGACCAAGCATTGGCCAAAGTTCTTAGAATATTTATTATTTGTGGGGGGATTTACGTTGGTTCTCAAGGCATGTGAATTTTGGAGCTACGAGTACATATGATATGTTAGTAGACTACTTCAAAAGTAGTGTTACTAGAAAGATATTGATTAATGCATTATTGATAGACCTATGACCCGCTTGGAGGATTAATAAAATGATCCAAGAGGCCATTGGTAAACATTTACAATCTTTTGGTTTTTGGTGGTTTTCTTGGTCTTGTTAATCTAGGATTAGTTACAATGGTGGAGGCTCTAAATATTCCCCATATTTTTGCAATTGGATAAAGGGGATAATAAAACCCAAAATTTAGTCTTATTTCATTGGAGTATGAGGAGCTTTGAGATTTGATTCATAGATAATGGAAGGTTTTTAATCCATACTTGGATGTTCATACTATGGTGCAATTCCAATGGAACCTTCATAACATCAAGAGAAAAATTAAAGAATGGTCATTCAAAAAAAAAAAATAGAACTCAAAGGCATAGTGTTTGGATGTTGAATCTTGTTTATGTTCACTTATGAATATTAGTAGGGAATGGGACTCTTTAAGATAAATTAAACATATTTAAAGAATCTAGAAGATTAGTGACACAAATTTTAAAATGGGAACAATGTAAATAGAGTCTTATAAGTTGAGCAATATGATTCAGGAAAGGTGATATGAAATGTTCCATATTGTGAAACATTAGGGATATTGTTCCTTCAAAGTTTAACTCAACTAAATATAAAAACTAACGCCACCATCACGTCCAACTCGTCAAGAGATTTCCAACGATATAAATCTTTGCCTTAATATGACTTACATATTAGAAGTTATGGCCATTCAATCTTGACGTTTTTTTTAAACCTCGCCATGTCAACATGGCTGCCACATGGCCCTCACAGTGTGGCCCATGTGCATTGCCCTATCAACATGAGAGTCTCGCATGGAAGGAAACATATTCTTGTTTCTTGCCACATCATCGCACCCTATCAATTGTTATGCCACCATGGCATATCACCCTTGGTTGGGTCCACTAGACCAACCCCTTGGCTTTTTCTGCAACCGCTTTCTCGTTATAAGGGATTTCGATGTATTTTTCCCTGGTCTGCCACATATGAAACCTCACCAAACACCCGATAGCAAGACATAATTAAGTTCTCATTAACAGACAAAAGAACTTCCCATATCAGCCCTTGTCAACCTCATCCCTTTTCTGCCACTATCACAATGAAGAACCCCAAGGTCCCAAGATCCTGCAATGTGTAATTGTTCATTGAGTGCCAGGGATATTCCTGTCCACTAGCCCCATCAATTTCAACATTTTTTTCCATTTCGCACCTATCTTCATCCCTAAGGTCCCGAGATGAGGTCACACTGACATAAGCCCGAGGTAATGTAATTCTAGCGTCATATAGTCCATGTGGCTCTCTTCGAGGGCACCACTTGTCACCCATTTTTGGGTCATTTGGCCCTCCAACTTGGCTATTCATAAACATAATTAACCGGTGATAACAAAGAATTCACCTCTTTCTAACCATAGCCATGAACAAGCATCCTTTTATCAACATAATAGGGACATACATTCCTCATGATTACACATGAATTTTATCAACATCAATACGTATTTATGTTTCATTCATATACATAAGAACATAATAGGCAACTTGACTCATATTTAGAAGAGTGGAAACTGACATTGGGACTGCAACTCTCCGCCCAACCTTAGATTGATTGGACTATAATCTTTCTCGCAATAAATCACTCCTGAGATTGATTCAGTGCTTGAGGAGGATTTCTCAAAGGAAATTTACCATCATAATCAACTGATACAGGGAATCCAAATATTACACCATCTCCACCCACAAGTTAATATAGGGAATGCAAAGGTTATACCATCTCCACCCACTTAACTAGGCAATGTTGCCTCCAAAGTCTCCACCCTGAACCGAGACTCTTGAGCACACTACAACCACTAAATCCCGCAGTTAGATATTGAAATACAAAAGGCACCTCTACAAACCAGGAATCCAAAGGATTACAAAGCCTCCACCCAAAACTGGGAGTTCAAAGAGCTCCACTTCTTCACTTGAATAATGCCTCCTACGCTCTACTATGTACACCCACAACCCTATCCTAACTAATGGAATATTTTCCCTCTTCCACATTGCCTCAATGTGTTATGTATCCTTCTAACGTGTTTTCAACCACACCTATGTCTCTCAAAACTTGCCTCTTTGCCCAACTTTGTCTCCTATTATTTCTCCACAACATTGTTCCCATTTGAATTGCTATTTATGTTAATCACATTTGAGGGCTTCTTTCCAACACTCTTTAGCCTCCCCAAATTCTTGTGCATCCCTCGAACGATGTCTTCTCTTTTTCCCCTCTCAAATGTCATATTCTAATCCCCTTCTCCAAGATTCCTCCCCTATGCTTGAATGTCCTTGTCCTTATCAAATTGTAGCAAGAAAAGGCTTCATTTGACTTGTGCCTTTTTCAAATGGAGAAATTCAAATTTACACATCAGCAGGATGACTTGAGTTGCAGTTAGCAAGAGTGAAATGGCCAAGTCACATAGTGAAGTCAGTCAATTCGAGTTTGTGAGCAAGAACTAGAGTTGTGCATGAGTTGATTGCTAAGATCTAGAAATATAGTGGAGTTACATTTAGTGAAACTCATTTATCTAATCTCTAGTCATGAATAGAGTCAATATGGGTTCAATTGAGCAGTTGTAACTATTGTCAACTCACTGATCTCTCAGTTAACTAGTCATTTTACTAAAAATAGCCCTAGTCATGCATGCAATTCGAATTGCCTCGCTGAGTGGAGGGAAAAGGAATAATTATTTTTATTGTTATATAATTTTGAGTGTACAGAGTTTGCATGTAGCATGTGAGCTAATTTTCTTGGGAATTCACAAGAAAATAGGAGCTTCCCTATTATTTAGGAGCATGAATTGCATAGGGAAATAAGAGGAAGTAGGAGGTCTATTTTGCCTAAGTATTGGGCAGAGCAGACTCATGAGAAGGAGATCAATACTGCAGTTTAGGTTGAGCTTCAAGGATTGAAGCTCTCATTGTAGTAGATCTATATTCTCATATGGTATAATAAAAATAAAGGAGGGGTTTTTTCGAATTGGGTTCCCCAGTAAAAATATTGTGTTCATTGTGATTGAATGATTTCTATCGTTTGTTTTCCCTTCCACAGATTGAGTAGAATAAATTTGTCTCTATTGTTTTCAGTATAAATTCATTAGCAGTTGAAAATTTCGATTTATTTCTACATGGTATCAAAGCTATTGAAAACTACATAGAAATCAAGTTCTTTATCTTCTCTCAAAGAAATTTTGAATAGCATATTTGTTGTGTAGGAATTTTCTTCAGTGCAAAAACGATGTTCTTCTATAGATTAAGGCTTGAGTATGCATTGGAGGGCACTGTGAATTTCATAGCTTAGAAAGACAGAATGGAAGATGCGTTAGATGACAATAGAGTATTGGATTACACACAAACTGATATTCCAAAATCAGCAACATTAGATTCACAACAACTGGCCTAGTGGAAGAAAGATACTGCAAAATCTAGAAGGATTATCCTGGAGGGATTCAAAGACCATGTGGTTGCAAGTTTGCATGGCAAGAAAATTTCTTATGCAATGTGGAAAACCCTCACATAGTTATTCGAAAGTAACAATGACGCCAGGAAATTGACATTGAAAGGTAAGCTTAGGAACATTCGAATGTAGAAAAAATGAAACCATTGTTCAGTACCTATCCAGATTCACTCAGGTCAAAGATGAAATTGGAGGAGTAGGAGAGATTGTGCCATCGTCTAAGCTTGTGAGCTTAATACTCCTTGGTCTTCCGAAGTCTTGACACAACTATCATGATTTAGTTGATGGAAGAGATAAGCTCCCAAATTAGGAGAGACTTTGGTCTAACTTGGTGCAAGAGGAGATAAGAAGAAACACTAGAGATAGAGTCTAATCGAGATCTGATGAGGAAGAAGATTGTGCTCTAGTTGGCAAGGGAAAGAATTCCAAAGACAAGAAGACCCAAGGTGAGGCATAATCCAGCCAGAACCATAGAAAGAAGAAATACCTTAGTAAAATTAAATGCTTTCACTGCCATGAAAATTGACACTACTCAACCAAGTGTCCACATAAGAAATCCAATAAGGAGCCTGCAGCAAAAATAGGAGGAGATGCTCTCACAACACAATTCGATTTGGATTTAACCCTCATTTCTTGCATGGAAAGCATAGTAAGAGGGAGTGAGTGGTACCTAAACTATGGTGATTCGTATAATATGGCATTAAATAAGGAGTTCTTCAGCAACCTAGAGAAGAAGGACCTACATTTACCCATAAAGATTAGAGATGATGTGAGATACAGTACCAAAGGGATTGGCACTGTTACCTTTAAGAGATAGTCATGCTCTCATCTTCAACTAAATAATGTCATGTATGTGCCTGAACTGAAGAAAAATATAGTTTTTGTAGCTGTACTTGAGGACAAAGGATATGATGTGGTGTTCAACAGAGGGAAGGCATATCGAAAGCATGCTAATAATGGACAAGTTAATTAAATTGGTTTTCGAGTTAAAAATATCTATAATCTATAGGTATATTTTGACATGCGTGCAACTATAACTCTAGGAGTGAGGTGGGGCAATGTAGAGCCTTAGTCCCAAATTTATAAAGATTTGGGCAGGGTCCATCAAACAACAACAATAGCTACAATATACTCTTCTCATGGATCATTACCCTTGCTACAGGGGCACACAATATTCAGTAGCAGACGGATAAATGTCAGTTGATGCGATTAGATCTTGAGCGACAATGCATAGGCTAGTAGCAATCAGAGACTCAAGAGACAATTGCAACCCAAAGACACAATTGATTCAATATCCTGGATGCTTCTCAGTTGCAATTGTTGCAGTAGTAACAATAATAGTGAGAGGGAGTGTTAGTTGTGTTCCAGTACAATCCTACAAAGGAGCAGGATTGGGGTTGTGCACCCTTTTCTTGCTAAGAGGGAGTGTTAATGTGTAGCAAGAAAAGGCTTCATTTGACTTGTGCCTTAGCCAAATGGAGAAATTCAAATTTCCACATTAGCAGGATGACTTGAGTGTAGTTAGTAGGAGTGACATGGCCAATTCACTTAGTCAAGTTAGTCAATTTGAGTTTGTGGGAAAGAAGTAGAGTTGTGCATGAGTTGGTTGCTAAGATCCAACAATCTAGTGAAGTTATATTTATTGTAACTCAGTTATCTGAGCTCTACTCACGAATAGAGTTAGTGTGAGTTCAATTAAGTATTTGTAACTGTTTTTAACTCACTAATCTCTTAGTTAACTAGTCAATTTACAAAAATAGCCCTAGTCATGAATGCAATTCAAATTGCCTAGTTGAGTGGAGGGAAAAGGCATAATTATTTTTATTGTTATATAATGTTGAGTGTACAGAGTTTGCATTTTGCAAGTGAACTAATTCTCTTGGGAATTACACAAGTAAATAGGAGCTTCCTTATTCTTTAGGAGCAAGAATTGCACAAGGAAATTAGAGGGAGCATGAGGCCTATTTTGCCTAAGTACTTGGCATAGTAGACTCAGGAGAAGGAGATCAATATTGCAGTGCAGATTGAGCTTCAAGGAATTAAGTTTTCATTGTAATAGATATTTATTCTCATACGATAAAATATGAATAGAGGAGGGGTTTTTCCCAGTTGGTTTCCCCAGTAAAAATACCCTGTTCACTGTGATTGAATGATTGCATGTGTTTCTATCATACGTTTTCCCTTCTGAAGATTAAGTATAAGAAATTTGTGTCTATTGTTTCCAGTTTGAATTCATTAGCAACTGCAAATTATGAGTTATTTCTATAGTTCTCTCTTTGTCAACTCCATTACTCTTGCTTGTTAATATTCTCTAGAGTAGTCTATGAGACAGGTAGAGGAGTATGGGCTTTTCCTCCATTGAGGAAGTCCATACTCTTCCTCAAAACTAGTCATTCATTTATAGTCAACCTCATTAAAAGCAAACCGGCCAGGCCATGACTATCATTAAATGAGCATTTCCCAATTTCCCAAGCAATCTCCTTGTCAAGGTAGTTGAACCTGTGTCCCTTCCTCAACCAATTTATTGTGTTCACATTTGCACAATTTAATTACAATACTATAATTTAAATATTTACAAGAGGAAGTTTAACCAAAAAGGGTTATCACACCATATTTCATTTAAAATCATCATTGTGATTTAAATTATGCCATTGTAACTACTATGTTTTCCTAAGGAGTTAGAGAAGTGATTTTCTTTGCCAAACATTTATGGACCGAGCATTGGCCAAATTTTTTAGAATATTTATTATTTTTTGGGGGATTTACGTTGGTTCTCAATGCATGTAAATTTTGGAGCTATGAGTACATATGATATGTTGGTAAATTACTTAAAAAGTAGTGTTAATGGAAAGATTTTAATTAATGCAATGTTTATAGACCTATGACCCACTTGGAGGATTAATAAATTAAGCCAAAAGGCCATTGGTAAACATTTACAATTTTTTGGTTTTTGATGGTTTTCCTGGTCTTGTTGATCTAGGGTTAGTTATAGTGGTGGAGGCTCTAAATATTCCCCCATATTTTTTCAATTGGATAAAGGGAATAAGAAAACCCCAAACTTTAATCTTGTTTGGTTGGAGTATGAGGAGCTTTGATATTTGATTCATAGAGAATGGAAGTTTTTTAATCCACACTTAGATGTTCATACTATGGTGCAATTTCAATGGAACCTTCATAACATCAAGAGAAAAATTAAAGAATGGTCATTCAAAAAAAAAATTAGTACTCAGAGGCATAGTGGTTGGATGTTGAATCTTGTTTATGTTCACTTATGAATATTAGAAGGGGAATGAGACTCTTTGAGACAAATTCAACATATTTAAAGAATCTAGAAGATTAGTGACACAAATTTTAAAATGGGAACAATCTAAATAGAGTCTTATAAGTCGAGAAATATGATTCAAGAAAGATGATATGAAATGTTCCATATCGTGAAACATTAGGGATATTGTTCCTTCAAAGTTTAACTCAACATCATACTTAAACATCAATTTATTATTCAAACGTGGAAAATTTGAAACTCTTTGAGCCATTAATGCTCGATGGTAGATACATAAATCGAGTCAAAAATCCAAACATGACTGTTGGCTCTTAAATATGGATTGACCTCTGTAGAAAGACACCCTAATACAATTTGAAGAAAATAAAATACGAAATGACAAAAAAAAATTGCACCAAGTTGGTAAATAAATCTAGCTACCTTAACTTAATATTTAAGTCGACTTTTACTCATCTTAGTTTCTTAATAACTATACCTACTTGCAATATAGCTATTGAATCAACCTTTGGTGAAAACTACACCAAGTTAATAAAGAAATATGATTACCTTAACCTAATATCCATGTTTATTTTAACTCATCTTAGTTCCTTAATATTTGTAACTAGAATGACTTCAACTTAACTTTGTGTCATGACAACAAAAACTTAAACAACTTTATTTAAACTAAATGATTAAATATTAACATTAAATTGACTTTAACCATTTTTTTTTCTAAATAAGACTAATCTATTAATTTGCACATAATATACAATTCGAAGCTTGCCTCTGGAATTGCTATGCTAGCCAATTCCGGAGGGAGCATAGTTCAGAAAGACAAAAATTTGACTTCCACAGATGGGGAAACCAATCAAAAAATCACTGCCCTTTAGGGAAACCAGCTTTAACAAAAAAAATACCATGAGTTTGCCAAATTTTTCAGGAAAAACATGATATCTGAGATATGAAATAAAACAGAGAGAGGTAACCTCTCATTGTTGTGGTTGCATGTCATGCTAAGTGTCGTGAGGCTGTGGCGGGGGCTCTTCAATGATAAGACACATGTAATCATCAGAAGAATCCTCGTCTTTCTTTGAATTTTGCGTGTTGGGCTCAAGCGTGGTAGGGTGCGCACAAGGCTGCCACTGCCTTTCCTCTTCTCATCGAAAGAGCATTCTGAACTGTCGCTGCCACTGCCTTCGCTGCTTGAGGAGTTCGCTCCTGGTTTAATTGGCAGAGCCTTATATTTCTGAGAGTTATGAGGGGGAGCCAGAGAAATTGTTCATTTCCTGGGACGTTTTCTATAACCAGACCCTGCAGAGCTCGAAGGCTTCTCCTGAAAGTTTACAGTGATGGTGGCGGTGACTCGAGGTCTGTCTAGGGAGAAATCATAATGGAATTGAGACGAATTGTCCTCAGGAGGCGGGGAGCGACTATCTGCATGAATCGAGATGGATGGGCATGAGGATTGGCCCTTGCCTCGGCCTCTGCGGCAACGCATTCTATGCCTCCGCGACATGGTTGAGTAGGAATGAGCGCGAGGTTGAGCAAAAGAGACAGTGGGGAGGGTGGCTTGTAGAGGTGTCGAGGCTGTGGGGTGGTTGGCGTGCAGAGGCAGCAAGGCAGTGGGATGGTAGGTGCAGTGAGGCGTCGAGGCCAGCTTAAGATGAAGTTCACAGAGGATCTCAGAGGGAAAAGAGGAGCTCTAAGCAGAGAAAGCTAAGAAACGAAGGCAGCAGGATGCGAATGACAACGAGGGAGGGAGTGGCACCATGAAGTAATGACCAGGCATGCAGACTGGACGGGCGTTAAGGCGTGAGGCAAAGACAATAATGTTAACTTGAGGCGAGCAGCTGGTGCATTTAAGGGTTGCAGGACAGGCCTCATGTGTGGCCATGTGGCTAGGCCATGTGGCTAGGCCATGTGCCACGTAATGGAGCTGCCACCTCTTGTATCGAATTAAGCACTCGCATCCAGGGACTTTAACCATTATTAACTCCATTTATTTACTCAACTTAAAAAACTCTAAATTTCTTAATTATACTTATTAAAATTTTGATCATGAAAATTGTATAACCATAATAATCAAAATAAAAATCAATTATAATCAATTACAATTATAATTAAAATAAATTAACAACTTAACAATTATATTTGATCATAAAAATTGTATAACCACAATAATAAAAATAAAAATTAATTATAATCGATTACAATTATAATTAAAATAAATTAACAACTTAATTATATTCTAACAATTATATTTGAAAAAACAAATTAATTTGTATTATTTATATATTGAGTTTGGTTTATCATTATTAGTTTAGAAATAGAGAAGCAATCAAAGTTATAAACCCAAATAGGCCACATACTCGATTATATAAGTAAATGAATTTTATTTTCAAAGGTTCAAAATGTTTCTCCCATCACTTTAAATGGGGGTGGAAACTTTGTTCTTATTATATTAATGTTTTATTTTTTAATTTGATTAAATAATTATGAATAATTATATTTTGTTAATAAAATTTAGGAAAGAAGATATACAAAGAAAATATTTGAAATGATTTAGAAAGGAGTTAAGAAAAAATGAGAAGAGAATGTGTATAAGAATATAATTATAAAGACATAGATTAGTTAAAAGTTTTAGAGGAAATACAAGAAGATTAGTTTTTTTCAATATAAGTTAAGATGAAGTGAGCAATACAGAGGAAATACGAGAACACTAGTCTTTCTCAACATAAGTTAAGATGAAGTGAGCAATAAGATTTAATACGAGAAGATTAGTCTCTCTCGACATAAGTTAAGAAGAAGTGATCAATATAATTCAATGAATCCGTGTTTTAGTTAGAGTTTTTGCATTGCATCATGGATGAGCTTTAATATTGAATGTTACTTCAAAACTTGACCAACTTTGTGTATCACCTTTGACCTAATTAAATAATTTGGCAATGGGACGTGAGATTCTAAGTAGAGTTGTTTTTCAAGATCGATAACAAAAATTTCTAAGCAATTAGTTAAGTACTCCAATCAAAAAGACAACCCAATTATCACCTTCATAATGAATCCATTATCTCAGAGTGCAAGTATATTTAAATAGAAAATCACATTTGTTGTGAATTTTAGAATAAATTAAATAAGAATAAATAAAATGTTCTTTTGATTATAGGTTGGTTATAAGGTTTATGATAGTCATCTCCATCCTTGGTTGGTGAGAAAAAAACCTTACATTACTCAAGATGAGAGTGAAGGCGTAGACCCCTAAGATACTCAACGCGATGCTAGAATCATTTTCAATCTAGCAACAAGTATAATAATGATGAAATTCAAGAGTTGAAGTCTAATTATAATCGAGATATGTTCTACAAAAGTAATAAAATAAAAATGGGCTTAATGTAATTTAAGCAGTTTTTTAATCCAACTTTAATGTTTAATGTGAAAGATAAACTTATAAAGATAACTACATACATTTAAATTGTGATTTTTATTATAACATGTTAGTAAGTCAAGTGGTTGGGAGTATCATTTCTTTTCCTTCGATTCCAATGGACATGTTTGATTGGTTGTGATAAGGCTTGAAGAGTAGGTGCCCTCATCCACATGGCATCTCGACTCTTGTTAAGTCATCAGTTATTGTTATAGTTAGTATGATCCAGGTAGATATTGGTGGCCACCCACCTATTCCACATAGACCTCCATTCAGTTTCATCAGTTTCCTTATTTATAGCTACATTTACTATTATGAGCAGTTTTTCAGGTCCTAAACTTCTAGAGCAGTTTTGACCCCCAACAACGTTTTTTTTAGGTCTGCAGCAAGCCCATGGCTGTAGGTAAGGGCCGACAGTAAATCTTGTAGTACTAAGAGAGATATTTCCAATGATATATCGTATGCGTCAAACAAAGATAATATGACCAAGTTACGACCCTGGGAAGTTGGCTACCCAACCAACTGTAGAAATTATACAACATGCATGTATATTACCAGATTCTCCTGATATAACAATTAATCCTTATGTTAAATATAGAATCCTTCTACTTAATTCTTTGCGGAAATTAAATCGCCAATTGCAAACACATGAAGAAAAATCATTCACACATAACAAGATGTTTTACCGAGAAAGCTTAAAGCTAAAAACCCCAACTATCATGTATTATGTATGTCAATGGATCATGAAACAATCTCATATATCCCATACAAAGCTCAGCTCATAGAGCTCTCAGCACAATATACAATCGTCTCACACTGTCTTGCAAAAATTTGCACCTCCATGCACCAATTTCTTGCCTCCTGACAGCCCACCTCCACTGCGCAATCCCTGTTGAAGAAGAACCCTGAATGAATTCGACCTTACCTTGCCTTTACTGTGCAATACTCATAGATATCTCCAATGTGTGTGTGGATGCATTGAATGCTCCACTATAGTCACAACAGATAGTCCATCTCACCCTTTCACCTATCTCTCCATTGGGTCTCCACTAGATCTGTCATGCAAGTAGTTAACCGCTGTATTTGTTCAGTTGCAAGTAAGACACTGCTTGTGAATTAATTAACTAATTAATTCACTCATCTTTCACTAGTGTATGTTCAGTTACAACTAGCATTGAACTGAGTTAAACTAAATAACAACTCACATAACTACTCTTCCAACTCTGTTACAACTTGCCACAATCAGTTATACCTAAGTCCTCCATGCATGAGTCACCAACCACCCTAGGAATTGCGTAATTCCTTCAGCCCACTGATGTGCCACATCTGTTCACTGAAATAAAGTGCTCCAAGAGAATAAGTTACTATTTATTGTTTGATTATTATTAAGGGCTAATAATAATCGACATGCATCTATTCTTAGATTAGCGATCTATAAATAGACTTCGCCCCATCCTCTAAAAATAGGAATTCATCCAAAGATAGAATTTGCTCAACCATCTAGAATTAGCATCCTGCTAACTTTAGAATATGCTCACCATTCTAAAAATAGACATACACCTAAAAATAGCCTGTGTGGGCCCCACCTAGTTTAGGTGCTTATTTTTCACTAGGATCAAGGATGATGTTTCCAGATGCCACTTTCAGTGTTTCTTGTTGCAAAATTCAACACTCCCTCTCAACAAGAAAGGACTGTCTTTGCATGCGCCCTGCAACTCCATGCATCCGCCATGCAATACTTGCATGCAACACTTCTGAAACTGAATAGCCTCCAAACAACTGAATCAATATAATGCATCTGTCATCAAAGTCTTCTGACTTCTGCTTAGCTACTGCACATGTCTTCAGGAACCATTGCACTGTTGAACTCTGCACCCATGCACTCTGCACTTGTTGTCAACTCTGATCTGCGCTCCAGTATCTGACACTGTCTTTTTGATCCGACTCCATCATTCCAACTGATCATGCTATTGCTGCTCTGTGGGCGCCTCGTAGCCAGGTTCAATTCATGAGATCCACACCATCTCAATGAATCCTGCCCAAAAATCTCTTCTTAGGATTACTCATGCATGTCGCCCCACCTCTCACCCGGTGGTATAGCTGCATGCACTCCCTCTGCCCATCTGGCTCGAAATTTCTTTGCATGAGTGGTTGCTCCCACTCAATGATCCTCATCTTGTGGCTGCTCCACATCCCGAGGTTCACTCTTACCTGCATGCAAATCCTGCTCCCTCTCAAGCTTCAATTGCATGGCTTTCTCACACTTCCCAACAGTAGGAAGCTCAGTATAAATCCCATCTACTTCAAGTCTGTAGAGATTCTTAACTTGAATCCCAACCTTCTTGACTTTCCCTATTGCTTTGTGTCGCAGGAACACTTTTCCTTCACTACAAACAACATCATAGCCTCTATCCTCTAACATTGCGACTGAGATTAAATTCTTCTTTAAACCTGTAACATGCGCAATATATTTTAAATGAAAGAGTTTACCTGACGCCCTCTGAAAGGTAATGGTACCAATGCCAGTCGCATTGTATCGTCCATCGTCGCCCAACTCAACATGCATCTGGAGATCTTTCTCCACCAAGTCACTGAACGATTTATCATCTCCCATCATGTGAAAGGAAGCACCACTATCAAAGTACCACCCCGATCCCAATGCACTAGACACCATGCATGCGATCAATGAGAAGTCAAGCTCAAATTTCGAGGAAAGAGCCTCACCAGCCATCTTGTTCTTCTTCTTATCTGGACAATTTGTGGCAATATGTCCAAACTCGTGACAGTGAAAACACTTCACTTTGGACATGTTGTGATCCTTGCCATCTTCTCCGACCTCAAATCTAGAATGGAATTTCTTCCCCTTCTTCTTCTTCGCCTTGGCAGCCAAAGCACAATCCTCTTCATCATCATTCTTTGATGAAGAGCCATCCCTGGTGGTCTGCCTTATCTCCTCCTGCACTAGATCTAACCAAAGTTGCTCCCAATCTGGTAGTTTCTCCCGTCCATTGACAGAGTCTTCATAACTGTGTAAACTCTTCGGAAGCCCAAGGAGATCCAAGCTCACCAAATCATCATTTGAAACACTGACTCCTACACTCCCAAGCTCATCCCTACATTGGAAAAACTTTGTCAAGTATATTGGAATAGTGTCGTTCTTCTCCATCTTGATTTTTTTGAGTTTATCCTTTAGCGCCAACTTCCTATGGTCGTTGCTGCTTTGGAAAAGATTTTTCAAAGCCTTCCACATTGCAAATGGAGTGGATTTCTCATGAAGGCTTGACATAATATGGTCTTTCACACCTTCCAACAGAATCCTCCTTGCCCTTGCTACTTTCTTTTTCCATGCGTCAAGTACTGCAACATCCGCCGAAGTGGGCTTAGGAACATCTCTCTCGATCAATTCCTTCAAGCCATTATCTTCAAACACTGCCTCCATCCTGTCCTTCTAGGCTATGTAGTTTGAGCTTCCCTCGAGTGCATACTCCAACCGCAACCCATTGAAATCCATTTCAATGTATACTCAACTGTCGCACAAGAATTTCTTGCGGAAATTTCAAATTGTTTCCACCAGCACAAAACTCAGCACCGCTTCAATATTGCAATCTTCAGTGATTAACACTGCTCCGATACCATGTAGAAATTATACAACATGCATGTATATTACAAAATTCTCCTGATCTAACAATTTAAACCTTATGTTAAATATAGAATCCTTCTACTTAATTCTTTGCAGAAATTAAATCGCCAATTGCAAACACATGAAGAAAAACCAATCACACATAACAAGATGTTTTACCGGGAAAGCCTAAAGATAAAAACCCCAACTATAATATATTATGTATATCAATGGATCATGAAACAATCTCATATATCTCATACAAAGCTCAGTTCACAGAGATCTTAGTACAATATACAATCGTCTCACACTGTCTTGTAGAAATTTGCACCTCCATGCACCAATTTCTTGCCACCTGACAACCTGCCTCCACTACGTAATCCCTGCGATCTATAAATAGACTTCGCCCCATCCTCTAAAAATATAAATTCATCCAAAGGTAGAATTTTCTCAACCATCTAGAATCATCATCCTGCTAACTTTAGAATATGCTCACCATTCTAAAAATAGACATACACCTAAAAATAGCCTGTGTGGGCCCCACCTAGTTTAGGTGCTTATTTTTCACTAGGATCAAGGATGATGTTTCTGAATGCCACTTTCATTGTTTCTTGTTGCAAACTTCAACACCAACCCCAACAGGGTCCACAAACTCTTGGCGTTCCATCTCCTAGGGTTAGGGTTTTGGTTGTTTAAGGTTTTTCCGTGTTGTTCAATAATAAAAAAGGCCCTTGAGCCTCATTATAACACAATTCGAAGGCATGTAGCCGCCACATCTCTTCTCAGAGATAAGCTACCATCACCCGAGCTAGTTTATTCCCATTATGTCTATAAGCTTATTTCAGTTATTTGATATTAATGAAATGAAGTATATTTTTTATTGCATCTCTACGTTTATGTTTATTTCAGTATTTTATTGCGTTCCTGCATAAATCTGGATTAGTGGTATCAGAGTGGTATGTTCTTTCTTGATATTTCTTTGCATGTCCCCAACAAGATCGGGTTATAGGGAGTTAGGCTTGATCTGGTTGAACCTTTGCAATATCAACCTCACAAACCCTGACGACCTCCCATGGCGGAGGAAAAGAAAGATGAGGGAACAGGGTATCCTATCAAAATATTGCTCAAGGAGGCCCTCGAGAAACAAAGGAATGCGATGATGGATAACTTTGCCCAGATCCTTCGACGGCTACCCACCGGCGACACATCTTCATTCGACAACCACTACAGAGGCGCTACTCCCTTTAAGGTACAAGTTAACTTCGACATTCACATATTTGAGGGCCAAGTAGATGCAAACATCGTATATAGATGGTTGAATCTATTAGAAGGATATTTTTCAGTTTGTGACTTTTCCAGTCGGGAAAATATTACTTTTTCACTACTCAAAGTTGCCCCCCATGTCAAGCACCGGTGGGAAACCTACTGTGAGCAAAAGGACGAGGGGGAATCCTCCCTGTTCTTGGCTGCACCCACTTGGAATTATTTATGAGACACCATCAAGGAACAATACTACCTCTTGGGGAGCTATGAGGACAAGTACATACAATGGACTACGTTGTAGCAACAAAGGGATCAAGATGTGCATGAGCTGACGAATTTGTTCCATACCCTGCACATAAAGTTGGGTATCAAAGATTCAAAGAAACATTTGGTGCTTAAGTACCATAGTTGTCTGCACAAATACATCCAAGAGGAAATGGAGTTCCTCGACATCTCCTCGCTTCCTGCGGCATGCCGGTATGCTGCCAATATTGAGCAGAAGTTCAAACAGAAGAAGGAAGACTTGGGATCTGCGAATCAGAAGCAAGGGAAATGTGCCCCCAAACCGCAAAACAAAAGACAAGGCCAAGGCAGGGCGACCCAGGACAACTCGTCAAAACTGCATGTGAAGAACAACACCACGAAGCCAAAGAAGGACATTGGAAAGTGGTGCGAGTTCCATAAGATCTCCAATCATAACACAAGTGAGTTTCGGGCCAAGCAGTCACTGGTGATCGAGCTGAAGGCTTCCGAATCAGATGCATGTTCCGACTCTGAGTCAGAACCCGATAAGGGGAATGACAAAGGGAAGCAGATTTTCGATGCAGAGCCCAGTGCCGTTGTTGCCACCACCAAGATCCAGAAGGAAGAACCTGAAGATCTAGAGGAGGGGGAGTGCCTCTTCCATTCCCATATGTGGGTGAAGGGTTCCCTGTTGCAGTTCATTGTCGACAGCGGGAGCCAAAAGAACCTCATTTCAGTAGAGGTCGTGAAGCAGTCGGGCTTGCTGATCACAACACACCCACGACCATACACCACTGGGTGACTTCACCAAGGAAGGGATCTCCGCATCAGCCATCAGTGTCGCCTTCCCTACAACATCAAGCCCTTCACGGATGAGGTATTATGTGATGTTGCTCCTCTTGAAGTTTGTGATGTATTATTAGGCGAACCATACTTGTGGAAACGACATGTTGTGTATGAGTCTCGACATCGCGTTGTTATTGTTACTTTGGGTAATAATTTGTACAAGATACCGAAGGTAGCACTACCTACCGCCATCTCTTTGATCACTGTGAAGCAATGCGGTAAACTCATCTCCCAAACCAGAAAATTTGTTTTCCTTACGATCCGCCCTCAGGGCAAGAAGAATACTATGGCCATGACCTCTAGATAGGGCTCCTCTGCATGACAACAACAAATGGACAAGGTCATGGAGGAGGATGGGGACATCTTCACCTCACCTGTAGGGGTGCCTCTGCATTGTAAGGTCAAACATTCCATCGATCTGACCCCAAGCACACCAATACCCAATGGACCAATATATCGGTGCTCTGTTATGGAGAACAACGAAATCAAGAAGCAGATTCAGGAGCTGTAGCAAAAAGGTCACATCTGACTGAGTTCATTGCCTTGTGGGAGCCCGATCATGTTGGTGCAGAAGAAGGATGGGACTTGGAGATATTGTATTGACTATCGGGCAGTGAACAAGATCACTGTCCAGAATAGATATCTGATCCCACAGATTGATGACCTTCTGGAACAAATCAAGGGGGCCAAATATTTTAGCAAGATTGAATTGAAGTCCGGTATCACCAGGTACCAATCGAACCCTTCGATGTGTGTAATGCTACTTTCAAAGCTAAGGAGAGAATTTTTGAATGGCTGGTCATGCCTTTCGGGTTGACGAATGCTCCTGCAACATTCACGAGGCTGATGGACGATATCTTGCGACCATTCATTAACTCATTCGTGGTGGTGTATTTGGATGACATCCTGATCTTCAACTAGAGTTGGGAAGAGCACCTCCACCACATTCGACGGGTCCTCCAAACACTGCGACAACACAAGTTGTGTGCCAATTTGGAGAAGTGCACTTTTGGCATGACCCAGGTTCAATATCTAGGGTACATTATTGATGAGCGGGGGGTGCATGTGGACCCAACCAAGATCTAGGTCATTCGGGATTGCCCAGCCCCAACCACTCTAACATAGCTCCGCAACTTTCTGGGTCTTGCCAATTTCTACTGCAGGTTCGTGTTGGGGTTCTCTCATATCACTTGGCCTTTGAGTCAAGTCACCAAGGGAGGAGCAAAAGAAAATTTCTTTTAGTATGAATCTCAACAGAAGGCGTTCATAGAGTTGAAGCATTGCCTCTGCTCTGCACTAGTGCTCGCATTACTAGACTTGCAACAACCATTTGAGATTGAGACAAATGCCTTTGACTATGGTATTGGGGCAGTACTTACTCAGCAGGGGCACCGAGTGGCATATCATAGGGAGACACTTTCAGACATAGTATGAAAGTATCCTGTCTATGACAAAGAGATGTATTCCATTGTGCAGGCCTGTCGACAATGGAAGCATTACATTCTGTGGAAGGAAATGATCATCCACACAGATCACGGACCCCTACAGTTCATACAAACACAAGGGAAGTTCCAGAAAGATTGCCATCAGAAATGGGCCACATACCTGTAACAATTCCATTTGAACATCAAGTGAAAGAAGGGCATCACCAATAATGTTGCAGACTACCTCAGCCGACTGTCGCTCGTGGCGTTAACCATTGTGCTCGTGTTAGGTCCCTATATTACTAGTTTAGTCCCTTATTGCTATTATTGTAGCCCCTTTATTATTATTTTTGTACCCCTGTAACCCCAATATTGTTATTATTGTGCCCTTATGTTGTTATTGTTAGGTCGACTAGGATTATATTGTGGGCCCATGGACTCCTATATATAGAAGGAGGTTTAGGTCATTTGTATCATCCAAGAATTGTTCATTTATGTAATGTATTGGAGGTTTCCCCCTCAAAGTGGCTGATTTCTAAGGTGTTGATCTCTCTTTTCTTCTATTTTTGGATTTGGTTTCATAACATTTGGTATCAGAGCTTTGGACTCTAGGGTTTCACTGCTCCAAACAGGTCATCATGGCATTTTCGCAATAATTTTTTTTCTATGAAAGTTCAGAAGTTGAAATTTGTACAGCGCGAAGCTGAAATCCTGAGGAACCTCTTGTAAAAATTTCAGATCTTGGTTCGCAATATTTTCGGAGATATGATATGGGGAAGTTAGGGTTTTTTCAGGCTCCCGAATTTCAACTAAAACAGGTCATCGTGGAATTTTCGCTATAAATTTTCGTATACAAAGTTTCAGAAGCTGAATTTTTTACAGTGCAAAGCCGAAATCCTAAGGAACCTCCTGTAAAAATTTCAGATCTTGGTTCGCACTATTTTTAGAGATATGATCTGTTGAATTTAGGATTGTTTCAGGCTCTTGAATTTCATCTCAAAGAGGTGACTGTGGGAAAAACATCATAACTCTCTCTCTCTGAGCGTCGGATTGGGATTCTGTAAAAAGTGTCCGCAAACACACGGACTGTAGTTTCCGGTGTATCAATTTCAGAGCCGAAGGACGAAACAGTGACACGTGGCAAGTTGTATAAGTTCGCTCTACTGAACCAGTCCATAATTAGGACATCGTGGGAGATTGGACATAACTTTGTCTTGAAGAATCCAAATCAGGTCATACATGTTGCATTCGAAAGAAGATTCAAAGGGCTACTTCAGGGCCGAATTTCAGATATTGAAGATCCAAAATCACAGATATAATTCAGTTTCAATATCGAGCTCCACAAAAGCAAGAAAAGATGTGTATTTTTTTCGAATTACATGTGTCTTGTTTGAAAAAAATTAGTTTGAATTTATTCCAAGGGCATATTGAAGAATAGATATCAGTATTGGGTTCTAAAATGCCCCCTAAAAATAATTCAACACCCATTAAGCCTTCATAAGGCTCTATTATGACTCATGAAGACAAAGAAACATAACACGAGATATCAAAATTACAAGAGCAAGTGCACCAAATTTCGCTATCGCAAAGAGCAACAAAAAATGAAATGGAAGTTTTGAAGAAAGGCGTGGAAACTAAGATGGATGGTTTGAAGAATGGCATGGAAGCTAAGATGAATGGTTTGGAAGCTAAGATGGATGGCATGGAAGCTAAGATGGATGACATGGAAGCTAATATTGATGAAAAAATGAAAGACAACATGGAAAACATGAAGAATGATCTAAAATTAGACATCAAAGGTTTGGCAAAGTTGATATAAGAAATGTTTCCTAATGGCAAAAAGATAGTAGAGGAAATTCATGATGAGAACAAAATAAATGTTAATCGTGATTTCATAAACGCTAATGTTGGATGGAAGAACCACCATCTTCCAAAGATAGATATGAGGAAGTTTGATGGCAAGGATCCCGTAACATGGATACTACGGATGGAGCAATATTTTGATCTCAATAATGTGCAAAACACACAAAAGGTACGCATTGCAACTTTACATTTAGAACAAAATACATTTGTATGGTATCGATGGCTTTGCTCCCGTAAACAAATTGTCACTTGGTCAATTTTTACGGAGGAAATGATAGCACATTATGAGGATACAAAGAGCAACACCTTCTTTAGCCAATTGATAAATCTCAAACAAAAGGGTTTAGTGGGGGAGCACATTGAGGACTTCCAAAAATTGAATATAAGGGTAACTGATATTCCAAAGGAACACAAGATTGATCTCTTCATAGGTACTTTAAAGGATAACATCCAACATGAAGTTCGCGTTTTGGAACCTGATTCATTGGAGAAGGCATTCAGGTTGGCAAATTGAATGTAAAATTATGGCGACAAGGAAGCCTACCACTCACTTCTATAAAGAAGGAAGTGTTGCTACGCCTAGATTTCCACAACCTACAAGGTTGACACCACAACAATTGGAAGAAAAAAGAGCAAAAGGGCTTTGCTACAATTGTGATAGCAAATACACTAAAGGTCATAAGTGTGCTGGGAAGAAATTATTTTACATAGATTGTGAAGAGGAAGAAGAAAATGAACAAGAAGAGGATATACACCAGGAACCAGCCCTAGAAGAGGAAGAAATGAATCCGACCATATCGTGTAATGCACTGGCAGGAATTACCACTCCTCAAACTCTCAAGATAGCAGGACAAATCAAGAAGAAAAAGGCAATAGTGTTGATTGATTCAGGTAGCACCCATAATTTTATTCATTGTAAGGTAGCCAAGGAATTAAATTGTTTCCTATACCCAGCACCAGAATGTCAAGTGATGGTTGCAAATGGAGGAACTATAAATTTCTCTGGAAAATGCCATAATATCAAGCTAACCATGGGGGAATATGTATTGAATAGTCCAATGCTTTCCATTCCCATGGGAGGTGCTGATGTTGTACTAGGAGTACAATTGTTACAATCTTTGGGGATGGTAGCTTTTAATTTTCAAGAACTTTTCTTGAAATTTTTTTCAGAAGGAAAGGAAGTCGAATTACGGGCTATTGCAAGGAAGCCAAGAAAGATAATAAGCTCGAATGTCATGACAAAGCTTCTAAAGAAAGAACAACGAGGCGTAATTGCACAATTATGCTCACTAGAAGTTCCAACATCAAAATCATCTATTTCTGCAGATCTCCAACAAGTCTTGGACAATCATTCCAAGGTGTTTGAAACTTCCAAAGGACTCCCACCTATTCGTGATCATGATCATGCTATTCATTTGATTCCAGGAAGTGTTCCTCCAAACATCAGGCCTTATAGATATCCTTACTTCCAAAAGAGCGAAAGTGAACGTATGATTGCAGAAATGTTAGAGGCGGGTATAATTCAACCCAGTCAAAGTTCTTTCTCTGCTCCTGTAGTATTGGTACACAAGAAGGATGGATCATGGCGAATGTGTCCAGATTATAGGGAGCTCAATAAGCTCACCATTAAAGATAATTTTCCCATTCCTGTGATTGATGAATTATTGGATGAATTACATGGAGCAATTTATTTTACCAAGTTGGATCTTCGTTCAGGATATCATCAAATTAGAATGAAGACTGAAGATATTCCAAAAACATCATTTAAAACTCATGAGGGTCATTATGAATTTTTGGTCATGCCTTTTGGCCTTACCAATGCACCTTCTACATTTCAAGGGTTGATGAATTCAATTTTCAAACCTTTCCTTAGAAAATTTGTGCTAGTATTTTTTGATGATATACTAATCTACAACAGGTCTTGGAAGGATCATGTTGAACATGTTGACAGGGTGCTCAAACTATTGCAGGAGAAACAATTATATGAAAAAACATCTAAATGTTTCTTTGGAGTACAAGAGGTGGAATATCTGGGTCATATTGTATCTCACGAGGGTGTTAAAGTAGACCCTAACAAAATTAAAGCCATTAAGGAATGGAAAGTCCCCACAACCATAAAGAAGTTGCGAGGATTTCTCGGGTTAACAGGGCATTATCGCAAGTTTGTTAAGAATTATGGGAGAATAGCAGCACCTCTAACAACATTATTGAAGAAAGATGCATTTTCATGGACTCCTGAAGCAACTAAGGCCTTTGAATATCTTAAAGAGGCAATGTGCCTAGCACCGGTCTTAGCTACGCCAGACTTCACAAAAACCTTTATTGTGGAATGTGATGCCTCGGGAAATGGAATTGGTGTTGTTTTAATGCAAGAAGGAAGACCCATTGCTTTTGAAAGTCATCCAATCAAAGGAAAGTATTTACAAAGAGCTATTTATGAGAAGGAAATGTTAGCAATACTACATGCACTAAAGAAATGACGACCTTGCCTAGTGGGAAGACACTTCAAGGTAAAAACTGATCATGATAGTCTTAAACACTTTTTGGAACAAAGAATAGATTCAGAAGAGTAGCAAAAATGGGTCACAAAGATGTTGGGTTATGAATTTGAAATAATCTACAAAGAAGGGAAAGATCCTAGTACATCTAATACATTTAGTTGGAAAAATGATTCCTTATGGTACAAAGATCGCTTATATCTCTGTAAGAATTCCCAACTAAAACAAAATATTCTTTTGGAATTGCACACTTCTCCTTTAGGAGGGCACTCAGGATTTTTAAAAACTTACCACAGGGTGAAGAAAGAATTTTTTTTGGGATGGCCTTAAATCTGATATTCAAAAGTTTGTTGTGGAATGTTTGGTTTGCCAGCAAAATAAAGTTGAGACAATTAAGACCCCGGGTCTTCTACAACCTTTATCCATTCCAAGTCAATGTTGGGAGGAGATTTCAATGGATTTTATCACAGGTTTACCTAAGTCCGAAGGAAAGAGTGTTATCATGGTGGTAGTTGATAGACTTACCAAGTATGCACACTTTTGTGCATTATCTCATCCATTTAAAGCAAGTACAGTTGCTACTACATTTATGGATAGAATTCAAAAGCTACATGGAAGCCCAAGGGTTATTGTGAGCGACAGAGATCCCATTTTTACTGGAAATTTTTGGACGGAGTTATTTTCTTGTTTGGGTACTCAATTAGCCCATAGCTCATCTTATCATCCTCAATCTGATGGTCAAACTGAGATAGTAAATAAATGTTTGGAAGGATATCTTCGTTGTTTTGTATCCGATAAACAAACACAATGGGTCAAGTGGTTACCTCTTGCTGAATGGTGGTATAACACTTCCTTCCATACTGCAGCAAAAATGACCCATTTATGGCACTTTATGGATATCATCCACCATCCATCACATCATATTTAAGAGAAAATTCGAAGGTTCAAGCAGTGGAAGATCACATCGAGCATCAGCAAGAAGTTCTCCAACTTTTAAAGGATAACCTGAATTTGGCACAAAATCGAATGAAACAACAGGCAGATCAACATCGCAGTGAGAGAAGTTTTGATGTAGGAGATTGGGTATTTTTATGGCTACAACCATACAAACAAATGTCCCTCAAGCAAGCTAAGAAGGATAATAAATTATCGCCAAAGTACTATGGTCCTTACAAGGTGTTGCAAAAGATTGGTACCATGGCATACAAATTGGAGCTTCCTGCTTCTTCACGAGTGCATCCAGTTTTCCATGTTTCATGCTTAAAGAAGGTTATAGGTGAAAACCTTCCAGTTCAAACAATATTGCCAGAACTTGATGAGGAAGGAAAAATCATATTGCAACCTGAAGCGGTCATGGAAACAAGAACTCGACAGCTACGAAATAGATCAATTTCAGAGTATCTCATCAAGTGGAAGAACTTGCCCACTGACGATTCTACATGGGAGGATGAGAATTTTATACATAAGCACCCAGAGCTACTCAAACGTTGAGGACAACACTTTTTTGAAGGATAGGGACATGTTAGGTCCCTATATTACTAGTTTAGTCCCTTATTGTTATTAGTGTAGCCCCCTTATTGTTATTGTTGCACCCCTGTAACCCCAGTACTGTTATTAGTGTGCCCTTACATTGTTATTGTTATGTCGGCTAGGATTATATTGTGGGCCCATGGACTCCTATATATAGAGAAGGAGGTTTAGGTCATTTGTATCATCTAATAATTGTTCATTTATGTAATGTATTTGAGGTTGCCCCCTTGAAGTGGTTGATTTCTAAGGAGTTGGTCTCTCTTTTCTTCTATTTTTGGAGCTAGTTTCATAACATCTCGACTCTTGTGGGCATGAGACTTTGAGTTAGCAACATCTCTACAAAAGTGATCCATAATTCGACAACACATACCAGACGCTCTTAAAGGGTAAGCAAGTTCCAAATTTTCACCTCCAGGATGCATTGTTATACCACCTGGGACACCTCCGTGTTCCTTCAAGCGAGTGTGCTAAGATGATTGGGGAAACACACTATAGTCGGGTCGCTAGACATTTCAGGGTTGAGAAAACGGCTGCAGCACTGCAAAATTATTTCTATTGGCCAAATCTTCGACATGATGTCGAGAAGTACATAAGATCTTGCACAACCTGTGCCATTTCCAAATCGACCATCAAGAAACAATGCCCATATACTATGCTGCCTACCCCTAGTCAGCTGGGGGAATCCATCTCCATGGATTACATGTCAAACCGTCCTTCTACCAAGCATGGAAATGACTGTGTTTTTGTGGTTATAAACATATTCTCTAAGATGGCCATTATGGCGGTCTGCAAGAAGAATATCACAGCAAAAGCCACTACTAAACTCTTCTTTGAGCAAGTGTGGGTACACTTTGGGATCCCACGGTCCATTATCTTAGATCAAGAAAACAAGTTCCTCACTACATTTTGGTCAAGTCTTTGGTCGATGCTGGATACCAAGCTCACTAAGTCCACAACTTTCCACCTCCAAACTGATGGCCAAACAGAGGTCGTCAATAGGATGATCGTACATATTCTGTCCATGTACAACTCGAAGCATCCATGCACATGGGATGAATGCCTCCATTATGTCCAACACAACTATGACCGGGCTCTCCACAACTCAACTGGCCACAACCCCCTTTCAGGTGGGCTTGGGATTCCAGCCACTATGTCCCATTGATGTGGCCATACCATTTGTAGCTACTCAGGCAGATTCAGCTCATGTCCAGTCTGAAGTCGATAAGGCAAACAACTTCATTGAGCTCATTCAACTCACTCGCTAACAAGTCCATGACATATTGGACATAGCCAATGCTAAGTACAAGAAACGACATTATCAACATCGGGTGCCACACAAGTTCCGGGTGGGCGACAAAGTTTGGCTACAATTGCAGAAGAAGTGCCTCACTGGGCCCCACCGCAAGCTTCGCCCACTCCGATATGGGCCATATACCATCACCAAGGCTATAGGGGACAATGCCTTCGAGCTTAGTATTCCACCATTCCTTGGTTTGCACCCAATGTTCAATATGGACTGCCTTCGACCCTACTTTTCCACCATTGCTGGACACATTTGACATTGCAAAACAACTCATACCAACAAAGTTAAACCCATATTGCATGGAACAAGCCACAACTGATCGGATCATGGACAGACAGATCAAGAACACCCACTAGCAGAGGTTCCAACTATATTGAGTTGTCAAAGTAGACCAACTCCTTCACCAGGGCAAGTGGTTCACTAAGGACCAGATTCAACAAAACTTTCTTCACCGCATGGGGTGTCTGTAGGAAATGGGGACCATTGTTTGCTAAGGGTGGAGGAATGATCTAGGTGGATATTGGTGGCCACCCACAATATCCACCTATACCTTTAATCGGTTTCATCTATTTCCTTATTTATAGCAACATTTACTATTTTTAGCAGTTTTTTCAAGTCCTAAACTTCCGGAGCAGTTTTGACCCCCTAAATGACGTTTTTTTGAGGTCTGCAGCAGGCTCATAGCCATAGGCAAGGCCCTGCGACAAATCTTGTAGTACTTGGAGAGATATTTCCGACGATATATCGTATGTGCCAAACAAAGATAATATGACCAAGTTACGACCCCGGGAAGTTGGCTGCCCAACTAACCCCAACATGGCCCACAAACTCTTGGCGTTCCATCTCTTGGGGTTAGGGTTTTGATTATTTAGGGTTTCCCATGTTGTTCAAGATTAAAAAGGCCCTTGAGCCTCATTGTAACAAAGTTTAGAGGCATGTAGCTGCCACATCTCTTCTCAGAGATAAGCTACCATTGCTCGAGCTAGTTTATTCCCATTATGTCTATAAGCTTATTTCAATTATTTGATATTAATGAAATGAAGTATATTTTCTGTTGCATCTCTGCGCTTATGTTTATTTCTGTATTTTATTATGTTCATGCATAAATCCGGATCACAGTAGTAATAAAAAAATTTCATCCTAAACCTTGTCTAAATTACTTCAACGTATTGCCCATTCATCATCATATATATATATATATATATTTTTATTTTTTTATTTTTAATTTTTTTTTTTTTTTAAATGCTTTTTAAATTTTAAATCAACTTACGAAGATGAAAAACAAATTCAAATCTTTCCAAATATTCTTATTAAACTAAAATCACATATTAAAAATCCTTCTTCAAAAAATACTATATAAATATTTTAACAATAGTCATAACCTCAACACTAGTTTGGGTTAGATTGCCAAACCTACCTTTGCATCTCTGGAATCTCTCATTGCTAAAAGCCATGGGAAATGCAATTGGAAAATTCTATTGCAGGTGCCCAGAAACAGAGGGATATTTCAGAACCACCTATGCACGCATCTGTGAAGAAATGGACTTCAGCGCCGGATTCCCAGCTGAAATAATCCTAACAAGCAAAGACTATGTATGGAACCCGAAACTCGACTATGAAAGTGTCCCCTTCAGATGTCGATCCTGCTTTGAGATAGGCCATCTAGCCAAAAATTTCCCAAAAGTCTCCCAGAAAAATTATGCCAGAAAGAATCACCATAGATCTACATGGTGGGAAGGAGCACAAAAGGAACATTACACTGTCACCAAGGAAGAATACTCTCCAGAAAACTTTGAATCGCAAGAAATCGAGCAAGAAAGAAACAACCCTCAAGACAAGTAGGGGGAAAGCCCCGCCCAACAACAAAAAAATGAACTCGACAGCCCCTCAAGCATCAATAATTATGAGGATTCGAATACCGCGCAAAAGAAATATTCATTTAGTAGCAAAGCATATCTCCTAGATCCCGAAGATAAGACACCAGTGCCCCAAGAATCAGAAGAGATGAAGGAGGTGTAAGATAAAGGAAGTTGAAAGACCGTAGAGAAGAAAAAGAAAGCTACAACACCAATCTCGCCAAGAAAGACGAGAAGCCACACAATTAAGAACTAAGAAAATTATAGGTCCGATAGACCAAAGTTTGGTCTGAGTGGATGTTGACCATCATCATCATCATCATTTAAAACATATTTGATCCCAATTTTTATAACTTAGAAAATCTACATTATAAGAAAAACAATTTTTTATGAATAAATTACACAATCAAATATTTAACATGGAGTAGCTTTATGTGTAATTTTTTTGAGTTTTTGGTGGATTTTTAGAGAGAATGTAGTAAAAAATTTTGTGGCCAAATCTTCATTTTTGTTGTTTAAACTGGTTTCCTAACTAAATATATAGATTCAACACCCTTAAAAACCAACTTCAATTGTGAAGATTTCACCATCAAACTAACTTGTAATTTTCAATCTTTCCAATTTTAAACAAATTAGATACTTTGCAAAAAAATCACACATAAAAACTAAAGTTACTCTCCAAAAATAATATTTCTTAAAGCCCCGATATGCATAAGATAACCTAGGTTTAGATTTATAATATTAGCATGTCTAGAATATCTAAAACCCACGGTTTAAGACGCCCTTCTCTTAATCTGATCCGTCGATGAGCACGGTGATCGACGGCTATAAGTGACCTCTCAGAAACCCTAGAAACTATACTTGCAATCGAGCTATATCCACTGCCAGGGTTTTGGCAAAACGTCCATTTTAACGTTGGCTGTGCTGGGCGAGGCGGAGGAAGAGGAGGAGGAGCAGCAGCAGCAAGACGAAGAGTTTGAGCGGCAGACCATCCGTTCATCATGGGGCGTATGCACAGTCGAGGGTATTCTCCATACCCATCTTTTTATTTTTGGAATGCTTCAGCGCTGCTATTCCAATCCAATAGGAATATTTCTTCTAATCTTTGTTTTAACGTTAGTTGAATGCCGATAATGAAATGGTCGCAACTAGATCTGCGTATTACGTACCATGCCTTGAATGTTTGAAAACGCATTGATCGTATTCTAGATGCTCAATATTCCCATCTGAACGGTGGATTGTTTCCATCACTGAAGTAAGAATATCGTTTTTCTTACTTTTCGAGCTATTAATTCCAAGGGTGTTCTTTGTGATGACTGTTTGCGCCACATCTGAAGATTAGGTTTTTTATAGGGTAAAAGGTGAATAGACTATAGAACACATGATTAGATAGAGGTCCTGATATCCAGTCCAACTTAAAGATCAGCAATCAGCTACATCTTCTAGACCGGATGATTTTATTTTATTTTATTTTCGGTTGTAAGTACTGTCATCTTCTGCGCTGCTGTGTATTTTTTTGTTTGTAAAATACTATCTTTGGTCTTTCTTTCATAAGGTCGGTTGTGAATAGCAGGCACTCATTCTGATGGGTAGTTTCTCATAACTCGTTTTTTCTCACTCAGCAGTTTTTTTATACCAGGAGGTTGTATATATAGAGTAAATATGGAAGATGTGGTTAAACTGCTTAGTTCCTCGTGGGGGAACCCATTAATGTTAAAAAACTGATGGTACAAGGTCCGTAAAACTTAATGTTGTTTTATATGTTTCAATGCCCTTTTTATATCCTTGCCTACACCTAGGACATTGAACAGTAAAATCACGTCTCTGCATACTCTCTCCTTGTGATTTTGTTCACAAAGTGCTTCCTGTAAAATCAAGAACGGCATTACAACTGGCATGAAGACGTTGCGTTCCACAAGCAACACAACGTCCTTTCCTCATACTGTGAAGCAGTGCTTGATGGGTGAACCACTGAACAAATCGCTTTTGTTAAGATAAGATGTTCTAGCGACCTGCAGCTTCATAAGGCCCCAGTTTCTGTTCCTATGTCTTGTGGAATTGAACGTGCCACTGTCTTCGCTGCTAGATCACAATTCCATTGACATGTGTGCTTTAGGTATTTCAATGTATCCCATTCTCAGAAGGGACTATTCAAGTTGATAATCAACCATCTTAATCTCAGTATCATAACTTTAGTATCAAATATTGGAAGCAGTAGGTCTCTTGAGGTACAAATCTTTTTTGACAGTGTAACTTGTGGAGATATTTGCACCTCAAGGGTTTTGATCTCTCAATGCTTGATAGATTTGGATTGAAAATGGACCTGGGTGGGTTATTAGGTTATTATTGAAGTGCATTCTTCTTATTGTTATTTAAATATGAAAATCCTTGCCTGTGGTACTTCTCCCCTCTACAAATATTTGGTTATAAAACGTGCCTCTGGGTGCCGTAGTTTTTATTGCACTTAAGTGAACTTATTAAAAATCAACTTGTTTGACCCAAAAAAGGTGGGTTAAGTAAAGCAAGGGATCTTGTTTGAAATGAGGAACAATTTCAAGGACCTAGAAACTTTTGGGGTGGTATTGTCAAAGTGGAAAGAGTATCAAGGTACACATTAGTTCAAATCTCACAATTTACATAATACATCATAAAATGACAATTGCCAAATGAGCTGCCCCTCCTAGGCAATCACCTTATTAGATTTATTTTTTTATGTTTTCTAGATTGCTTGGTATTTTGTTGCAAAAAGTAATTATCTTGTAAAGATTCAAATGATAAAAAAAATGTGACTAAAGATGGATGATCAGTGATATCAACAATTTATATATATTGTAATATAAAATGGAACAAAATTTGACATTCAACTTCCAATGTTAAAATGGAAAAAATTGATATGTATCACCTTATTAGAATTTGTTTTGTTTTGTTTTTATTTAATTTAAATATGTTTTTGAGATTGCTTGGTATTTTGTTGCAAAAAGTGATTATCTTGTAAAGATTCAAATGATAAAAAAATGTGACTAAATATGGATGATCAGTGATATCAACAATTCATATCTATTGTAATATAAAATGGAACAAAATTTGACATTTAACTTCCAATGTCAAAATGGAAAAAAAATGATATTTGACCTTCGAATAAAATTTGACATTTAGTGGCTAAAGTAAAGAAAAACTGGAAAAAATATAAATAAAAATAGCTTGATCTTAACCTGTGGTCTCTCAAGCACCAAGAGATTTGCATGGAGGTCTTTTATTATGCAGCTTAGTTTTGTCTGATTCTGTTTAGTGCGTAATAGATGTGAGGTTGAAATGGATTTATGCTAGTAAACTACGCACAGATATAGACTTGTGGTGATAGCTCCATCTTAATGCCCAATGTGTCAATCTCCAAGAGATTTGCATGAAGGTCTTTTCTGATCCTGCCTAATGTAATTAATTGGAGTGTGTAATAAATGGCGGGTTGAAATGGATTTATGTTATTCAACTACATACAAATATATACATTAGGCTCCTAGATATGAAAATTGACTCATACATGCCCACCTGCGACCCTAAAGTAAAGGAAAACTGGAAAAAATATGAATAAAAATAGCTTGATCTTAACCTGTGGTCTCTCAAGCACCAATAAATTCGCATGGATGTCTTTTCTTATGCAGCTTAGTTTTGTCTGATTCTGCTTAGTGTGTAATAGATGGGAGGTTGAAATGGATTTATGCTAGTAAACTACATACAGATATATGCATGTGGTGATAGCTCCATCTTAATGCCCAATGTGTCAATCTCCAAGAGATTTGCATGAAGGTCTTTTCTGATCCTGCCTAATGTGTAATAAATTGGAGTGTGTAATAAATGGGGGGTTGAAATGGATTTATGTTAGTCAACTACATACAAATATATACATTAGGTTAGTCAACTACATACAAATATATACATTAGGCTCCTAGATATGAAAATTGACTCATACATGCCAACCTGTGACCTACACCTAAGAACCAACCCTGGAAACCATTTTTTTTGTACCTAGAGGAATCTGTAACAGTCTGGCCTTCTACTAGCATGAAATTGGGATAATATCAGCATGCTACTGCTATACCCCTAGGCTCATGGTGCTGCCCCAATATTTCACATGCAGGTACGTTGACTTCGAACTGAACATGTTGCAAGGAAAGCCTTAACAAGCTACCTGTTGCTAACTTCTCTCTGCACAGGGACTACTAACCGCGGAAGCCTTTGCTAAGCTATGCTTTTGCATCTGTAGTTTTCATGATAAATGATTCTACATATTACATGTCACTGGGTACTGTGCTTTATCTGGTATCACTGTAGCTTTGTTTCTTTGGCATTTAACTGGGGCTTGCAGCTGTTCAAATATTATGTGAATTCTATATTAATTAGGGAAGTGGTGCATTGAATTTGGTGTCACGGTCATTTGTGCAGAAAAGGTATTTCCTCTTCGGCACTACCGTACAAGAGGACTCCCCCAAGTTGGTTGAAGATTTCATCTCAAGATGTAAGTTGCAGATGCTTTTAAATTTTTTTTTTTATTGCATTTTGATTATTTGTGTCAAAACATGTCTTTTTGGCCCTTAGGTGATGCTACTATTGTATATGGTAATGTTAAATCTTATTAACATCGGTTATGATTTTGTTAATATGTTTTTGAATGTATTTTATTTGTTGTGGTTTGATTGTTTTGAATTCCATTTTCCAAGTGTAGTGGTTTCTTCAGTAGTGTATATTTCTAACTTGGCATTTAAAGGCATCACACAGGAACTTCCTTGCAATTTTTATATTTGCATGTTAGTCTGGTGTGTGATGGATATTTTATACAGTAATCAGTTAATCATTGCCAATAATTTCTTGGTTATTTTGTTTCTCCAGGTCGAAGATAATATTTGCAAGTTTGCCAAGAGAGGTATGACGCCATCACAAATTGGCGTGATTCTCCGTGACTCCCATGGAATTGCACAGGTGAAGAGTGTCACTGGCAGTAAAGTCTTGCGAATACTGAAGGCTCACGGTGTGTTCTCTTATATTTGGTTTAACACAATGAAAGTGGGATTTTTCTCCTTTCAGTTTGTAACCTAGAGCTTCTGTATTCATATTTAGAGGCTGCATTTTGAAGCCTTCTTAGAAGCTATTCTAAGAGATTTCGATTCTTGTAGGCCTTGCACCAGAAATACCTGAGGATCTGTACCATCTTATTAAGAAGGCGGTTGCTGTCAGGAAGCATCTTGAGAGGAATCGGAAGGATAAAGATTCCAAGTTCCGACTGATTTTAGTGGAGAGCAGAGTCCATCGGTTAGCTAGATACTACAAGAGGGTCAAGAAGCTCCCACCTGTCTGGAAATAGTAAGACATTTTTTATTCCCTTTTATTACTTTCTTGTCCATATTAAGCATATGCATATTCTTGTTTAAGCAAAATGAAAATGCATTCTGTAGTAATCACCGTACCATGGTAAAGTGAACATTTATTAGGATGGGGTGGGAAGTTAGAAAAAGGTAGGATGGTGGGAGCTTGGTAGTCGATGTATATTTTTCTGGTAATGAATATATGCTTTTTGTTTTGTGCAAACTTTTGGTTATCGTGACATACTTTACTGTTAGAGTTCTCTGTATAAACATTATTCTAAGTGACAACTCTATACGTGTAGATTGTTACTAGTATTTAACCATGAAATAATCGAATAACCTGTATTTCAAGTGGAGCAACGTGAATTAATCGTGTTTCTTATTATTGGGGTTTTCCTTGAGGAATTATATCCAATTAATAAAGTAATTTACTGTCATTTATGAATGTTGATGCCAGAAATAATTGCATAAGTCTATTTAATTGATAGGCTATTCTTTCTTTTGTATTAAATAGATACTTTTAACTATTTGGGTGTTAGCTGTTAATTGCCCTTATACAGGCTAATCTGTTCGTTTCCTATATTGTTGCAGTGAATCTGCCACTGCCAGCACTCTCGTGGCTTAAGATTCTTCTCATCCATCGTGAACAATAATTATGGAGCCATTTCTTATGTTGTGGGGTATTGCAAGAGAAACTGATTGGTTGCTGTAGGAGCTGAATACACTTTTACAGAAGTACATCAATTATGTTCACCGGATTTGGGTGTTCCTTGTTTTAAGTCTTGACAATTTCGGAGTATTGAATGTTGGGGATAGAAACCCATCATGGAAATTTAATTTTTGTTAAGGTTGTTACTACGGGATTTCATTATTTAATATTTAGTTGTTGCTGAGCTTCTTTATAATGATTTTAAACATGCCCCTTTTATGTCCGATCATAAATTAAGCCTTTTGATGACTGACAAGTTATGTGTCGTTTACCCAAAATTGAGTTTATAATCAAAGCATAATTCTCATTATTGTAGCATATGTTTGGTTTCTATAAATAAGTTTGATTTAGATCAACATTCTGTCATAATTTCCATATAATATATTCAAAAAGTACGAAATGTCCACTGTGCAAACTTCAGGAATCAGCAGATACCAAAAGGCAACCAGACTAGGGCACGGAGTGTCAACATATTTTACTGCAAAGGTTACAGATAAACTAACCTTTACTATAGATTATATAGAACAGTTGCCAACCAAAAACCCAAAATTCATGAGAAAAATAAAAGGGACATTAGAGTACTTCACTACAACATTAAACTTTAGAGACATTTCTCTAGTCACCATCTTATTTAGAACTGAGCTTTTAAGAGGCATCCCCATGTACCAAGCGGAGGTTCCTATGGGATTGAAAGAGCCAAATTGCTTGCATTAGGTGATTCTCAGAGGAGTCAGTTGGCACAGTAGGTGCTGTAGTGCTAGAAGTTTTTTATAATGACTAAAATTGGTTTACCTACAGTCCTATCAGTTCATGTACTATAAAATTAACTTACCCTACCCTGTATCCGGCCATATTTGGAAGAAAGTGTTTCCCCTTATCTTGCACCATGCATTTAATCCATCTGCAATTGAGATTCTACTTGTGAATGGGAGATGATCCAGTTTTATACACCACTTGGAATAAGGACATCTCTCCTGCCTTGGTAGAAGTGGCACCAGGTCATATATAAGACATCTTTCCTGTCTTTTAGTAAAAGTGGCTCCAGGTCATATATAAGAAACTGTTTCCGCGCATCCTGCAGTGCATTAATCCACACTAAAATTGAGATTCTCAATGTGCATGGGAGATTGACGTGTTTCCAATTTCACTTGGAATAAGGACACGACTGTCTGATTAGAACAGGGATTACAACTCACTCAACCCTGCCCCAAGCGTAAAAAATTGCAGATGTCAGAGTAGTGAGTTGGAATATTCTTGCAGTACCAATCTGGCACACTACAATAGCAGTTGATCCCGATTACTGGATTTGCTAATCTGCTTTTAATCTCCAAATCTCCTTTTTCACGGTCTATCATTTTACTTTGAATTCCCAATCTTTGTTTCACGGTGCAGCATTCTACTTCGAGTTATTTCTCTATGCCTTGAAATCTTTTGGCATGCTCCAGTTGCTATAGTCAGTTACAGGTCATCAGGACTAAATGCTAATGATTTCCTAGGCTCAACCTAGTCACCAAAAAAGAAAAAAAATGCTAATGATTTCCTAGTGTCTCCAATCATCAAGTAGGTGGGTTGAATCCGAAGCATTGTGCAAACGTGTTAATATTTGTGACCTTTCCCTTGTACATAATCAATGAGAAGGCTACAACGCACTCAACAATGCTCACGGTGTCAATTCAGGACTAAATGCTAATGATTTCCTAGGCTCAACCTAGTCACCAAAAAAGAAAAAAAATGCTAATGATTTCCTAGTGTCTCCAATCATCAAGTGGGTGGGTTGAATCCGAAGCATTGTGCAAACGAGTTAATATTTGTGACCTTTCCCTTGTACATAATCAATGAGAAGGCTACAACTCACTCAACCATGCTCACGGTGTCAATAAATTGCAGATATAGTCTACTGATTTGGAATATTCTTGCAGAACCAAATCTGGCACACTACAATTGCAGTTGATCCTGATTATTACTGGAATTGCTAATTTGCTGTTAAATTCCAAATCTCTTTTTACATGGCGTGTCATTCTTCTTTGAATTCCCAATCTTTGTTTCAAGGTGCAGCAATTTTCTTCGAATTATTTCTGTATGCCTTGAAATCTTTTGGCATGCTCCAGTTGCTAGTAGTTAATTACAGGTCATGATGACTAAATGCTAATGATTTTCTAGTGCATCTAATCATTAAATCTGGGTGGGTTTGAATTCAAAGCATTGTGCAAAGGAGTTAACATTGTGACCTTTCCTTTGTACATCATTAATGAGAAGCATAAATCTCCCAGATATCTGGTATTCACGTTTCTCTTCTGATACTGTCTGAACATATTATGATTCGTTGATTGGTATAATCAATGAGAAGCGCTAGTCCCGCTTATGAATATACAGTGCTATTTATAATGACATTATTCAAGGCCTATTTATACAAATATATCATTAATTCATGTGGAGGCTAATACTTTATTATTGCTGATATGATTTTCCTCTTCAGGATCTTTTCGTGTTTCATAGTCTATGGTCTTCTTAAATACTGTCAAGCTGCTTATATCATACACTGATCTTACCGACTGCTTATTCCTTCTTGTGTACCTTATTTGTTTCAAGAGTTTTAGCCTTACCTGGCTCCATTCCTAGCATATAGACGTCTTATCTTTTCTATTTCATATTTAGTTCACAGCAGTTAATTATTTGAGTGTTGAAGGTTTAGCTAGATCTTTTTATGCAATTTGTTTTAATCTAGCGGACAATCACAGTGTTTTCTATTATTGAAAGGTCTGGCAGACATGTTTATGTCTTTCTTCAAAATTAATGGTTTCTGGTACTGCTTCACTGAAGTGGGTTATTTGTACCTAGTTTTCCAGTGTCTACCTCTGTAAATGTCAATCATATTGTAGGGAATAGAGAGCTAGTTCAGTGGGTTTTCTTTTGAATTCGGCAATCATGTAATTATTTTGTGCCAGACTATATCTTCCTAGACTTTATATATGTGGTGGTCCTTGCCCATATGTAATTATTTCTTGCCAGAGTTATGTGCGTGTCTTCCATGTATATATAGTTCATTCTCTGATATGTATCTGAAGTAAATCTATCATTCGAGAAACTCCCTTAGAAACTTTTTTTATATTGACGGATAATCATCTGCAGTAGTTATACTTAGTGTCTGAATGGAAAATTGTATTACTATTGCAAATGTAATGGTTTTAAATCTATAATATTAACGAGTGTCTTGTAAATCCAAAATAATAATTGGTTAGTCTGAATGCAAATTGGTATTGCAATTGCAATGATTTTAAATTTTAGATTTGAAATAGTAACAAGTGTCTATTAAATCAAAACCAAATGCAGAAGCTATGATCTCTAGCAAAAATCAGAAGCAGAAGCCGTTGGAAACACTGGGGTGAATTAGGATTTCATTTACAATTAGTTAATTATCAGTCTTTTTAAGAGCACGAACAATAAAATAGTAATCAACAACACCACGAGATTGGTGTACGAAATTTTTTTTAGGTGGAAACTCTTTCGAGAGGAAAAACTACCAAATGAAATTTTTGAGGTTGAAACTCTTTCCAGAATATCTACTGTGATTTTATAATATTTGAGTACAAAAATGCATTAGTTCCAAAGGGAAGCACCAATTTTTTTAGTACTCTAGAAAAAACATTTAAATCCTCAAAGGATGCTCTTACACTTTGGTTTTATTAGCTTCAATTGGAAAGATGCTCCAACACCTTGTAGGCAACAACTTGTGCTAGCAGTGCTTTATTACTCTGAAATGTTTTCAGGCTCTAACTTGAAGTTGACTTCACTCTTGTGTCTTGCACCACCTAATTGTTCTTGAAAGATATACAAAATATGCAAAAATGGGGAAAACTATTTGTGGGCTCTTTGTACTAGGCATAGTGACCCACTTGCAAAAGATATTCATTGAAACCCTCTCTACTAATATGGACTTTGATATGCAATGAAGAAACAAACTTTTTCAAAACTTCAGGACTGATTCTAACTGACATAACAATAATTCATGTACCTTATGTGTTTTGCCATTGATGTACTTGAAGATGCCTTTAATTTACTTGCTACCAAGATCTTTGAGGATGTCTATCTGCGATTGTTTTTGTTTTTGTTTTACTGCTTTTATCTTTTCTTACAAGGTTTTTGCTACTGACTGATCAATCAGGATTTTATATTTTCATTGAAGGCTGATCCATGTTCTCAAAACTGAACAAAATTGCTTCTTGGTTGCTTTATATAATTCCCAATTTTAAACATACAACATCAAACCATGCAATCCCAGATATTTTCATTGAAGGCTGATCTTTGTTCTCAAAACCGATGAACAAAATCCCTTCTTGGTTGCTTTATATAATTCCCAATTTTGAACATACAACATCAAACCATACAATCCCAAGCTTTACCTCAGCTGCTCCATGACTTGGCTTTTGCATTGAAGATGCATCAACCCTGACTTGAAGAGGAGTGCAGTTATTTCTCAGAATTGCCGACCATGAATGCTACTTCCAAATTACAATAGCAAGCCTTTTGAAAAAACTTCAATACTTGGCTCAAGTGAATAGTGCAATGACGTGCCAAGGAAATTCCACTGATTGATCAAAAGTGGTTTCAGGTCAAACTATACATTGATATCCTCAACACATGTTTTGAAGAAGTCTTGAAACTCAGCCACGAAGTCAAAAAGGTCTAATCTGAGTTTTAGATACTGTTGAATATCTTTTCAGATTAGGGCATTGAACTATGCTAAAAAATAAAAGAAATCACCAATAAAATGATAACAAGGAATGCTTTAGAGAAAGATTGATATGCTAGTGAGTCTTCCTTCAAACAATGACACAATGGGCTCCAACAACGTTTCACCGAGGGCCAAAATATGTGTTACTGCATTGATTGAAATAACTGAATTAATGTTCCACAGGGCAGATGTAGGGTCGAGTATCTATGCCATGATGATGCCTCTAGATAGTATGAACTTCTGTGCTTGATGAACTGGGTAACTAGCTTGAAAGGATCCACGTGATTTTTAGGGACTTGTGCATGGATTATTCCAAACTCCCGCCACAAATTTGGCTGGGACTGGCCTTACCGTAAAGGGTAGAAAATTCAAATAACTTTGTGCTAGAATGTCTCACCAAGTTGTGCCCTAAAGAGAGTCGAAAATCGAAAATCTCAGACAAGTCTGCAATAAATCAGAAACTCCACAAGGATTTGCTTGATCTCACAAAGGCGTTAGTTCACACACATATCTATGCTTCATGAAGGATTTGCTTGATCTCACAATGGTGTCAGATCACATACCTATCTGTGCTTCATGAAGGATTTGCTTGATCTCACAAAGGCGTTAGATCACATACATATCTATGCTTCATGTGCATTGGACTAGAACGAAAACCATAACCCTAAGGATGTAACCATTAAGTCCAAAACCATTCAAAACTTTGACCTCTTATTAGATAAGCTAGACTACTCAAGGCCGCATAGATGTTTCAAAGTGTTACAAACAAAGTTTGAATATGCTCTTTCCATGTTTTACTATAGATTAGAATATCGGCAAAGAATACTAACACAACACAAATTTCCTTAGATACAAACGAAATACCTCGTTCATGGTGGCTTGGAAGGTTGTCAGAGTATTAGTTAATCCGAATTACCTTAAATTCATAATGACCTTCATGTGTTTGAAAATCAGTCTTCGCTATGTCCTCTAACCTTATTACGATTTGATTGTCTCCTCATCTCAAGTCCAATTTTGAAAAGCGTTTTGAAGACTTGAAGGGAATTATGTCTAATGCACATTAATGGGAAACTCTAGACTTTTCAAAGCCGTTTGTTATTGAATGTGATGCTTCAAGTTTTGGCATAGGAGCAATATTAATGCAGGAAGGTCATCCAATTGCGTTTGAAAGCAGGAAGCTCAACAAGCGAGAAATTCTCAAGTATATATACAAGGAAATGCTTGCCATTATGCAGGCAGTAGCCAAATTGAGACAATATCTATTGTGAAGTAAATTCTAAATACAAACAAACTATAATGGCCTTCAACACCTCCATCGGCATAAAACACTCAAAGTAGAGACACCAAACTCATGTTATAAAGAATAATGATATCGGTACAATTTAGAGTATCGATAACAAATTGTCCTAGTTGTCAAGTAATTGTCAAGTTTCATAGAAGATTAATTCAAGATGGACAAATCCCTTCTTCACGAGACAATTTTATTTATCACTCCACTGATCATATTATCTTGTATCAACAAAGATGAAAGCACTGAGACGAGAAGATATTCGAAATGGGAAAAGAGATCAAGCCTTTTTGTCTGTGAGTTTTGAGGACTAGAAATGAAGAAAAAGATAATTATAACTAGGACCTGATGTTGGAAGCCTCCATCCAATAATTGTCAATCCAAGTCTTTGCAATAAAAATGTCTCCAATGGATATTTAGACAACATGTAAATGACAACTCTATTCTCTTTGAGTGCGTTGTATTTATAGTGAGAGAGTGGAAATCAAGAGAGGCATGAAGGGAGGAGAGAGATCCACAATGAATGGGATGGATCCACTATGGTAGGAAGGAAGTCCAGGATAAAGGAAGCTGGAGTCCAATCTCAACCACTTTAGAATAGATACCAATCTCAATGCTTCTAGAATAATAAGTTTCTTTTACTTTCTTTTACCACTGTAAGAAGACTATTTTGCATGTTACACAAATTTTGCGATGGTGTCGCTTAGTGTTTACTTTGTAACATGTGACATCATAGGTTGTGAATTGAAGAACCACGATGACCTCTAAACTTAATGTTGTTTTTTTTTGTTTTTTGTTTTTTTGTAAATCTTCTCAGTGTTTAATCTAGGATTTCTATACTGAATGGAGGTATTTCTTCCATCTTTCATGGGAATTCATGACAATAGTTCATTGGATAGTGATCTAGATTTGACATCATTTGCATGGATGTAGTAAATTGATGTGTTCACCAAAATTGCGGCTCCAATTTTTAAAGAGGTGCAACTCTTCATTTGTGAGGAATTAAGAGACATATCACCTACCATCACAATATGACAAGGAGAATCAAATGATGATGATCCTAACTCCAAAGACCCTGATTTTCTTTGTCAATTTGGTCATTAAAATATAGCTTCTTCTGGCTACTGCTTGGGTTGACATCAATGGCAGCTATGGTTCAACAATTTCCTCCTTTTTCATTGAGGGCAACATTCGTACTCCCCCTGCAATCAATGCTCCCCCCGACTCCATGCCTATGATCTTTCCATGATTTATCTCTCCCTTTGACCTCAATGGCAAAGGGTAACTCCCCCTGATGAGATCTATTTTTTTTTTCTTTTCTTGCAACATGTTTGTCTCCCCTTGCTTCGCTGAATGGAATGTATATCAATGTGAACCAGGTAGAATTCCAAGATTTTGCCAAAGATACTCAAAGGTCTCTCGAGGTAAAGGTTTGGTGAAAATATCAGTTATGTGTTTCTTCGTTTCAATGTACTCTACCTTGATATTCTTTTATGCAACCTATCATCCAAAGAAAGTGGTATTTAATAGATATGTGTTTTGTCTTTGAATGAATTACATGATTCTTGGAGAGACTTATGCCATTGGTGTTGTCACATAATAATGGAATTGGCTCACCAAATTTTGTTTGAAAATCCTGCAGAGTTGCTTCATCCAAAGAACCTAAGTACAACACGCGATTGCTCTCCAATATCTTCTTGAGTCTCAAATTGTAGCATTTGTATGTCTTATTCTTTTGTGAGTACCCAACAAATATGCTTTCGGCTATTTGAGAGTCAAATTCCTTGATCTTATCTTTTATCTTAATGTATCATTTTCTCCCTAAGATTTTGAAGTGTTTGACATTCGCTGGTCTATGGGTTCTTATCACTGTTGCTTCTAAGCATTCCTTTATTTAGAATGTGCACTGTTGTCTCCATTGCTTGGACCCAAAACACATCACGAATTTGGAATCATTCAACATGGTCCTAGCCATTTCTTCAATTGTTCTGTTCTTTCTTTTGATGTCTTCATTTTGTTGTGGTGTCCTCGTTGAGAATTGTCTCTTTATTCCCTATTCTTCACAGAAGTGTTGGAATTCCTTGGATGTGAATTCCTCTTTGTCATCAGGTCTCAGATATTTGATTCTCAGATTGGTTTCATTCTCAACCATCTCCTTGTAGATTCTGAAGCATTCAAAGGCTTCAAATTTCCTCATAAAAATGACTACCATCATCCTTGTATAATTGTCAATGAACAACATGAAAAACTGTTCTCCTTCCAGTCCTTTCATTATCATGGGACCACATAGATCAATATGTATTAATTCTAATGGTTTCGAGGTGGAGTGTTCCTTGGTCTTGAATTAAACTATTGTATGTTTTCCATGCCTGCAAAGCTTACATGAAGTGCTAGTGGGTTTTGAGATCTCAGGGATTTCTCACAACTTCCTTTTTATTGATTATGATAAGGTTATCGAAGTTTATATGTCCCATCCTTCTATGCCAAAGGCAACTTTCATCCTCTACAACTAAGGAATTTTATTTATTTATTTTATTATTATTAATTATTAATTATAAATATTATTATTATTATTATTATTTTTTCGAATCTCATGCAATGTGTATATAACATTTAGAGGCCTTGTTGCAGTCACCACCAACCTGCTAGATTTCTCCCTTCTTATTTCACATTTCTTTGAGTTCAATAGTATCGTGCGTCCTTGATCACACATTTGACTCATGCTTAGCAAATTATGGTTCGTGCTTTCAATGAGTAACACATCCTATGCTCCAGCATCCTTTCCTCCAAGCTTAACTATACCCTTTTCTATAACCTTTGCTGAACCATCATTTCCGAATGAAACTGATACATCACTTTCTTTCTGTAGAGATATAAATTTATTTTTATCCCCTGTCATATGAGTTAAACACCCACTATCAACATACCATACACTTCTTTTGCTTTGAGCTTTTAGAGCGATTGCAATTTTTTTTTTTTTTTTTTTTGTTATTTATTTATTTGGATATCTTTCCTCTTCCATACTTTTGGAGGAGCACCAACTATTGATTCACTGGGAGGAGTGGATAAGTTGCAGTCTTTAGGAATGTGCCCAAAATTGTTGCATTTATAACATTCTACTTTGTTACTAAGATATCTAAACCTATTGTAACTTTCCTGGTATATTTTAGTATAATCATTCCTACATCAATTTCCAAAATTTCTCCTATCCCCTAACATAAGCTTTATAGTTTACAAAATTATGTCCAAAATTGTTACAATAAGCATACACAGAGGAAAATGGTTTGATCTGAGAGGGAGCTCTTCTTTGTGGTGTCCTTCTCCAGAGACTCTCTTTTTGAGATCTTTTCAATGTAGGTTGTTAGAAATTATAATAAGAAAGACTCAATCTGACTTGTGCCTTAGGCAAATTCAGTGATTCGATTTTACACATCAACAAGATGAATTGGATTGCAGTTAACTTGTGTGACATGGCATTGTCTATTAGTTAGATAAGTAAATTCGAGTTATAAACTAGAAGTAGAGTTGTGCATGCAGTGATTTATAAAATATAGCAATCTAGTTCAGTTATTTTCAGTTGAACTCAGTTTATTGAGCTCAAGCCATTAGTTGAGTTTGTTGAAGGCCAATTGAGTAGTAGAATTGTTGTTAACTGAGAGATCTCTTTATAAACTAGTCAATCAATGAAAAATATCCCATACATGCTGGAAATTAAATTGCCCAGCCGGGGTGGAGGAAAAGTCACATTGTAATTATCATCCAAAGCTAAGGAGGGAGATAATTTTACCTTGGTTGGGAAGGGCAAGAAAGCTAAGGGTAAGAAGGCCCAAAGCAAGCTAGAGTCTAGCCAGAACAATGGAAAGAAGAAGGACCTAAGCGAGATATTTTTTTTTCACTTCCATGAATTTGGGCACTATGCAACAAAGTGTTCGCACAAGAATTCTAACAAGAAGCCTTTAGGAGGAGCAGGAGGTGAAGTACTTGCCTCACAATTCAAATTGGACTTCACCCTAATTGCATTCATGGCCAACACTATTATGGGGAGTGTGTGGTACCTAGTTTTAGGTGTCTCGTTCCATATGACAAGATGCAAACAATTCTTCTGTGGCCTAGAGGAGAAGGATCTACAAATGCACATAGAACTTGGGGATGACAGGCAATACAATACCAACAGAATTGGAACTATAACCTTTAAGAGGGAGTGACGCTCCCATATTCATCTGAAAGATGTTATGTATGTACCTGGGCTAAATAAGAACTTGATATCTGTCGCTGTATTGGAGGATAGAGGCTATGATGTTGTTTGTAAGTAGAAAACCTTTCTGAGATATGTGGCTACCGGGAAAGTGAAACAGATTGGAGTTAGAGTGAAAAATGTCTACAAACTTGAGGTGGAAGCGTGCGCTGCACTGAGTAGCAAGGCATAAAAGGTGTAGATTCGAGATGTTGGAGAAATTTGACACAGGTGCATGAGACACTTACATCGCAGGATCTTAAAAATCATGCAACAAATTACCATCGACCTATTGAATGCACCCTTGACTAGCATGATGTCTACAAGGGATGCACATTGGGGAAATATGTCAAATCCACCTTCCAGGGACGAGATATCAGAGCTGGAGAAATCTTGGAGTGAGTCCACTCTGATGTATGTGGGCCATTTTCTACAGCGGCTACAATAAAACACATGTATCACGTGATTTTTGTTGATGACTTCTTTAGAAAATGCTAGATATTCTTCATGTAGAAGAAAGATGATTTTTGGTCAAAATTTGTTCAATTCAAAGCATTGGTTGAAAATGAGTCTGGTCAGAAATTGAAAGCCCTAAGAAGTGACAATGGTGGAGAATTTGTTTCTAGCACCTTCAACAAACTAGGGTGGCAGAAAGGAAGAACAAAATCATAGTGGGAGTGGCAAGAGCTATGTTGCATGATCAAGGGATTCCATTACATCTATGGGAAGAAGCATGTAACACCATAATTTATTTGCATAACAAGAGCCCTCATAGAATACTTGGCATCATCACATCCAAAGAAGCTTTCTCTAAGAGAGCCAAATGTATCTCATTTTTTAATTTTTGGAGCTATTGTGTATTTTCATGTCTCCAAGGATCGCAAGAAGAAACTTGAGCCTATAGCTGAGATGGGAGTCTTTGTAGGATACGCAAAGAGACCACATAATTACTGGATGTATTTTCCCTCGCTTAGGGTGGCAATAGTGAAGAGAGATGTCAAATTTGATGAGAAGGCTATGAGATGCTCTCTAGAGCAGGAGTTGAGTATCCCACTAGAGGAGGGGCTTCCAACTCATAGGGAGGAGCCTCATGCAGAGCTTCAGGATGTTGTGGATTAGACAAGAAGCTGAGTGGAGGCACCCATTCAACCAAAATCTTCCAAAGAGGGGAGGAAGAGAACCAGAGAAGCTAATAGATTGGTATAGTATGCACGAAAGCATGTGGGAGCTCCTACATCTCAGTGCAGGCAGAGGAGGTCACCATACAAGTACACTTCATAAGAAATCATTCATCCACAAGAATGATCCCTAAAAAACCTGTTAGACAGTGACATAGATACACACATACATACATGTATAATCATTATCATAAAACAATCATGATCTTGTCAGACAATGACATGCATACATACATACATGTATACATATATAGACATCAACATAATCATGGTCACAACACAATGACCAAATAGCATAAGGTTAAGGTTAAGAGAACTCTTTTTATCTATGCAACGCATGCATAACATCGAGAACAACAGTTCCCAACATGGAAAAGGCATCTAATGCCTCAAATCCATTTACTTTACCTTACTTGATTACCTTTCTCATGATTACTCTGCCACAATCCATTTATCCCAATGGACCAATGGACCAACTGCAGATTTCGCTGATGGAATTTCTCTAGTCAAAGAAGCAACTGTAGTTTCAATTCAAGATTTATATCGAGTTTAAGTTCCAGGTGATGCAGAACCAATGAATGTGCCAACAAAGGCAAAGATGGAAGCAATTACTACAGTCTCTAACATCTCACCCATTTCTAGATACATAAACAATGTATTTAGTTGTCTCAGCGCCACCAATATCCCACCTTTTTCCAGGCGAGGCTCTCTCGCTTTTTCTGAGTTTTTGACCAGGCAAAGGTAAATTATATAGAATGGAGTCAGGTCCAGATCCAGTCAATGAACCAGTTTAAATTTACCCCTTAGCAAAGGCAAAGACCACCAAGAGCTTGGTTCACCGAAAGACCACAGTGGAAAAAAATACCCGCTGATCGATCAAACATGCCGACTGAATGCTTCGACCTGCGTGCTGATCTCTATCTTGCGATCGAAGACTTGAGATCGAGCTCTATCTTTCTGGAACTTTATTGCGAACTGGAGACAATAAATTTACGGTGGGCTTGCAACTTGCTAGATTTTCGAACATGGATTTGCTGCTTGACTTAGATAGATCTCGATTGAGAACCGCCAATCTCTTCTTGAGAATTGGAGACACCGAACTTGGCATGAATTTCTTTGAGTTTTAGTGTAGGAAGATGGCTGATTGTTACTTGCTTTGATAGTAACTGTGTTAAATTTGGACAACTAGGTCCAAACTCCATATTAAGATGCTCAGATTAAGAGGCTAATATTTTTGTTGGATTCCTCTTTCTGAGAGGTGTAAAATCCATATAAAATATGTCTTAATCCGATGAGCAGAACTTATATTTTGAATTTATTATTTTAATAAATTATATGTGCAAGGTCGGCCAGTTTTGTAATGTAGGCTCGCATGCCCAACAGATGTGTCACACACCCTCATGATGGATATATATACAGGAAAAGTTGGAGAGATTTTCATCATCATCACAACTCACATATTCCTCTCTCATCTTAGAGTACGAGCTACCAAGAAGGACGAGTTTCAGCCACACGTGTGAAGGACGAAGAGGACAAACTGTACGGCCAAGCTGAAGTACGGATTTGTTGCTGCTAGGGTTTCGCAGAAACTTTGACCAGCGTTGACTTTGGTCAACGCTTGGTCCAAACAAGCTGAAAACTTGTGGAAGGTTCGATTTATGAAGGCCGTACTACCTGGCACAAAAATCGAGGTCAAAGGGTTAACCGTTTTGCTGCTGCGTTGACTTTTAGCTTGCTGCCCCTGCGTTGACTTTTCAGGACAGCGTTGACTTTTGCAGAGTTGACTTGGGTTGACTCATCTGCAGATTGAAGGGTTGTTGTGACACATGCTGGGCTGGCTGACCAAAGGAGACTTTGCTGGTTGAAGCATCCTGTTGACCGCCGAAACGAACATACACATTTTTCCTGTTTCTGATTTGTCTTCTGTAAGATCTTCTTATATGTTCTATCTGCATTTTGCTTAACTACTTGTATGATTGTTGAAATAAAAGTGAAATTGCTACTAGCATAGAACATCTACAAAACTTTACATGGTATCGGAGCTGAGGTGAAGACAAACTCAATCTATAGCAATCATCATCGGAGGAAATGGGTTCCACTAGTCTTGAATTCAAGGAGAATGACAAGATGACTGGAAGTGATGACTTCCATCCCTGGAAGATGATATTAGATCTTAAATTAGAAGATCATGATCTCCTGGATTATGTGACAGGGAGGATTCAAGAACCTCCATCCAATGCCTCTGCTGCTGTTAGAAACAAGTATAAGAAGGGAGAAATCAAAGCAAAGCTGCTGATCAGGGAATCCATAAATAAGAGTCTGGTTGCCTACATATCTGAACTAGGCACATCCAAGGAGATGTATAACAAATTGATACTTATGTTTCAAGTAAACAATGTGAACCAAGTGCTATTCCTCAAGAACAAGTTGAAGAATATGAAGAAGGGCCGAGATGAGTCTGTTCAAAATTTCTTTCTGAAGTTGACCGAAACCAGGAACCATCTGCTAGCTATTGGGGAGATAATAGCTGATCGTGAGATGGTTCTCACCGCACTTGGAGGACTTCCATATGAATGGCAAGTATTCACAACTACTATTCTCAACAATAATACCATTCCTAACTTTGATGAGCTTCTGTAAAGATGTATGCAAGAAGAAACAAGGATGAAGGAATTTGATAATGAAAGAAATGCTGCCTATGGTGCTCATTCCCGAAAGAAGAACTCTGGTGGTTCTAAGGACAAAAGAAGGACAAAGACTCAAGAGAAGAAGGGTAAATGTTTCACCTGCCATAGGACTGGACACTATGCTAGAGAATGCCCCTCCAAGAAGGATTCTCCCGATAGTGACGATAACAACAACAACCGAAGAAATGGGAATCGAAGAAATGACAAATCCAAAGGAAAGAGGAAGGCACACTTTGGAGGAAACCATCAACCTTCTAAGAGGTCCAGAAATACCAGGTATGAGGAGTCTAAGGTTGTTGATAAAAGAAATGAGTATATTCTGGTATCTGCTCTCTCAGCTGCATCTCCGCCCGACACTATGGATGTCTGGCTAATTGATAGTGGTGCCTCGAGACACATCACCGGATTCAAGGAAGCACTTTCTGACATGGTTGAAAGGGATACTAATCTAGAAATTATCCTTGGGGATAATGCCACTTATCCTGTGAAAGGGACCGGGACTGTGACCCTCCACTTGTCCCAAGGTCAAGTCCTCCGTTTGCAAGATGTACTCTATGTACCCAAATTGAAGAAGAACCTTGTGTATGTATCTGCCATGGAAGACAAAGGATTCAATGTAACTTTCTCTGATGGAAAGGTGCTCATGTGGAAGAAGAGCTTCAAGGAAGCTATCTCTATTGGTTTTAGAGTTGGTACACTCTACCAGGTTGGAGGGAGTCCGTTGGGAGCTATGACTTGTGATACTATCCGGCAAACCGAACTATGGCACCGAAGATTTGGACACCTTCATTACAAAGCCCTTCCCGAAGCAAGGAAGGTGGTGACAGGGATGCCTGATTTTGGAAATAATCATGAAGGTGTATGTAAAGGCTGTGCTGAAGGAAAACATACAAGGGGACCTTTCCCCTCAAGTGTCACAAAGACATCTGATATATTGCAACTGGTCCATTCTGATCTTTCTGGTATGTTACCCGTAACATCCCTGGGTGGATGTTCTTACTATATGACATTTACTGATGACTTCTCTCGCAAAACTTGGATATACTTCTTGAAGAAGAAGGATGAGGCTTTCATGTGGTTCCGTACCTTCAAAGCCTTGGTGGAAAATATGACCGGAAAGAAGATCAAGATTTTGAGGACTGACAATGGCACCGAATATGAGTCAAATGAGTTCAAAGACTTTTGCAGAGAAGCTGGCATTAAGAGGGAGACTACCACTGCATATACTCCTGAGCAGAATGGTGTTGCTGAACGCAAGAATAGAACTATTGTGGAAGGTGCCCGTGCCATGCTATGTGACCAGGGTCTACCAAAGTTTCTGTGGGGAGAAGCTGCAAATACTGCTGTGTACATTCAAAACCGATGCCCTCATTCCGCTTTGGACTCCAAAACTCCCGAAGAGGTTTTCTCTGGTAAGAAACCTGATGTCTCACATTTTAGAATTTTTGGATGTCTTGTCTATTTTCATGTGCCGAAAGAAAAGAGAAGTAAGCTGGATGCTACTGGGAAGAAAGGAATGTTTGTGGGCTATAGTGAGACTTCTAAGGCATATAGAGTCTATGTACCTGGTCAAAGGGAAGTAGAGATAAGCCATGGTGTCACTTTTGACGAAGATGCTTCCCTGAAGAAAGTAGTAGATCTTCCTAGATCTGAAGAAAATCATGAAGAAAGACCTGGAAATCTGGAAGAACCCCAGGATGAGACTATGCTTGATATTGAAGGGCCAATGGACCCTATTGATCCAACCCCTTCACTAGGAAAGAGACCATCATGGCTCAGGGACACCCTCGAAGATGCTGAGGGTCATGCTGCCCCAAGGGGGACATTCCGAGAAAGCAAGAAGCCATGTAGATACCAAGGGTATCTAGCTGCCATGAGTACTATTGTACAATCTGAACTTGGATCTTTTGAGGAAGCCGTAAAGCATCAAGTCTGGAAGGATGCTATGCACGAAGAATATGAGTCCATAATGAAGAATGATGTATGGGATGTGGTCCCGAGACCGAAGGACAAATCTGTTGTCACCGCGAAATGGCTCTACAAGATCAAACATGGATCTGATGGGAGTGCTGAAAAGTTCAAGGCAAGGTTTGTTGCTCGTGGCTTCTCTCAAAAGGAAGGAATTGACTATGCTGACATATTTGCACCTGTGGCACGATATACCACCATCCGATCAATCATAGCCCTTGCTGCTACACAAGGATGGAGTCTTCATCAGATGGATGTCAAGACCGCTTTTCTACATGGTGCAATAAAGGAAGAGGTGTATGTAGAACAACCTCTGGGATTTGAAGTTCAAGATCGAGACACTTATGTCTGCAGGTTGAAGAAATCCCTCTATGGGTTAAAGCAAGCACCCAGAGCTTGGTACGAGAGGATGGATAGTTACTTGATGAAGCTGGGCTTCACTCGAAGCAATGCTGATCCGAACCTATACTTCAAGGTTGTGAAAGAGAAGCCTCTCATTCTAGTGCTGTATGTGCATGACCTCTTCCTGACTGGAGATGACCCTCTCATTCATCAATGTAAGAGGGAGCTTGCTGCTGAATTCGAGATGAAGGATCTAGGACTGATGCACTATTTCCTAGGCCTGGAGGTCTGGCAGAGACCTGGAGAGATTTTCCTTTCTCAAGAAAAATATATTGTGAAGCTTCTGGAAAGATTTGGAATGGTGGACTGTAAGTCCGTGTCGACACCAATGGAACTCAACTTTAAAAAGTTGAGTGGCAGCGCTACTGGGCCTATCTTGTCCAATCCTACTGAGTATCGTCAACTCATAGGAGCTTTGATGTTCTTAGTGAACACACGTCCGGACATATGTTTTGCAGTGAACACTTTGAGTCAACAGATGGTTGAGCCTCATCATTTTCACTGGGTTGGTGCCAAGAATCTTTTGAGATATCTTCGAGGCACGATAAACCATGGGCTGAGATACACTGCCGGGAGTGTGATACTCCGTGGATATACTGATGCCGATTGGGCTGGCAGTGTGGTGGATCATAAGAGCACATCTGGATGCTGCTTCAATCTTGGTTCTGCCTCGATCTCATGGATGAGCAGGAAGCAGAAGTCGGTGGCTTTGAGCACCGCGGAGGCCGAATACATTGCTGCTAGTATGGCCTGTTGTGAAGCAGTTTGGTTGCGGAAGCTCCTTAGTGAGCTGTTTGGACATGTGCTAGATACCACTGTGATACTCTGTGATAATCAGAGTGGGATTCGTATGACTGAGAATCCTGTGTTCCACGACCGATCCAAGCATATTGATATCATGTACCACTTTATCCGGGATATGGTACAGCGAGGCGCCGTAAGGCTCGATCATATAGGAACTGATGAGCAGGTCGCGGATATTCTCACTAAGCCCCTGGGGAAGGTCAAGTTCCTAACCTTCCGTGAGAGTCTTAGTGTCGTGGAAAGACCCTATGATGTGGGTCCTGTTGGACGATGAGCTCTGGGAGCTCTGGGGGGCTTTGGGGAGAGCTTCTTGGAGCTATGGGCAACCACAAGGCTAGGCTTGCCAACCTTGGTGGTGTGCTTGGACCCCACCGTTGTGATTTTGAGTTGGTTCACCTCTCATTTTCTGTGCCCCGTATGCATCCTACCCATTGAGTTCGGGGCTCATGGGAAGTACCTCTCATTTGGCCAATGAGGTGTGGAAAAGTTAGAGACTATTAGCAAAGACTGATGGACGCATCAGAGATTGCCGTACTCTCTATCTAGGATGGCACGGTCCAACCACTTGATCTGGGATCAAGATTTGTGAGGTCTGGGACCTCTGGACTGACTATGTCAGTCGGGGGGATGATGTCTTTGTGACTGACCCACTTCTGTTCTGAAATAAAGAAGCCAGCAAAGCAAGTTTCGGCGGGATGACGCACGATGTTGATTGCACTCATAGATGGAGTTCTCCCTAGTTGAGAGGGAGTGTTAAATTTGGACAACTAGGTCCAAACTCCATATTAAGATGCTCAGATTAAGAGGCTAATATTTTTGTTGGATTCCTCTTTCTGAGAGGTGTAAAATTCATATAAAATATGTCTTAATCCGATGAGAAGAACTTATATTTTGAATTTATTATTTTTAATAAATTATATGTGCAAGGTCGGCCAGTTTTGTAATGTAGGCTCGCATGCCCAACAGATGTGTCACACACCCTCATGATGGATATATATACAGGAAAAGTTGGAGAGATTATCATCATCATCACAACTCACATATTCCTCTCTCATCTTAGAGTACGAGTTACCAAGAAGGACGAGTTTCAGCCACACGTGTGAAGGACGAAGAGGACAGTATGGAAAAATTTGAAATCTGATTCTTTAGCTGCTTGGAGTTCAACGGCTGACTGACGTTGACTTTGGTCGACGCTTGGTCTAAACAAAGTGAAAACATGGAAGGTTCGATTTATGAAGGCCGTACCCATTACCGGCACAAAAATCGAGGTCAAAGGGTTGACCGTTTCAGCGTCGTTGACCTTTGGCTGCGCACTGCGTTGACTGGGGACAACGTTGACTTTTGCGAGTTGACTTGGGTTGACTCATCTACCAGTTGAAGGGTTGTTGTGACACATCTTTGTTTGGTAGCCAAAGGAGACTTTCTTGGTTGAAACATCTGTTAATGTGAAACGAACATACATTTTCATTCGGATGTCTTCTGTAAGATCTTCTTATATGTTCTATCTGCATTTTGCTTAACTACTTGTATGATTGCTGAAATAAAAGTGAAATTGCTACTAGCATAGAACATCTACAAAACTTTACAAACTGGCTGGATGATGGTCCAAGAAACAACAGTTGGTCCAAGAATGAAATGACACACTTATTGGTTGCATTCAAAACCTAGCTTTTTAGTTGGTTGTCGGCGAGTCGAGTCTGATATGCTTTTCCGATGTCTCTGGTAAGAAAGAAACATAGAGACAAGGAAGGGGGAAGGCCAAGTATCGAGATATAGTTATTATACATCCATTTTAATACTTTTAGTTTTATGGAAATACTCTTAGTTCCTTTATCCATGATTATTGCATTATTACCTTTTCAATTACCCGAAGCTATTGCAAATAAATCTCTATTACTCTTGTGCTCTTTCGTGATTATTTCTGGAAAAAAAATCACCAACTAAAATTTAATTATATAATCACATAAATTCAATTTTGGATTATATAGCCATTAAGTTCAAACAATAATTCAAAATTCTAGACGTAGTCATGTCTTTAAAAAGCAAAACATAGGGCTGTCACATCTTCCTCCTCTCAAAATAAACATCGTACTTGGTGCTCTTCTTTCATTTCCCTTTCTCTTGAAACAAAGTAAGAATGCTTTGTGCATTTTATCGTCCATCTCCTAGGTAGCCTCCTCTAGGCTGAAGTTCTTTCATTTCACTTTAACCTAAGTGATGACTTGATTTTGGAGCATGGTTTCCCTCCGATCTAATATTTGCAGTGATTCAACTTAGAATTGTCTCTTTATTCCCTATTCCTCACATAACTGTTGGAATTCTTTGGATGTGAATTCCCCTTCATCAACATATCTCATATATTTGATTCTCAGACCGATTTCATTCTTAACCATCTCCTTGTAGATTATGAAGCATTCAAAGACTTCAAACTTCTTCATAAAAATGACTACTATCATCCTCGTATAACTGTGAATGAACAACATGAAATATTGTTCTCCTTCCAGTCCTTTCATTATCATGGGACCACATTGATCAATATGTATTAATTATAATGGTTTCGAGGTGGGATGTTCCTTGGCCTTGAATTAAACTCTTGTATGCTTTCCATGCAAGCAGAGCTTACATGAAGTGCTAGTAGGTTTTGAGATCTTAGGTATTTCTCTCACAACTTCCTTTTTACTTATTATGAAAAGGTTATCGAAGTTTATATGTCCCATCCTTCTATGCCAAAGCCAACTTTCATCCTCTTTAACTAAGAAACACCTTTTTTTTTCCTAATCTCATCCAATGTGTATATCATTTAGAGTCCTTGTTGTAGTTGCCACCAATCTGCCAGATTTCTCCCTTCTTATTTCACATTTATTTGAGTTGAATAAGATCATGTGTTCTTGATCACACATCTGACTCATGCTTAGCAAATTATGGTTCATGTTTTCGACTAGTAACACATCCTATGCTGTAGCATCCTTTCCTCCAAGCTTAACTATACCCTTTTCTATACCCTTTGCTAAATTTATTTTTATCGTCATATGAGGTAAACACCCACTATCAACATACCATACATTTCTTTTGCTTTGAGATTTTAGAGCGATTGCAATTTTTTTTATCTTTATTCTTCCATATTTTTGGAGGAACATCAACTATTGATTCACTGGGAGGAGTGGATAACCTGCAGTGTTTAGCGATGTGCCCAAAATTGTTGCATTTATAACATTCTACTTCGTTACTCATACATCCAAACCTATTGTAACTTTCTTGGGATATTTTAGGATAATCATTCCTACATTAATCTCCAAAATTTCTTCTATTCCCTAGCATAAGCTTTATAGTTTACAACATTATGTCCAAAACTGTTACAAGAGTAGCATACGTCGAGGAAAATGGTTTGATATGGGAGGGAGCTCTTCTTTGTGGCATCGTTCTCCAGAGACTCTCTTTTTGAGATCTTTTCACTGTAGGTTGTTAGAAATTGTAGTAAGAAAGACTCAATTTGACTTGTGCTTTTGTCAAATTATGTAATTTGATTTTCCACATCAACAAGATGACTTGGATGGCAGTTAACTTGTGTGACATGGTCTTGTATACTAGTTAGATAAGTAAATTCAAGTTATAATCTAGAAGTAGATTTGTGCATGTAGTGATTTCTAAAATCTAGCAATCTAGTTTAGTTATATTCAGTTGAACTCAGTTAACTGAGCTCAAGTAATTAGTTGAGTATGTTGAAGGTCAGTTGAGTAGTAGAACAATTTTTAACTCAGTGATCTCTCAATTAAATTAGTCAATCAATGAAAAATATCCCATACATGCTGGAATTTAAATTGCCCAGCTAGGGTGGAGGTAAAGTCACATTGTAATTATCAATTGCATATTAGTTGAGTGGACAAGCTCGACATTGATGCAGGTGATCAATTCCTTGGGATTTGCGCAAGGGAATAGGGAATTACCCTATTATTTAGGAGCCTAATTTCTTCTGAATTGCGCAAGGAAATATGATGAAGCTGGAGCCTTGAATTGGCTAAGTGTTGGCCAGAGAAGGACAATCAACAGGAGAAAAAGTTTACAGTGTAGGGTGTGCTTCATGATTGAAGCAAGACATTGTAATAGCTTCTCATTCTCATTTGATTAATGAAAAGAAGTGGAGGGGTTTTTCCCAGTTGGGTTCCACTGTAAATCATTGTGTTCTTGTGGTTTCGATGGTTGCATGTCATTGCATGTGTTTCTAAATTGTGATTTCCATTTCACAAAATAGTAGAGGAAATTTGTAATCTCTTGATTTCATCAGTCGTAGCTAATTTCTATTAATTTCTACATGGAACCAGAGCAAAAATCACACTAGAAACCAATCAATAGAGTTTCTCCTTCAGATATTTTGATTTGCAGACCAGTGAAATAATTTTTCTTTCGTGTGGGAAAATGTCTTTCAATAGGTTGAGCTTGGAGTATGATCTGGAGGGAACCTCAAATTTCATAGCTTGGAAGGACAAGATGGAAGCTGCGCTTGATGATAATGGACTGTTGGAGTACACCAAAACTAACATTCCAAAACCATCAATATCGGATGCACAACAGGTAGCCCAGTGGAAGAAGGGTACTGCAAAATCCATGAAGATCATCTTGGAGGGTGTGAGAGACCACATAGTCTTGAATTTACATGGAAAGGAGACTCCATTTTCTATGTCGAAGACCCTCACTGAGTTATTAAAAAATGATAGTGATGCCAGGAACTTGGAATTGAGGGACAAGCTTAGAAACATATGTATGCAAAAAAATGAATCCATTCCACAAGTACCTCTCCATATTCACTCAGGGTCGATATGGGCTGAAAATATAGCATCTTCGGAGCTAGTGAGCCTAACTCTCCTAGGCCTTCCAAAATCCCAACACAACTACTAGGACTATGTAAATGGAAGGGACAAATTGCGAAATTGGGAGAGACTTTGGTTTGATTTGGTGCAGGAAGAAATCCAAAGGAACACTAGAGATGGAGTATCATCCAAAGTTAAGGAGGAAGATAATTTTACCTTGGTTGGGAAGGGAAAAAAATCTAAGGGAAAGAAGGCCCAAAGCAAGCTATAGTCCAACGAGAATAATGGCAAGAAGAAGAACCTAAGCAAGATAATTTTTTTTCAACGCCATGAATTTGGACACTATGCAGCAAAGTGTCCGCACAAGAATTATAACAAGAAGCCTTCAGGAGGAGCAAGAGGTGAAGTAATTGCCTCACAATTCGATTTAGACTTCACCCTAATTGCATGCATGGACAACACTGTAATGGGGAGTGCATGGTACCTAGATTCAGGTGCCTCGTTCCATATGATAGGATGAAAATAATTCTTCAGTATCCTAGAGGAGAAGGATCTCTAGAAGCACATAGAACTTGGGGAGGATGGGCGATACAATACCAAAGGAATTGTTGCTGTAACCTTTAAGAAGGAGTCAGGCTCTCATATTCATCTGAAAGATGTTATGTATGTACCTGGTCTAAAGAAGAACTTGATCTCTATAGCTGTATTGGAGGATAAAGGCTATGATGTTGTTTTCAGTAAGCGGAAATCATTTTTGAGACATGTGGCTATCAGTAAAGTGAAACAAATTGGAGTTATAGTGAAAAATGTATACAAATTTGAGGTGGAAGCTTGTACTGCGCTGAGTAGAAAGGCATAAAAGGTGCACATATGAGATGTTGGATAACTCTGACATAGACGAATGGGACACTTACACCATGGGGCCTTAAAAATCATGCAACATATTACCACCGGTCTCCCTAAATGCACCCTTGACTAGCATGATGTCTGTAAGGGATGCACATTCGGGAAATATGTCAAATCCACCTTCGAGGGACGAGATAACAGATCTGGAGAATTCTTGGAGCGAGTCCACTCTGATGTATGTGGACTATTTTCTACAACAACTACAATAAAACACATGTAACATGTGATTTTTGTTGATGACTTCTCTAGAAAATATTGGATCTTCTTCATGTGGAAGAAATATGTTTTTCCTCAAAATTTGTTGAATTCAAAGCATTGGTTGAAAAGGATACTGGTCAGGAATTGAAAGCCTTGATAAGTTACAATGGAGGAGAATTTGTTTCTAGCTCCTTCAAGGACTTTTGTGCCAAAGAGGGTATTAGAAGAGAACTTATAGCACTCCGTAACCCAAAACAAAACGGGGTGGCAGAAAGGAAGAACAGAAGCATAGTGGGAGTGGTAAGAGCCATGTTGCATGATCAAGAGCTTCCATTACATCTATGCGCAGAAGCATGTAACACCACAATTTATTTGCAGAACAAGAGCCCTCATAGAATACTTGGGATCATCACACCCAAAGAAGCTTTCTCTGGAAGAAAGGCAAATGCATTTAATTTTCGATTTTTTGGAGCTATTGTGTATTGTCATGTCTCCAAGGATAACAGGAAGAAACTTGAGCCTATAGCTGAGATGGGAGTCTTTGTAGGATACACCAATATAGGGTGTATTTTCCCTCACTTTGGGTGACAATAATGAAGATAGATATCAAATTTGATGAGGAGAAGGCTATGTGGTGCTCTCTAGAGCAGGAGTTGAGTATCCCACCAGAGGAGGAGCTTCTAGCTCCAAGGGAGGAGCATCATGTAGAGCTTCAAGATGTTGTGGAGCAGACAGGAGGCTGAGTAGAGGCACCCACTCAACCAACAAATTTCAAAGAGGGGAGGAAGAGAACCAACGAAGCTAATAGATTGGTATAGGATGCACAGGAGCATGTGGGAGCTCCTACATCTCAATGCATGCAGCGAAGGTCACCAGACGGGTACACTGGGTATTATATGGATCTCATGAAAAAACTCATTGAGTCATAGCCTTCTTCATTTTAGGAAGAAATTTCTCAACCATTGTGGGTTGATTCCATGGTGGAGGAGTATGAATCCATCATGAATAACAATGTATGGGAGGTGGTGCCCACACCAAAGAACATGTTAGTGGTGTTGAAAAGTGTAACTAGGATCGGTATTCATATTGACTATGTAATTATGAATTTATGTAAAGAAGAAGACAAAGATAATATAATGTATTTGTTGTACTTGCTTCATGGGTTTCATGAGAAGGAATTTTATTATAGGTTAATAGACTTCTTCTTGATGTCTATTTAGGTTTTGTCTTCTTTTTATAAGTGTAATTAGTGTCATGTATTTTAAGAGCCTTGTCATCATTAAATGCTCCAAGACCTTGTCATAATCCTTGTGGAAGAATGGCTTGAAACAAACCTAACTCAATGCTGAAGATGAATAATGGAATTTGGCCTATTTGCAGTTACAAGTCGGCCTACAAACCTAGTGTGTGGTCTGCCTAAAAGCCAAACATAGCACTATATATATACCATGTTCTGCGGATTTCCTGAGACACAGATTTACGGATTTCTCTCTGTAATTCCCACAGAAACTACGGATTTCAGAGCCTGTAAAAGTGCGGAGTTCAGACATAAAATATTGCTGATTCCTATGTAACTTCCATAGTGGAAAAGTGCGAAGTATCTGTGATAAAAGGCAGTCAAGAATTGTGGACAATTATGTGTCCTCAAGTGCTGATTTCAGAAGCTGTTAGATGCAGATTTCAAAGGCTGATTAAGTGCGGACTTCAGAGGTGAGTAAGTGCAGATTTTAGAAGGTTGTGATAAGGGTTTCAGATGCAAATTTAACACGATGATAAGATGCAGACTTCAGAGAGATAAGTGGCACATTAACTCGATGCTGTGATGATAAGTTGTCTCAGTTCAATATGCTACATGTATTGATTCTAAGTGAAATTCAACAATGACTTGGTGCTGGTCTAAAAGGATGCTAGGTGCTATGAAGTAAGTACAGTAACTTAGATCAGATGTCAACCACCTTAATAGATCAGTTCGGAGGAATTATTCTCAACAATATAACGTCACCTATATGCATGATGATACTTGTTGGAGGGATGATACCACCGGTGCAGATTGATGAAGAAAAGAAGGATCAACACTAAAATAAGATTCATAAGTAGTGACAAGGTCTTGGAGGCATTCATAGGTCAAGGGTTCGAGTCTTGGTCATGGTACTTGTCATTTGAAGATCTATAAGAAGAATTCCTTTTGGGTTTTCCTCTCTAAGAGGGAGAGGTTTTGCCCTGGCTCTAGGAGCCTAATTTTTGTGTCTCGTGTATTTTGATAATTGACTTGATGAAAGACAAAATAAGTTAAAGAAGAGAAGAAATAAGTAACTCAAGCAAGCTCACAAGTAATTATCAAGGAGAGAATTTGGATTAATCTCCGACCCTCCAAATTCTCAACAAGTGGTTGGTTCTAGATGGATCTACAAAGTGAAGTGTGCAACTGATGGGAGCGTCGAGAAGTACATGGCTAGATTTGTGGCCAAAGGCTTCTCGCAGGTAAAGGGAGTTGACTATGAGGAAATTTTTTTCCCTTTTGGAAATATATTCCTCGATCATAATCATTCTAACATTAACTACGTAGATGGGGTGTAGGATCAATCAAATGGATATGAAGACCACCTTCCTCAGTGGAGTTGTTGAGGAAGAAATTTACATAGAGCAGCCAGAGGGATTTGAGACATATGACAGGGAGACACATGCATATACTTAGAAGAGCCTTGTAGGTCTCAAGCAAGTACCCAAAGCATGGTACATTCGAGTTGACACATATCTTAGTGGATTTGGATTCACCAAAAGTGAAGCAGATGTGAATCTATATCACATTGTGGTAGATGGAAAGTTGCTTATCATGGCATTGTATGTTGATGACTTGATAATTACATGGGATGAGCAGTTGATCCACACTTGCAAGGGGGACCTTGCAAGAGAAATCAAGATGAAAGGCATGGGATTTATGCATTACTTCATTGGGATGGAAGTACGGCAAGGTGATGGTGAGCTGTTTGTGAGTTAGGGGAAGTATTCCTTTGAAATACTTCAGAGATTTCACATGGAGAACTGCAAGCCTATGGATACACCTCTAGCTACAAAATGAAGGAAGGAGAGTGCTTGTTCAGGAGAGGTAGTAGATGCCACCATCTATAGAAAACTTGTGATATCACTGATGTGTATGGTGAACATAAGGCCCAACATATGTTATGTGGTTAACCAGTTGAGTCAAGCCATGGTGATGCCTACCAAGCTATATTGGAAGGCATCAAAACATGTGTTGAGAAGATTCCTCAGAGGCACAACCGAGTATGGGTTTTGGTACAAGAGGAAAAATAAAGTGAAGATCCAAGGCTTCACTAATGTAGATTGGCCAAGGAGTCCATCAGACATGAAAATTACTTTAGGTGCAATCTTCAGTGTTGGGTCTGCAACTATTTCCTGGTATAGCCGGAAACAGAGGTCTGCAGTACTCAGCTCAATAGAGGCTGAATACATGGCTGCAACTCTAGCAACGTGTGCGTCCATATGGATGAGGAAAATACTTGTGGGTATTTTCAGTTAGGAGATGGATTTGTCAATGATTTATTGTGATAATCATAGTTGTATTAAACTCTTCGAGAATCTAGTATTCCATGACAGGTCCAAGCACATTGATATCGAGTACCATCACTTGCGGGATTGTGTGTAGAGGAGAATTATGATGTTACAGTACATTCCAAGTGAGGAGCAGGATGCAAATATCTTGACAAAGGCATTGTCAAGAGGAAAATTCGAATTCCACAGGTGCATGATAGGGGCAGTGCAAAATCCATTTCTTGTTAAGAGGGAGTGTTAGAAATTGTAGCGAGAAAGGATAAATTTGACTTGTGCCTTAGTCAAATTGAGTAATTTTATTTTCCACATGAATATGGTGACTTGGATTGCAGTTAACTTGTGTGACATGGCATTGTCTACTAGTTATATTAGTAAATTCGAGTTATAGGATAGAAGTAGAGTTGTGTATGTAGTGATTGCTAAAATTTAACAATCTAGTTCAATTACTTTAATTGGAACTCATTTAACTGAGCTCAAGTCATTAGTTGAGTCATTTAAAGGTTAGTTGAGTAGTATAGATGTTGTTAACTCAATGATCTCTCAATTAAACTATTCAATCAGCGAAAAATAGCCCAGATATGCATGGAATGTGAATTGCTTAGTTGGAGTGGAGGAAAAGTGGCACATTGTAATTATCATTTGTATACTAGTTGAGTGTACAAGCTTGGCATTGATGCATGTGATCAATTCCTTGGGATTTGTGCAAGGAAATAGGGAAGTTCCCTATTATTTAGGAGCTTAATTTCTCCTGAATTGCGCAAAGAAATATGAGGAAGTTGGGGCCTTGAATTGGCTAAGTGTTGGCCAGAGCAGGACAATCAACATGACAACAAGTTTACAATGCAGGGTGTGCTTCAGGATTGAAGCAAGACATTGTAATAGTTTTTCATTCTCATCTTCTTAATGAAAAGCAGCTAAGGGGTTTTCCCCAGTTGGGTTCCCCTATAAATCATTGTGTTATTTTAATTTTGATGGTTGCATGTGTTTCTAAATTGTGATTTCCATTCCAAATAATAATAGAGGAAATTTGTAATCTCTTGATTTCAGTTCGATTTCATGAATAGTAGCAAATTTATATTAATTTATACATAGGTTGTTGATTTCACACTAGTTGACCTTGAGCCTTTTCTTTGGTAAACATGCTTTCCTCCTCCTTGATGGAGTCTTTGACCATGTCAACATACATTTTCTGTTGGTCTTCATTTTCCGTCATCGTGGAGCTATAGACTGTGACGAATGTGGGCTTGTATCATAATCCAGTCTTGTCACTGCATGATCTTTGTCTACTAATAATTTCATCCAAAAATTTGGTGCTATTCGCAAGTTTCCGTTGGATGTTCTTCTTTCGTGCTTCCTTCGGTAGAGAAACTATTTTTCCTTCCACACCCTCCTTTGACTTGATGCTTTCTTTCAACTCCCTGAGTGATTCTTCAATTTTCATAGCCTCTTATAATAGCACTTTGAGATTGATGATACTATTTTTTGACTCTTCCATCTTCTTGTCAAGACTTTTGGCATGTTCCTTCAATTCTTTTACCTCCGCTTCCAATGCTTTGACACTTATTTCAAGATCAAGATCAACCTCGCCTTCTTCTTCATCATCGTCTTCTTGTTATTCAAAATATTCCTTATGGTTATCACTTGCCATGAATAATACTCTTCCTGTGTCATTTTCACTATCACTATCGATCTCTTTTTCAAATTAAGAGCTATCGATCTCTTCTTCAAATTAAGAGCTATCTTCAATTGAGTAAAAAATTTTCTTGAAGCCTTTCTTTTTACTTTGCTTCTTGTATGTTCTTCGATTCTTCTTCACTTTCCTAGGAGATTCCTCTTCATCATCATTGTCTGGGTTCTTTTCATAAGGACAATTTGAAGCAAAATGACCAATTTCACCACAATTGAAGCATTTTAAGGGGAGCTTACCTTTGTACTTTTTTGTTCCTCTTTTTAGCTCCCTTGAAAGTTTGCTATATCTTCATCTAAAATTTCACTATAGCTGCATCTATGGCTTGGCTTAGAATATTTCTTATTTTTCCCTGCCTTTGTGGATGAAGTAAAAGTTTCTTCTCTTTTGGATGAGTTTTCCAATTCTGTTCTCATTTCCTAGGCAATAATTATTCCATGTAGCTCGTCCAGGCTGACATTTTCTAAGTCAAATATTTCTTCCAAAATCGAGGGTCTAACATAAAATATCATAGGAAGTGATCTCAGTGTCTTTCTGACAATTACCTTATTTTCCATTGGTTCTCCCAATCCCTTTATGAAATTTACCACATCATCAACCTAGAGAAAATACATTGCTTTATTTTCATCTTCATTCATTTTTAGTTGTTCAAATTTTCCTTTGAAAGTTTGAAGCTTGGCCTCCTTGACCATTTTATCCCCTTCATATATATATTTTGGAGCTTATCCCAAATGTATTTCATCGATTTGCAATGTGTTACTTTAAAACGTAAAAACTCTATTAGACCATTTAAAATAACACTCATGGTTTTAGCATTACTATCATAAAGCTTTTTACCTGCATCATTTTTTGGAGGAGTTGAGGGTTCTATATATCCAGTCTTTACAAATTCCCAGACATCATATCCTTGTGCTTAAACATACGCTTTAATCCTTCCACTCCAAAGCACATGGTTTTGTCTATTACATACTAGCACTCCAATATTTTTGCACTCCATGATCTCCTTTTCAGTGGTTACATTGCTTGTGAAGGAACCTTCTTTGATACCAATTGTTGGAAACACCGAGAGGGGGGTGAATTAGTATTTCACTTGCAATTAATTAATTATAAAACTTTTAGAGCCTGAACAATAGGACAATACTCAACAACACATCAAAAAATCACTACACAACAATTTTTTAGGTAGAATCCCTTATGGGAGAAAAACCACCGAACACTTTTATAAAATTTTGTGAGAACAAAATGCTCAAGCTCTAACTGAAAGAGAAGCCCCAACTTCTTAGTACTCTAGAAAAGAATTCAATTTTATTAGGTAGCTCCAACTCTTGAAAGGATGCTCCTACACCTTGATTTTACTAGATCCAATTAGAAGGAAACTCCAAGACCCTAGTTTTATCAGTTGGAACTAATAGGATGCTCCAACACCTTGTAAGCTCCAACTTGCCCTAGCACCACCTTGCCACCCTGAAGTGTTTTTAAGCTCCAACTTGAATGAGACTACACTGTCTTGCCTTGCACTACCCAACTGCCCTTAAATATATATATATATATAAACTATCTATGGGCTCTCGTACTAGGGATAATGACCCACTTATAAAAGATATTCAATGAAACCCTATCTACTACTATGCACTTCTGATATGCAATGAAGAAACAAACTTTTTCAAAAGTCCATGATTTCTTCTAACTGATATAACAATAATTCATGTACCTTATGTTCTTCCACTGATGTAATTGGAGATGCCTTGAATCTACTTTTTGCCAAGAAGATGTCTATTTGTAACACTGATCTAACCTCTGCTGATTTTCTTTCACTATTTTTTTGTTGTTACAAAGCTTCTGCTACTGAGTGATCAGTGAGGGTTTTATATTTTCATTGAAGCATGTAATTGATCAATATTATCAAAACATAACATAACGACTTCTTGGTGACTCTTGTATAATTTCCAATCCTGAAAACAGAACATCAAACCATACAATCCCGAGCTTTCCCTCAGCTTCTCCATGACTTGACTTTTGCCTTGAATTTGTATCAATAATGACTGGAAGAGGAGTGCAATTATGTTTCAGAATTGCAGACCGTGAATGCTACTTCAAAATTACAATAAAAAGCCTTCTAAAAAACCCTAGATAAAAAATTCAATCCTTGGTTCCTCAAGTGAATAACGCAATGATGTGCCAAGAAAACTTCACTGGTTGCCATGGATCAGAAATAGTCCTTGGACAAACTATACAATGATATAGTCTTCAACACACATTCTGAAGAAGCCTTGAAACTCAACCACGAAATGGAGCCTCAGGAAGGACTAATCAGAGTTTAAAATACTGCTGAATTCCTCCTTAGATTAGGGCACTGAACTGTCTGAAAAAACAAAGAAAATCACCAATATAATGATAACAACGATTCTTTAGAGAAAGATTGATATGCCGATGGGTCCTCCTTCAAACGATGACACAATGAGCTTTAAAACTGTTTCATGGAGGGCCAAAATATGTATTACTATATTGATTGAAAGAACTGCATTAATGTTCCACATGACAGATTGAGGGCCAGATATTTGTGCCATGGTGATGCCACTGGATAGTCCGAACTTTTGTGCTTGATGAACTCAGTAACTAGCTTCAAAGGATACACATGATTTTTAGGGATTTTCAATGGATTATTCCAAGGTCGTGCCACAAATTTGGCTCAGACTTTCCCTACCACAGAGGGCCAGAAATTCAGATAACTCTATGTTAAAATGTGCTACCAGTTTGTGCCCTAAGAGAGTTGAAAATCTCAGACAAGTTTGTACACAAAAGTAGATTAACAAATAAAATTGTAGGCACAAGAAACCTCAAACTCCACAAGGATTTGCTTGATCTCACAGAGGCTTCAGATCACATTCATATCTCTGCTTCATATGGTACTACGACGAAAACCATAACCCAAAAGATGTAGCCATTAAGGCGAAAACCTTTCAAAACTTCGACCTCTTGTTAGATAAGCTAGACTACTAAAGGTCACAGAAATATTTCAAAGAATTTCGTACAAGATCAACGTTCAAAATACATTCCCTTGAGGAGAGAACCAATCTCCTTTTATAATGATCAAGGAGGCCTCTAGGAGGGGCTGGGCGACTTTCAAATTGAAATTGAAATTTTAAATTTTGGAGCCAAAACCCCATAATCGTTTAGGTCGACTTTAATTTTGGTCACTAGGTCCTTTAATCAATTCTTCTTTTGACTAGGCTCATTTTATTTTTAATTTTCTGGAATAAAAACACTTTTCTTGTAGCATATCCTTTTAACTTCTTATCAAAATTGGGGCTCCAATATTTAAAGAGGTGTAACTCCTCAACTATGAGGAATTAGGATACATAACGTTTGCTGTCGAAATTGGTATGATGAGGAGAATCAAATGATAATGATCCTCACTCTAAAGATTCTAATTTTCCATGTCATTTTTGTCATCAAAAGTGAGACTTAGATTGACATCAATAACAACCATAGTTTAATAGAAGCTATGATAACTGAAAAACCAAAAGCATTCACTACGAGTGGGAAATGTACACACCTGCAACCATGGTAGAATGCGTGGAATTTATTACGATTTGGAAAATATGAAAAGATATTCATTTCTAATTATATAGAAAACAAATGAAAGATTTATTTTGTCATTGGCTATTTAGTTTCTATTGAAAGAAATAGATAATATTTGGTTATTTGTTTTCTTACGAAGAAGGGTGCCTCTTAGTTTTTTATGAGATTTGAGCAAAAGATTAAATTTTGCACAAATGAACTAATTTTTACAACTTTTATAATTATGTTTTATTTATTTATTATAATGTTTGAAATAAAAATTTATTAAAATCAAATATATTTATATCATATCCTTTTTTTGTGTTCCATTCCTCCTATGCTCTTGACCCTTCACAATTTCCTTTTCATTCATTCTTTCAGGTTATCGATCTTTTTCATTGAGGTCACCGAGTTAAAGTAAGGTAGAAAATTCACATGATAGAAAATTAACCTATACCATTCATCGAGGTTTCAACATAATCATGGTTCAACCCTGGTTTCTAGTCCACGAGGTTTCGTACCCTAATGTTCTTTAAACTTTCTTTTGGGGTCCACCACTTGCAATTTCGGATGATGTATTGCTTTGGGATATTCCCCTTGGTTCCATTGATTAGAGCCTATCTTGACCTTTTAGGGAAGGCATACACTACTCGGAAAGCTCCATAATCTCTGAGGGAAAAATATTTACTATGGCCGTTTTCACCATTCTTTTCCCCTTGAACGCTTTGATTTGTAACCTAACCTCCACACTTTGGGAATGATATTTGGGAAAAAATGTCATATATCTTTATAAGCTTCATTTCTTTAAATGTAAAGATATTTTATGGGACATCTGTTTTGCTAATCACGAACCTCTTCCTATGGGTTATATCTGTTTATTACTTATTACGAGTTCTATTTGTTTATGTTTATTACTTATTTTGAGGAAAAAATATAATTTCCACGTAATATTTCTAGTAGTTCCTTTGGATATTCAATTAAATTTTTCTATAAGTCAAATAAACTCCACCTCCCTTCATAGAAATTATATATATACATGGCCTATTTTACCAAAGTATTAGAGATTTTCTTCAACCAAATCTTTGTTAGTAACTTAAATCAACTACATGTGAAGTATTCAAAATTATCTTTCAATATATATATACACACACACACACACACACTTTTCTATTTCATTAAAAATGGTCATTTAAGTACTAAACTTTGTACATGTATATTGATATTAGTGATAGTTTCCAAATTTAGTTTAATTGGTCAATCCCTATTGTTAAAGCACCTCTGCTATTGAGAGGTTATGAGTTCAACTCTCTTGACAACCTTGGAGTAAGGCTCAATGAAGAAATGGTCCCTTATAAAAAAATGTTAATATTAGTGTTTGTTAAATTGAATTTATGCATATTAACAACCTATAAGTACCCTTAAATTCATGAATTTGAAATCAATGTTATGAACTACTTTTGATTGTTAACAATTATGTTTCCAATCATACATCCATTTTTTTCATGGATTAAAGAAATGATAATTTCCCAATAATATTTACTAATATTTGATTGTAAGTTATTTTTATTTATTTCTTTTATAAGAAATGATATTTTTTCCAATAATATTTACTTATATTTGATGGTAAGTAAGTTACTTTTATTGATTTATTTTATTGTTTATAAATGATAATAAATATTTTTAACCCTTAATTGGATTTGTTGTATTACAATTTCTGGTAAATTTTGAATTAATCTTTTTGAGATAGTTTTGAGACATTTACAGTGTGAAGAGTTTTTGGTGCTAGTTTTGAATTTGAATGTTTCTCTATTTAGTAATAAGCAATGTTGTGTAGAAATTTATTAATACTGATGTATTACCGATTCCTCCTGATCTTACAATATTGATCTTCTTGCAAAATACAAAATCCTTCCACTAATTAAACTTGCATAAATTTAAAACTCAATTGCAAACACATGTGAATAAATTCAGTCGCACATAACACAGTTGTTTAACGGGAAAGCTTAAAGCTAAAAACCCAAACTATCATATATTATGTATATCAATAGAATCATGTAATAATCTCATACAAAGCTTTGTAGATCAAGCTCTCAGTACAATCAACAATAATTACACACTGTCATGCAAAAATTTGCATCTCAATGCACCAATTTCTCGCCACCTGACAACTTGCCTCCACTACGCAATCCCTGCTGAAGAAGACCCCTGAATGAATTCGAATCTACCTTGCCTTGACTGCGCAATCCTCATTGGGAACTCCAATGTGTGTCTGATGCATTGAATTCATCACTATAGTCACAACAGATAGTCCATCTCACCCTTTCACCTATCTCTCCACTGGGTCTCCACTGGAACTGACATGCACTGTAGTTAACTGCTGTATTTGTTCAATTTTTAGTGAGTTATTAGTTGTGAATTAATTAACTAATTAATTCACTTAACTCTCACTAGTGTATGTTTCATTTAGACTAGATACAACTAGCTCAACTGAGTTTAACTCCATTAACTGAGTTAAACTGAATAACAACTCCATGAACTACTCTTCTAACTTTGTCATAACTTTGCCACTTCGGTTCTAACTGAGTCCTCCATGCATGAACCACTAGTAAACCCTAGGAATTGCGTAATTCCTTCAGCCCACTGATTTTCCAAATCTGTGCACTGAAATTAAGTGCTCCAAGAGAATAAGTTGATGTTTATTGTTGGATTATTATTAAGAGCTAATAATAATCGACACTTCTATTTTTAGATCGACGATCTATAAATAGACTTCGCCCAATATTCTAAAAATAGAATTTCATCTATTTTTTCAACTTGATCAACCATCCACAAATAGCATCCTACAACTTCTGAAATATGATCACCGTGTCTAAAAATAGACATACACCTAAAAAATAGCCTGCGGGTCCCACTTAGTGAAGGTGCTTAATTTTCACTAAGCTCATCATCTTGTTGAATCTCAACACTCCCTCTCAACAAGATAGGGATTATCCTTCACCCAATCCTGCCTCTATGGTATTTGAATTTTCTCCTACCGAGCGCCTTCGTCAGAATGTTTGCATCCTGATCTTCAGTAGGAATGTACTGAAGCAACATGATCTTCTGCTGCACACAATCTCTGATATGATGATACCGGATATCAATATGTTTAGATCTATCATGAAACACAGGATTAATCGAGAGTTTAATGCAACTCTGATTATCACAATGTATCACTATAGGATCTAAATGTGAACCAAACAAATCGACCAGGATCTTCCTCATCTAGATAGCCTCTCATGCAACTTGACTTGCTGCCATGTATTCTGCTTCTGCTGAACTGAGTGCCACGAATCTTTGTTTCCTACTGTACCAAGAAACTGCTGTAGATTCGATACTGAAAACCCCTCTAGATGTGCTCTTTCTGTCCGTTGGGCTGCCTGCCCAATCTGCATCTGTGAAGCCATGCAACTTCACCTCATCCGTTTGTATGTACCATAAGCCATACTCAGATGTGCCCCTGAGATACCTCAGGACATGCTTGCTTGCCTTCCAAAAGAGCTTGGTAGGCTTAACCATTGCTTGTGAAAGCTGGTTCACCGCATAGCATATGTACAGTCTTGTATTAACTAAATACATGAGCGAACCCACCAACTGTCGATAAAAAGTGGCATCCACTACCTCTGCCGATGTAGCATCCTCTTTCCTCCAATTTCTTGGAAGAGGAGTATCCATGGGCTTGCAGCCTTGCATGTGAAACTTCTCGAGTATCTCCCGAGCATACTTTCCTTGAGACACAAAAATTTCACCTTCTCGTTGCCATATTTCCAATCCAAGGAAATAATGAAGGAGGCCCAAATCCTCCATCTCAAACTCCTTTGCAAGATCTGCCTTGCATGAGTGTATCAACTGCTCATCACCCGTTATTATTAAATCATCAACATAAATAATAATGATTAAAAGCTTACCCTCCACCACAATTTGGTACAGGTTTGCATCCGCCTCACTCTTGGTGAAGCCAAGTCCAGTGAAATAGCTGTCGATCCGTGTGTACCAAGCACGTGGTGCCTGCTTCAGCCCATACAATGCTCTTTTAAGTTTGCACACATGCGACTCGCTACTGAAGATCTAAAATCCTTCAAGCTTCTCAATGTACACCTCTTCCTCAATGATCCCATTAAGGAACACAGTCTTCACATCCATATGATGAATGTGCCAACCCATCTGCGTTGAGAGAGCAAGGATGGTCCTTATGGAAGAATACCGTGCGACAGGTGCAAAGGTTTCTTCATAATCAATCCCCTCGATCTGTGAGAAGCCTCGGGAAAAAAATCTTGCCTTATACTTCTCGACGCTCCCATCAGTAACTTGCTTTACCTTGTAGATCCATTTCGAATCTACCACTGATTTTCCCACCGGCCTTGGAATTATGTCCCAAGCACTATTTATGACAATGGAGTCATACTCCTCCACCATGGCATCTATCCATGTGGGCTCCTGCGCTGCTTCTTCAAAAGAAGATGGCTCTGTCATGATACACTTTCTCATAAGAGCCATGTATCCAATAAATCGATTAGGTGACTGTCTCTGTCTGCACTGTGATGTAGGGACTCCTACCTTCTGTGCCGCATCAAGCTTCAGTCTCTTAGCTTCTGTGGTATGCTTTTTTCTAATTCTGATGTTTGGTTCTGCATGAGTGGACTCCTCCACTCCATGAATCTCCTCCTGTGGCTGATCCACATCTAGAGGCTCATCTTTGGGAACAAGAAGTTCCTCCTCTGCATGCAAGTTTAGCTCCCTCTCAAGCGACAACTTCATGGCTTTCACCTCATTTAATTTTATATCTCGCCGCACCAGAGTCATTCGACTGTTTGGAAAATACACATGATAATTATGGGGTGTTTTTGTGTACCCCACAAATATCCCAACTTTTGCAGTCGGCTCCAGCTTATTCCTGGCGTCCTTTGTCACATGAATGTAAACAAATGAGCCAAAAATATTCAAACGAGAAATATCAGGCTTCTTACCAGTAAAAGCTTCTTCAGGGGTACTCATGCCAAGTACTTTATGAGGACAATGATTTTTCACATAAACCGCAGTGTTGCATGCTTCCGCCACAAGTGCATCGGTAGGCCCTGGTCATGCAGCATAGCTTGTGCAGCACCCACGATCGTTATGTTCTTCCTCTTCGCGACCCCATTCTGCTGTGGGTTATGAGTTCTCTTTGAATTCCTTCTTTGCTACAAAAGTCTTTGAATTCGTTTGAGATATATTCACCACCATTATCGCTCCGTAGAGCCTTCACTTGCTTCCCCGACTCCTTATCCACCAATGCTTTAAACTCACAGAACTTTGAGTATGTTTTGCTCTTCTTCTACATGAAGAAGATCCAGCATCTACGAGAATATTCATCAACAAAAATAACATAAAACCTGTGTTTTGCTGTTAAAGCAACCGAGAAAGGTCCACACACGTCTGTGTGAATTATCTCCAGGATCATCGAAGCATGGTTCTCCTTCTCATGAAAGGTGGTCTTCACAAACTTACCCATAGTACATCCCTTGCACTGATCTGACTGCACAAGAGTGCCCTTGGGAAGTCCAGTAGAAATCTGCTGCAAAATCTTCAAAGCGCCATGGTGAAGATGGCCCAATCTCCTGTGCCATAATTCGCCCTCATCCTGGCTCACCACTTATTCTGCTTTGCCCATCATTGCAGCGCAACCATCTACCTCCAGCTTTTAGAGATTCTTAACTTGAATCCCTATCCTCTTGGTTTGACCCGTTGTTTTATGTCACAGGAAATCTTTTCCATCGCTGAAAACAACGTCATAACCTTAGTCTTCCAACATTGTGACCGAGACCGGGTTCTTCTTCAGACTTGTAACATGCATAACATATTTCAATAGAAGTGGATTACCTGAATCCATCTAAAAGGTAATGGTCCCAATTCTGGTCGCACTGTATCGACCATTGTCACCCACCTCTATATGCATTTGGAGATCCTTCTCCTCCAAGTCACTAAACAACTCCTTGTCTCCCGTCATATGGAAAGACACACCACTATCAAGATACCACACTGATACCATAGCGCTTGAAACCAAGCATGCGATCAAAGAGAAATCAAGTTCAAATTGCGAGGCTAAGGCCTTTCCAGCTGCAACTCCAACAACCTTCTTCTTCTTCTTTTTCTGTGGGCAGTTAGTGGCGAGATGCCCATGTTCGTGACAGTGAAAACACTTCACTTTGGAAAAATCCAGCTTCTTGCCTTTAGCCTCAGATTTTGGAGGGAATTTATTCCCCTTTCCTTTCCTTTCTTTGGCAGCCAAAGCGCAATTCTCTTCATCATCATTCTTCAATGAAGAGCCATCCCTGGTACTTCGCCTTATCTCCTCCTGCATAAGATTCGACCAAAGTCACTCCCAACCCAGCAATTTCTCCCGTCCATTGACAAAGTCTTTGTAGCTATGCCAACTCTTCAGAAGCCCAAGGAGAACCAAGCTCACCAAGTCATCATCATCAATAGTAATCCCCACACTTCCCAGTTCATCCCTACAGTGGACAAACTTCGTGAGATATTTTGGAATACTGTCGCCCTTCTCCATTTTTATTTTTATGAGCTTATCTTTCAGCGCCAACTTCCTCTGGTCACTGCTGCTTTGGAAAAGATCTGTCAAAGCCTTCCACTTTGTAAATGGAGTGGCTTTCCCGTGAAGGCTTGACACAATATGGTACTTTACATCTTTCAAAATAATTCTTCTTGTCTTCGCTACCTTCTTTTGTCATGCGTCAAGTAATGCAACATCGCTAGAACCAGTTTTAGGAACATCGCTATCGATGAACTCCTTCAGTCCATTATCTTCAAGCACTGCCTCCATATTATCCTTCTAGGCTATGTAATTCGAGCTGCCCTCAAGGGCATACTCCAATCGCAACCCATTGAAAGACATTTCAATGAATACTCAACTGTCGCACCAAGAAATTTCTGCAGCAAATTTGAATTCTCCACCAGCACAAAACTCAACAATTATTCACAATTGCAATCTCCAGTGATCAGAACTGCTTCGATACCATGTAGAAATTTATTAATGCTGATGTATTACCAGATCTTTCCAATCTTACAATATTTATCTTCTTGCAAAATACAGAATCCTTCCACTAATTAAACTTGCGGAAATTTAAAACTCAATTGCAAACACATGTGAATAAATTCAGTCGCACATAACACAATTGTTTAACGAGAAAGCTTAAAGCTAAAACCCCAAATATCATATATTATGTATATCAATGGAATCATGTAATAATTTCATACAAATATTAGTACGTCAAGCTCTCAATACAATCAACAATCATTACACACTGTCATGTAGAAATTTGCATCTCAATGCACCAATTTCTCGCCACCTGATAACCTGCCTCCACTGCACAATCCCTGCTGAAGAAGACCCCTGAATGAATTCAAATCTACCTTGCCTTGACTATGCAATCTTCATTGGCAACTCCAATGTGTGTATGATGCATTGAATGCATCCCTATAGTCACAACGGATAGTCCATCTCACCCTTTCACCTATCTCTCCATTGGGTCTCCACTGGAACTGACATGCACTGTAGTTAACTGCTATATTTGTTCAGTTGTTAGTGAGTTATTAGTTGTGAATTAATTAAATAATTAATTCACTTAACTCTCACTAGTGTATCTTTTAGTTAGACTAGATACAACTAGCTCAATTGAGTTTAACTCCATTAACTGAGTTAAAATAAATAACAACTCCCGTAACTACTCTTCCAACTCTGTCATAACTTTGCCACTTTAGTTCTAACTGAGTCCTCATGCATGAACCACCAGTAAACCCTAGGAATTGCATAATTCCTTCAGCCCACTGATTTGCCAAATCTGTTCACTGAAATAAAGTGCTCCAAGAGAATAAGTTGATGTTTATTGTCGGATTATTATTAAGAGCTAATAATAATCTACATGCACCTATTTTTAGATTGACGATCTATAAATAGACTTCGCCCAATATTCTAAAAAAGAATTTCCTCTATTTTTCCAACTTGATCAACCATCTACAAATGGCATCCTGCAACTTATAGAATATTCTCACCATGTCTAAAAATATACATACACCTAAAAATAGCCTACAGGCCCCACTTAGTGAAGGTGCTTAATTTTCACTAAGTTCATCATCTTGTTGAATCTCAACATGTTGTTCTAGTTTCATTAAAATTTTCTTCCTTTTCTCTTCTTTTTTAATGCTAATTTATGTCTTGGTTGGAGCTAACCAACATGTTGGATGGAAGAATGATTTATCGAACAATGGGATGCTATCACCATGAATGTGAAAGACTTGGTCAAGCCTTAATACCACTTGTTGCAGTGTAAATCTCACAATTGGCTCCCACCCTCAACCTTCCTAAGTGAGATCTGAACCTGAGACTTGACAGACTCTAAATCCCACGCAAGCCAACAAGTTTAAACTTCATGTGGAATAAACCCCACATAAGCCAACTGATCTAGAGTTCATGGATGTTCATTGATTTGCTTGACAATAATACCACACAAGCCAACAAGTTTAGACTTCATGTGAACTAAATCCCACATAAGTCAACTGGTCTAGAGTTCATGGGTTTTCATTGATTTGCTTGAAATTTTTTTGTTGCCATGAATGTTATGCTTTTCACTCAATTGTTTTAACAAAGCAGTGGCATCGGGTGAACCTTCCATGCTTGCTTAATGTAGGATCAATCCTTTTATTGAGAAATCCTTTCAAACTTTTTTACTTTGATTGGTTAACATATCTATGAGAGTATAAACAATATAAATGTTTTTATAACTTTTCAATTATTGAAGGTAGTGCCCAAACATGGTATTTTTTTATCAATGCCATGCTCTGATATCTGTTTGTTGTGTCTAGGTATAGTCTTTTTTCCAAAGGAAAAAAAAAACCCATAGTTTTATTAAACTTGAAAAAGGGATCAAAATTACATTCTGTAGATGTTAAAAGAATTAAGTAATATAAGCATCTCGACTTATTATCAAAATGAAAGAGAAAACTATAAAAAGTGCATGGAAAAATTTCGAATTGAAGTGATAATAATCACACAACTTCTCTTTTTTTGCCTTTATTTTTTTAGACACTTTTCCATCCCATAAAGTTGGGGTTTGCTAGAACCATTTCCAGTTCACTCCCTGTTGTCCTTGGTGGAATTTCTTTGTCCAAGTTTGAGCTCTCAGAAACATGACCTCTCTTTGTACTCCTTGTCCCGTTTTCGTTGTTTCTTTTTTTGTTTGTTTTGTTCTTGTGTTTGTGTCCCTTTTGATTCAGTGCCCTTCTGTATCTGGTTTTCATTTCCATTCTGAATAGGTGCATCCCATTTTGCGTGGTTTGTAGGGTTCTCCATGGTTTCTTCTTCTTTAGGGATCAAAAGATTTCTTTCCTTTTGATTTTCAACCTTGCCACCTTTTTTTTGTCCTAATTTTTGCCTACATGCACGTGTTCTGCTAGTGCCGTGTTTGGCATATACAAGATATGAATGCCGTATTTTCATAATCTAACAACTGGGCCCATAAAACGTTTTTTTTTTTTTGTTTTTTTGTTTCGCTTGAATGCGATCTAGTAGAGCTTTAATGAGGTATATTTTTACACATATTTTGGGAAAAGTGAATAAACCTTTCTCTGTTCTTTTGTGGTCCATATTTTTGAATATTCTCAGGGTGTTCCCGATTTCCTCCAGAACCTTGTGGTCCCAGAAAGAGAGGGGAAGGTTTTTGAGTCTCACCCATACTATAATTCTTGAGACCACCATTGTTAATAGCATCAAAATCTATGAACAAGGGGCGATGAAGAGCCCAACTCTCCCCCAAAACCATGGCCCATTATTTAATACTTTCTGCATATCTTCTTGAGTAAGAAATTGAACAATAAAGAAACCCCTGGAACATAAATAAATATCTAATTTGGGGTCCATCTTGAGAAGACCAATTAGTGTAAAGCATCAGTTCTAGGACAGAAATTGTGGAACCTGCGCATCACAATCCTAGATTTAGAGCAAAAAAAAATGTGGGTTACCTTTGAGAGATTTACCTCCATAGCTGGAACTTGTTCCATTTGTTCCACAACATAAATTCCTGGGTTGTATTGAGACGTATCCACTAATTTGGAGCCCTTCCCTTACACTGCATCCTTGTAGGAGACAAATCCACCTAGATTTGTAGATCTCGGCGCACCTCCATGTAGCCTCAAATTTAAGATTATGGTAAAATTTCTAAAGATGCAATAATCCTTCATATGAGAATGATTCTGAAGCATCTTTCTTTCAAAAAGAAGACAATGTGTATTTGTGTATTTGGAGGATACCCAACCTCTTCTCTATGTGCTGCTTCAAATTTTCCACTGAGTCTGAATCCGCGATCCAGAAAAAGTAGACTTCCCTTTTAGTTTCTTAATGAAGATTTGTAATTTTTCCTATTCCATCTCTTCCTTTCTTCCCTACCATGCAGATCTGTGAAAGCCACACATGATGATGGGTTCCTGCTCCTCCGTAACCTTCTGTGAAAGCCACACATGATGATGGGTTATTTCTCCTCTGTAACCTACATTTTCATTAGAGCATAGCAACGACATGAGCCTGTAGTAGAAGAATAATCAGACAACAACCCATGTAGGTTTGACCACTGACGCCTCCCCGATCTTACCATGCTGTTGCCATTGAAACAAAATTTCAAGCCCTAATATGATCACATATCCTTAATATTGGAATCGATTGGAGACCAAATGATAATTCGAACTGCAATGTTGTAGGGATGTCCCTTGTCCAGCATAAGAATACATTTCACGTTTTCGGCTGAGAAGAAGCGAGATGGCCAAAGTGATCCATATTTGATCTTCTTCTCCGTCTCTGCCACCTTTTCATCAGGGTGTGCAACATGTTTATACAAGCTACAGGAGAGTTGTGGCCAAAGAAATCCTCAAGACACTACGATCCATCACAAAAATTTTCCATAAAAAAAGTGGGCTCCTCTTCTCATTTTGTAACGTGGGACTGCCGCCTCAGTTTGTCTTCTCCAGATCCACTTTTTTCATGAGTTCGCAGGACTGACCTGCATACAAAACCCTAAAGTGCATGACGAGCTCCATATCTCCCCAAATTTCATATCGATAATTCAAATAATTATATTATGAATTGTGTCTAGCACACGTATTGATGCACATTTCCAAAGTTTTCCTTTAGTATTGTTGCTCCTCATCTTGATGTTGATGTATATGTTTGGACAATAATTTTTGGCATAGAACATAATTTTGGAAAGCCATTTTGTTTTGGTTAGAACATAATTTTGGAAAGTCATTTTTTTTGGGTTAGAATTCAACTTCTTCTTCTTCTTTATTTTTTATTTTTATTTATTTATTTATTTTATTTTTATTTTTTATATCAGATTATAGGATTTATTTAATTTTTGGTGAAAATGCATCCAACACTCTCAAACACTCCTCGAGCATCCCAAAATCCTAAAACTTGATAGTTGTAACCTAGATTTTCTAAAATTTATGCTGAATTTATGCCAAAATCATGTCTGGATTTCCACTATTTTCCAAGAAAAATTGTGTTCTCTTTAGATTACTTTATAATTTTTCTTTTTTGTTCTTATTGAATTTATAAGAAAGGGTAAAACTCCAACTGTAGATGGAAAAAACTAAGGTAACCTTATCACTTTGGATTGAAATATGACCCTTCAATCTAGAGAGGGATCTCTCCTTAAAACTCTATCGCTCACTATCACTTTAGCAGTAGGATTATTAGGTCATTGACCAAATTTAATTGGTGAGATGAGATTGGTTTGGAAAGAAGAGAATAAGGACCATTGGACATGGAGTCTAGTGTAAAGGCTTCTAACAACAAGATACATAAACAATTTAATAAAGGCGATATATATTATCGTTTTTTAGACAACTCTTCATTTAGATATGGTAGGAGAAAGTAGAAAATAAATATAAAAAAACAGAGAAAGAAGAATTATGTAATGATATTGAAGTTGAACAACATAGAAGTAATTTGGAAAATCTAAATCTGAGCTTTCAGAAATAATTCGAATTCAATCTCCTTTTTCCAAATACTGAAGAATCAAAGTTATGGCTTATAAGAAAAATACACAACAGAAACACTAACAAAAAACCACCCACACATGAATCTTAGAAAATTTGCACATGAAAACCTATTGATAACTGATTATATTAATATCATAGATAAACACACAATAATTCTTCAAAAAAAAATTCCCAACCCTTGTTACTTACAAAAACCTTGAATATATAGGCCAATACTATTAATAAATTGTCTCTATCTTCTAGGAATATATAACTAATTTCTAGGAATTAAAACTACTTAATAAACCAATTCTGAACATGTTAAAAAATGTCTCGAGTATTGAAGGCTGATGGATTTGGAATGATCTTCATGGAAAGTTGAATGAAATCTCCTTCGCCCTTTCCTAAAGATCTGAAAATAAAATCAATTAAAATAATAACAAATAGGCTATAAATAAACTAGTTATGATATATCTCGAATAGCTGGAAAGATATTGGAAATTGTTGGAAACAAATCTGGAATTTCCTTTTAGAATTTGGATCTGAACTTAATCAAAATTAGAAACCCCTGTTTCATTGAGTAGATAAGCTAGTTGTTCATATTCGTTGCCAAAATAAGGAAAATTCCATAACCCACATCTTCTTATCAAAAAATGTCCAGCTGTAAGAAAAATATCTTCAACACATTATACAATAATTGCTAATACATCTCGGTATATTGTTTGTAAAAACATAGCACTACTTAACCTATAGGCGCTGCATAGATATGGGATTTAATCTATCTTTGACTGCAACATGTCTTCAACAGTTTGGAGGCCTGAAAATATCTTTGAATACAAGGATGTTGCTTTTAAATCTTGTGAAAACACTAACTTGAGTTTTCCACATGTTGATTTGATGTCCAAATCAAATTGATGAGGTGGCTCATCAACAACTGTCCATAAGTATGGAAAATACCTAAAAAATAGTTTTCAAAGTGCCATTCAAATCTCCAAAACTATGATAGATGTGAAAAATATGACATAGATTTTTGTTAATGGGTCCGTTCTCGACAAAAACCTCTTTTGGTTCTCAAAAAATGTTCCCATTTGTTCGTAAATTATTCCCAAAGTTACTGTCTTTTACATGAAAACACAGTTTAAAAAACAAAGTTTTGTCAAGTGAAAACAAAACATGTTTTGGCACATTTTCCCTTTGACTATTGAGTTTGTGTTATTATGTTTGAGATAATAACTTTGGTGAATAATATAATGTAATGGATTGGCCCTGCACGACTCTTAACCTTGAACAATATAACTTCCACCGTCCAGAAACACTTGAGATTAAACGTGACAATAAACCAATCATAAATAAGAATGATTAATTACACAACTAGTTTTCCATGACGATTACCCTACGACGACAAAAATTCAAACGAATTCTAATGTAAAATCCTGAAACAACATGTCACTATTTATTTAGACAATGCTCGCTTGTTTTGGTACCCACTCCTTTGCTGACATGTGATTTGTCAACCATTTGAAACTTGACACACACACACACACATCCGCAATGACAATCCAACTGTCAGCACCTTAAGTTTGCTGTTTTTATTCAATTTTCACTGATAATCTAACTGTTAGTGCCTTTATTTGATATTTTTAAATAAGTGCCGATAATCCAACTCTCAGCGCACCCAAATTTTGAACGAAAATTTAAAATTACTGAACCTTATACTCTAAAGCTAAACTGAGATAACAACTAGCTCCACTGGGGATGTTGTCCTCCCTGTGAAGCAACAAATAACTCGCAACTATAGTGCCTAATCCATTTGGCTACTCCCAAACTTGAAACTTGCAAACCGACCTTTGCATTAGAGGAAATTTCAGCCTAAAAGTGCCCATGAAATTTTCATGTAATTTCCATGTCATAATATGTAAACTAATAAAAAATGCTTTAAATTTAAAAAGAAGTACATGTAAATATTTTGGAGGGAAAATAAGAAAAATACTTTTGTTTTGTTTTTGTTTTTGTTTTTTTTTTAAAATTGTATTTTCTACTTATCTCCTTATAGGTTTACTCAAATTTCAAGTTTAGACACTCATTAGATGCATAATTAAATTCCACATCCAACGAGTACCCATTATGCATACTTTTGAGAGGACCCACCTTGATAAAAATTGCAAATACATTAAAAAAACGTGTTTTAACTCGTTGGATGTGGAATTTAATTCCACATCTAACGAGTGTCTAAACTTGAAATTTGAGTCCTATAAGGAGATAAGCCAAAAATACAATCAAAATAAGTAGTTTTCTTATTTTCCTTTCAAATTTAATAACTCTTATTTTATTATTTTAACTATTATTCTGTTAATTTTCCTTAGGAGACCACTTTTAGGCTAAAATTTCCTCTAATGTAACTTTTACATTCTGCAATTAAAAACCAAACCTAAGCTATACATTGAAACTAAAAATTAATGATGAAAACTAAATGCTAAAATCTGGGAGCTTATTCACAACAAACCAACCTACTCTAACTTGTTAAGTGAACTACTTAATCAAGTGATACATAATTTCCAGTGCATCCATGAAATGAGGTGGCTACTCACTGTAATTCTGTTGACACCCTTCGTAAGCAGACAAAAAAATGAAAAAGATGGCAACTCAATCCTTGATCTAAATCCAGACCTTGTGCTTATGAAAAAAACATACACCAAATTTTCTAATAACTGTAATAGTTCAACAAAAGGATCTTTGAAAATATGAAAATTTACCTCGTCTTGATGAGTAGCAAAAGGGAAAAAACGAGTTTCATCTCTAACAATTGGGTGTTGTCGTTCAATGTTTTTAGTCCCAAGATCCTTCTCAAATGAGATAGCAACAATAGGTTATTTTTTTTTATCATACACCTCATAAAAAAACATTGTGTGTTCTTGAACAAATTAAAAAATAAAATCCACATCAAATACATCAAAGACATCACGATTTTACCCTTCATGTGATTGAACGAAAATGTTATCTAGATATTTGAAACTTTTTGAATCTGTCATTTCAAAGGATCCAACATCGTGAATAGATTCAGTGCCATCCGAAGGGTCTAAAACATCCTACTCTTCTTCAGTATTTCCTTGTAACTCTAGGAAGCTATCCTCATAAATGGTTTCATTGGTTAGATTTTTCACACATGCAATTTCAAAAGTCTTATTTTCACGAATTTCTTCATGGGACAAAATCTCAGAAAATGAATGAGTTTAATTTTTTTTGAATGATTCTCCTCATACTTTTTATTGCATAACTCACCAGGCAGCTACTACAAAATTTTATCAATATAATGGGATGTAACATGATTTTCAATACTAAGATGCATATTTGTTTCATCTTCAAGCAAGGAAGAAGCTAATGTTTGGTGAGAATGATCCTGAGTACCAAGGCAACTAGTCTCTATTAGTTCTTCCCGATGAGAAGAAAGTTCAAGAAAGGCTTCCTCGATTTCATCATCCATTATATCTTCATCATCAATACCAATTCCCATTTGTTGAAAAATATTGTCAAAATTTCCATAAAAATATTCAACCGACACTATAGAAGGGTATTTTTATTTATAGTTCATACAAAAGGCTGAATATAATCTCCAAGGAATATAAACTAGTAGATAGAAATTCTTAGTACCAAGATCATGCATTTTAATCTAAGGTAGCCATAAACAACTTCATCAAACAATCCTCATGAAATTAAACCCCTAGCATATGTATGTGCATGTGAAGTTTAATTATATGCAAAACAACATCATCTCCTTCTTGATCTTCAAATCTTGGCATATATGTTTTCCAATCTATGCGAGGAATACAATTTGGAAAACCAAGAATATGAGAGTGATTAATTGGATCATACCTTCTAGCAACTGAATCCATCTTTACACAGTAGAGTCGCCTTTGATACTTTAAACTCTGAATCCTACCGAGATTTGATTCACCAGGTGAATGATGTGCAACCTTTTTGTCCTTTGTTTACCATCAGAGAGCATATATGTTCGTTGTCATTCTTTTGGGATGTTGAATTGAAGCTTCGCATCCCCGAAAATGAGGCCAAAATGTTATCACTTAGAAAAAACCCCGTCTATAGAGGGAAAAAAATAAGGTAAACTATAAAAACTTTGGATTGAAAGATGACCCCCTGCACTATCACTTTGGCAGTAGGTTTATAAGATCACTAGCCAAATTTAATTGATGAGATGAGATTGTTTTGGAAAGATGAGAATAAGGACCATTGGGCATGGAGTCTGGTGTAAAGGCTGCTAACCATAGGATACATAAACAATTTAACAAAGGGAATATAGCTTAGGGTTTTTTAGACAACTCTTCATTTGGGTATGGTAGGAGAAAGTAGAAAATAAATATAAAAAAATAAAGCAAGAAGAATTATGCTAATGATATTTAAGCTGAACAACATAGAAGTAATTTGGAAATTCTAAATCTGAGCTTTCAGAAAGAATTTAAATTCAATCACCTTTTTCCAAATATTGAAGACTTATTGATCAAAGTTATGGCCTACAAGAAATATCACAATAGAAACACTAACAAAAAACCACCCACACATGAATCTTAGAAATTTTGCAAATGTAAAGCTCTTGATAACATATTAGATTAATATTAGAGCTAAACACACAATAGTTCTTCTTAGAAAAATTCCCAACCCCTGTTACTTACAAAAACCTTGAATATATAGGCCAATACTATTAACAAACTTTCTCTATTTTCTAGGAACATATAACTAATTTCTATGAATTTAAACTAATTAATAAACCAAATCTTAACAAGTTACAAAATGTCTCAAGTATTGAAGGTTGATGGATTTGGAATGATCTTCATGGAAAGATGAATAAAATCTCCTTCACTGCTTCCTGGGGATTTGGAAATAAAATCAATTAAAATCATGAAAAATAAGGTATAAATAAACTGGTTATAGTTGGAAAGCTACTATAAATTGTTGGAAACAAATATGGAACTACTTCTTGGAATCTTGATATGATATTAATCAAAATTAGAAACCCCTGTTTCGCTAAGAAGGTAAGTTACCTGTTCATATTCGTTGCCAAAATAAGGAATATTCCGTCTATTTTTAAACCACATCCTCTTATCAAAAAATGTCCAGCTATAAGAAAAATATCTTCAACACATTACAAAATCATTGCTAAAACATCTGGATATATTGTTTGTAAAAACATAGCACTACTTAAACTATAAGCGCTGCCATAAATATGGGATTTAATCTATCCTTTACTGCCACATGTCTTAATTGTTTGGATGTCTGGAAATATCTTCGAATGTAAGGATGTTGCCTTTAAATCTTGAAAACACTAACTTGAGTTTTCCACTGTTGATTTGACGTCCAAGTCAAATTGATGAGGTGGCTCATCAACAACTGTCCATGAGTATGGAGAATTCTTGAAAAATAGGCTTCAAAGATCCATTTGAATCTCCAAAATCGTGATACCTGTGCAAAATATGGGAGAGGTTAATGGGTTTGTTCCTGAAAAAAACCTATTTTGGTTTTGAAAATTTTGTTCCCATTTGTTTTGAAACCGTGCTCGAAGTTATTGTCTTTGCAGGAAAAAACAATTTAAAAAATAGAGTTTTGTTAAGTGAAAATAATACATGCTTTGGCACCTTTTCCATTTGAATGTTGAGTTTGTGTCATTATGTTTGAGATAAAAACCTTGGTGAATAACATAATATAATGGATTAACACTGCACAATATAACTTTGACCACCTAGAAACACTTGAGATTAAGCGCGACAATAAATCAATCATACATAAAAATGATTAATTACTCCACTAGTTTACCATGATGATTACCATCCGATGGTGGAAATTGAAACGAATTCCAATGTAAAATCATTAAACAACATGTAACCCTTTATTTAGCCATCGCTTTGAAACTTGACACACACACACACACACACACACACACACACACAATCCACGCTGAGGATCCAACTATGATTGCCTTTAGTTTTTTGTTTTTATTGAATTTTCACTGATAATCCAACTATCAAAACCTTTATTCGATATTTTCAAATAAGCGCTGACAATCCAATTGTCAACGCACCCAAATTTTGAACAAAAATTTAAAATTGCTGAACCTTATACTCTGAAGCTAAACTGAAATAACACTTTTCATCCCCAGATTAGACAAATATATTCTACATTGGTCTTGTGTAATTCATTTTTGTTTTTAAAAATACAATACCATGCTTGGGCACCATTTATTTGAATTTTTAATATGACAATATGAAAATAAAAATCATATATTGACTAAAAGTAGAATTCACACGCTTTTTAAAATAATCTCAAGTATCATTAAGATCAAAATGCATGATTATCTATTCAAATTGACCTTGTGCAACATTGAATGTTGTTCTATGCATGTATTAAGAGGTAAATCCAAAATGATTGAAAGGAAGCTATGTGAATTAATAAGAGCCAAAATAATTCACCATGAGTAGGAGATGAGATGCACACCCTTGCAACCATAAAGTTGAATGTACACAAATTTCTTAAGATTCGGAGGATCTAAAGAGGAAACAATATCTATTTTTTGAAAATTACATTTGTTATTTTTCAAGAACGAAATCAAAATACACATAATTGAGCCTCGTAAATCCTCTTCAAAATGTCCAAACTAAATTGTAGCTACATAATACTATGTTTTTAAAAACCAATTCATTTCAAGGCTAAAAATGCCCACATACTATTATTGAACTTTTAAAAAAGAGACAACATAAACTCCTAACAACACTTTATCCTAACACATAGATTATGAAATGGATGCAAATACTTATGGATATGTTTGATTACCCTTAAATTCTCGATGTACAAAAGTACCTTCTTGCAAATTAAGAGCATGATTTGAGAGCAAATATTATCTTCCAAATTGACCTTCACCACCAATTTTCGTCCTTAGTTAGGTCTCGAGCTATTAAATCTTTACATATTCATTTATAAAAAAACTATACATGTGGATTTGTTCCAAGTCCATTTCAATTCATCCTTGTGATCTTCTAATAGAATTATATTGGCATTTAAAGGGGTAATATTATTTGTCCGTTCCATTGTGAAGTTATCATGCAAGTTTAGAGCTTCAACTGTCGTCCAAGAATGAACACAACCCCCTAGCACGTCAAGAGTGGAAGCACATGCTAGCTTTGATTTTCCTCGTGCTTGAATCCTTTCCTTCAACTTTTTAAACCATTTGAAGTTTCCATTTCATCCAATTAAAGCATCTTACGTAACTATGAGCTCGTGAATTCTAGGTTTATATGGAATTAATTTTCATATAATAACAAAATATCTCATTAACCCTTCCACCCACACACACACACCGGTCTTTCCTAACTTTGACCTTGTCACCTCTTTTAATTTTCTAAGGAATCCATTTTCTTATAACAAGAACATATCTCACCAACCCCTATTCTAACAACATCCATTCCTCCACGAAGCTACCTTTAAAATATTTAGTTCTCATGACTTTGGCCATAATACTACATTCAAAAATAATATCCACATGCTTTCTTAGCCAAAACATGATTGAAAACAAATATTTCTCCAAACCCCAACGTCCTCTTACCTCTTTTGTCCTTGAATTTTTTGACCATTTCACAATTGAGATTCCTTTGATTGATTTCTCCATATCCCAAGGACACTAAATCATTTTATCCTAATCTTATCAAGTATTCATATGGGGACATGCAATAGATCACCAATAAATTGACATACCTTCGAACATTTTTTTTACAAGAAGCAATGTTCCTCCATGAGACAACGATTTGTGACACCATCACATATATTTGCCTTAATTTTGTTGTGTAGCCACAAACATTCATCATACTTGTAGTCATTTAATTTAAGATTTAATCCTAGTTACTTTAATTATTGATCGATGGAATTTTTAGGGGCAAGATCAGTGATATTTGATTTTCCAATTTAGTCATAAGTTCACTGAAATGCATACACGATTTATTTAAATTTACCTTCCTTCCAGTTGCATTGCAATAAGTATCCACGATGGCTTTGAACAACCTCAATGCTTGAAGAGAACCATGAATACATAACAAAGTATCACCTACAAAAATTCATACAAAGAGAAATGTAAACCCCACCAATATAATACTAATTTTGATACTTTAGCCACCAATGGGAACAAAAAATGGGATAAAAGACAACCGTGTATAAGCCCCCTTAATTAATATATATATATTTTTAAAGGGAACCATTTAGTAAAGTAATGAAAGATCCTAAAGAGAGACAACCTAGTATCCAATTTGTTGTGGGTAGATTCATACCCATTTCAAGCAAAGTAAACCTAATTTACAACAAGTTCACCTCATCATAAGCCTTAACTAAGTAAATCTTCATATATATTGCTAGAATCATGTATCATTTGATTATATGTAAGCCCTTTTTGGTAGTGCCCATAGTCATGGATTTGTTTATTGAAAACAAACCCAAATTGTTCCTTTGAAATTACTTTTGTAAAGAAATAAACCCCCTCAAGGCATTTTTAAGGGAAGAGGGTGTCTATATCCAACCTTGAAGGTTATTTTATGGAGACAAGGTTATCAAAATTTCTCTTCCTTCAATCACCTTGAAAGTCCTTCAGGAGAACACCATTATCTTTTGTTTGTCTAGAGATTTCCAACGATATAAATTTTATTAAAATATGAGTTTTGGATACAAATTTATGTATATTTGAAGATTTTCCCTCCCAAGAGTCATATCAAAATCCATATCATTTCCATGTGGTACATCATTTTAACTGTCCTCATTGTACCATGCCACATCAAATACATGAAGTTGACATGTGGTACTCTGTGCCCATGTGTCAGTACCACAAAGTGCCATGTCGTCAAAAGACACAGTATATTGAGTCTCACATTTAGATCTAGTATTTCCAAAAATCCTCGTTTTAGTGATTTACTAGATATTTGGACTTCCGAATTCATCCAAGATTTTTGAGTTTTTGGAATCCATCCAAATCCATGATTTTACTTTTTCCCACTACAATTGATGAGTTGAACTTCTGTATAATCCAGATCCATTTTTTTTTTTTTAAATTCCCCATTTTAAAATAAAATTTGGATTTTCGGTGTTATATGATTTCAGGATATTTTTTCATTCACATCATATCTACCTCAACTACCATTTTTCCTCCACCTCAATGTCGTTGCACCACTTTGATCCTCTTTAGTCCTTGCCACAACAACTTGGGTCCTCACAGGTCAAACTCCCATTTATTCAACTATTTTGGTTTTTAGATTTTTCAAATTATTTGAATCTATTTGGATTCATAAAAATCCAAAAGAGACCATTTTACAAAAATCCAAATTTCTAGATTTTCATATTCCACATCACCCTTGCCACATAACACCACATCCATTTCCATGTAAAATGCTTTTTACACCATGCCACATCATCTATCGCCTACTCATAGGGTTCAAGAGTACTCGCCTACCTTCGTGGTTAAGCTCTCGGTAAATACCCTTATCCGACCATTTGACTAGTGGTTGAGGATGAAACCTCCACTCCTAAATTTCCTGAAATCAAACCCCAAAATCCAATTTTTTTTGATATGCTTCTATGCCTATCCCGAGGACTAATAATGAATCTTAATAGGGAAAAGGCATGCCCATAAGACATATGAAAAACAAAAGTTTTCATTAGCCTATAAGGCATCCAAAACATTGTCTTTAACTTGACTTCTTAGAAGAACACATAGATGCCTAACAGCCAAATCCACAACTTCACCCTACTGAGTGAAGTTGTTTTCACTCCTTTTGGATGCAAAATTCAAACTTCAAACTCCAAATATCACAAAAAATTCCAACATCCTAGATTATCTATGAGAAAACAAAGTCCTCTAATAAGAGAATTATTCTCATCTCTAACTAGGGATGCAACATAACTGTCCAATCCCATTGCTAGCCCAACAATGACTAGACACACTAACAAAATACAAGAAGATCATTGGATCAAAACATCTTATGCATCATAATTCACAAAGAATACATCATATATCTATTCAAGGAAACATTGATTTGAATCTATGAAGGGAAAAAATTTAAATATATATTTATAACTAAAAACATAGATATACAATGAAACTTGAATTCTATTAATCAATGGAAGGTGCTGAAATTGTAAAAATGCAGAATGAAACAAACTAGCTTGAGTGGTGGTAGTTTATCTCTGAGAATAGATGTGATGGCTACACTATTTTTCCCGAGTGTCTTACAATGAGGTTCTAAGGGATTTTTAATCATAAATAAGCAATGAAAAACCATAAAAATCCAAAAACATAACCCTAGGAGATGAAGTGCAAAAAGGCTTGGTAGCCTCAATAGGGTAAGATGGAATGTCAAATTATCGGGGTTGTAACATTGGCATATGATCTCCATTCAGGGGGATCAATAGCCCGTTGGAAAGGTCTGACTGAGAAGTATATTTTCTAACTACAATTTTCAGACAATGACTATTTAGTGCATGTTTCCCCAAAAAACGTTGTTTAGGGCCTCAAAATAGCTTTGGAAGTATAGGATAAAAAAATTGTAGAAAAAATGCCAAAATAGAAAACCATGCTTTAAGCCAATGAAATAGGTGGGTGGTAACCAATATCCATCAGGATCAATCCCCACCCCCCCCACCCTTAGGAAGAAATGGTATCCATTGTGTTGAGTTCCTCCATTAGAGGGGGAAACTTTAGTTGAACTTGGCCCCTTATGAGCCACTTGCCTTGGTTTAGGAACTAACCTGCTTTGACAACCTGATATAGTAGATTATTTACTAGAAAGTTCTCTTATTCGGTGCGTCAACAATCTAATTAATTTTTTCCTGTTCAATGCAATATGGGTTGAGCTCTGCTAGTGTCAGTTGCTCTGTGGTTTTTGATCTGTCCAATGATGGTAGAAAGCATGGTTGAAGGAGGTCCACATTGAACAATGGGTGAATTCCAAGGAAGGGGGGATACTTATCTTAATTTTTTTTTCACCCACAACCTTGGTGATGGTGTAAGGTTCATAACAATGTGGCCAAAGATTATGATGGGCCCCTGCAATGCGTTCCTTCTGCAAATGCAACCAAAAACTTGTGTGTATATAGAGCATCCATAGGGATTTTAGCTATTAAAAGAAAAATATCATGTGTGCAGATTAAATAAAGCTTTGTATGGGTTAAAGTAAGAACTTAGGGTCTGGTACTCAATGTTGGATGAATACCTTCAAAAATAAAGTTTCAAGAAAGGGGAAATAAACAATAACATTTATATCACGTATGAATGATAATTTGTTTATTATTGTTGTCTCTATAGATGACATAATTCTTGGATGATGCTGATTTTATTAGTAAAATTTTGCAGCTGACATGCAAAAGGATTTTGAAATGTCTATGCTGGGGGAATTGCATTTTTTTCTTGGTTTGGTATGGAAAACTGTGCACCCGTGATCACGCCCATGATAATAGGGTATAAAATCAACAAGGATGATGATATCTAGAGGTAAATCAAACCATGTATAGGTCCATAATTGGAAACATTATTTAGATAACAACATTGAGGCTAGATATCATGCAAACTGTGAGATTAGTGGGCATATTTCAGTTAAGTCCAAAATAAAATCACGTGAATACGATAAAAAGAATATTTATATGCATACAAGGCACCATAAATTTTGGCTTGGGGTATCCAAGGGGAAAAATATTACTCTTAAAGCTTATAGATGCAAATTGGGATAGTAGTGTTGATGATAAGAAGAGCACCAGTGGGGAAGACTTATTTTTGTGTAGCTGATTGATCTCTTGTCTCAACAAGAAATAAACTTCAATTTCTCTATCCACAATTCAAGTAGAATATATTATAACAACATAAAGAGGTATTCACTAGGGGGATCAACACCATACCACATGCGTTCATATTGGGGGATGTATATTGAGAAAAAATGACATAATATATTGATCATATAATAGGGGGTAGAGGGTTTCTATATTGGAAGGTATACAAAATGGAGCTCAAAGTTAATGAAAAATTATAAAGGAGTATACAAAATGTTAAATGAAAAAATGGATACCTACAATATCTAGTGAAAGTATGGTTTTTTTAAATTGGGAAGGTGTATTGGGTTCATATTGGTAGTGGTTAAATTATGTTTTTTTGAGGTATTTTCCAATATGTAGTCAAATTAAGGGTTTTGTTTGGTATTCCACGAACACACATGATATGTCATAAGTTCATTAAGTGAATCCATTGTGAGCAACATCAAGTTGCACTCAAGTCCTATGGATGGACCAATTCTCAAGGATCTTCAAGTAATGGTGAGTAACCTATGTCCACCGTGTGTGACAACACCAATGCTCTCAATATTATAGTGCCGACACATTATTTGGTTCTCAACATCTTATAATAAGTATGCATGTCTTGTCCATAGGAATTCACAAGCTCAACATCGCTTTCACTATGAAGCACCAGGTTGGAATCATCCATGTGTGATAGGATCCACTCAATCACCTTTGCACAAGGCATTACTGGAATCCTGCATGCAATAATGTGTATCCTAGATGCTTGATGTTGATATATAATTTATTGTCTTCTAAATCCTCAGGGAACTGATTTTGCATGAATATGTATTTAATATTCCCATGTGAAATCAGAATATTTGTGTATATGTAAGGATAGGAACTATAGGATTTGCAACTTCCACTACTTTCTTAGTACTTACTTCTGAAAATTCATTTGAGGCCACTCGATGGGTAGTGTGAGGCATCGTTCCAACAGATGATGACAGAGTAATAAAACTTATAGCTAGAACACATGCCGATGGAAGCACACTTATCGTAACAAATATTAGCTTCATGAAATTTTCTATATATTAGAAGCAATAACTAAAAAAATAGCATTCAAAGACCAATCATGAGTAAATCAAGAGAATAGGCCTTTAATAGACGAGACATGATAATTGTTTAGGCAAGACAACTGCATCATGACAAAGGAGGGCACATGTCAGAGCAACAATACAGTGCTAAGGCTCACATGAGGCTTAAAGATGTGCTATGTGCTCAAGGGAAGGGAGAGAGAGACCTCAAGGGCACAAGGTGAAATATCAAGGCCCGAAGAAGGCTCACTTTTGATTGTGAGTGTGCTGTGCACTCAAGGAGGATAGAGAGGGTGCAAGGCACAAGCTGAAGGAACAAGGGGTCAGACTTGAACCTTCCCAATGAGCCGTGCACTTAAGAGGAGCTAGGAGGGCGTAGGGTGAACCGTCAAGGGAAAAGGATGCATGATGATGCTTTAGGATGCACCATGTGCTCAAGGAGGGCATATTTTCTGAGAACAATGGTGGTTTTTCTCTCTTGAGTGCGTTTATGAAGGAAGATTGATTTTGTAGGGGAAATTTTCTGAGACAACAAGGTATTCACTTCGAAAAGTGCGCTCTTACTTGAAATGGATTGAAATCAACTATCAAAGAACAAAAATCAAGATATAAACATAGTAATACTAAGAGGAAAGGCATGGAAGTACTTAAAGGCTCTGTTGCAATCATGACCGGAAGGTGAAAGGTCACAAAATGTGAAGAGTCACAAGAAAAATACTTGCGAAAAAAAACTGACACTTGTACTAGGAAGAATGAATAAAAACTCAAAAAAAGATACTTAAATGGATTAACATGACAACAATAAAACAAGAATGACAAAAAAAAAACAAAAATCAAGCAAGAAAAGCGACATGAAAAACTTGAAGTGAAGATCGATGAAGAGCTCCTTGATTCAAAGAGGTGCGCTCAACCCAAAATGAGAATTATTTTGTTAAAGAATGATTAACTGGGATGATTATAAAGATATTACATGCAAAAAAAGTTCATGCATGCTCGCCACTTGTCAGTAGATGAATGAGTTAGTTACTAAAGTGAGAGTGGGGTCCTATTTTCTAGGGGTGCATGCACATGCAACAAGGAAAGCGCATGCATGAGGAGGGAACATCTCTTGACAACAAGGAGTGTGCTTGGCTTAGAGGGCACACTCATTAAGCTCAAGGAATGCGTTAAACTAGAGCATAATGCTAGTTAACAAGGAGTGAACCCCATTTTTGGTTTGGAGTGTGATTTTCCCAAGGAGGGCGCAATTCCAACCAAAAATGGTTATTCATGTCAAAAAATGCAATTTTCTTAGAAATTTGTGCTTTTTCCTACTTTTGTGAGTGTGATGCATGTCTAAAAAATCTAGTTACTAAGTCGAGAAAGCTAGGAATTTTCCTATATTTAGATAATACAACATATGTGCTTCTAAATATAAGACAACGACACTTAGAAAACTTTGACTTTGGAGGAATCGACACTTAGAAATAACACGCAGAATTAGTCAAGTGATCAAGATTACAACACAATTTATCTTAGAACAACAATTTATGTAGGCTCCAAAATTAGATTAGGAATAAATTTCATAGGGTCGTTGTCGCATTGATAACACTTGGAGACACACTGGGAGAACTCCATCTTCTCTGTTATGGTCTAATTTATGAACACAATCTCAATTATTTGGGAAGTATTGATTCACTTAGTGGATTGTCATCAACTATCCCACTCTAATTAATTTTAGATCTATTTTACTTTGTTCCATGTTTCAGTCAAACACAATTTAACATTTTTCTAGATAGCAATTTTTTCGGTCTAGCAGAGGGTATTATAATAATGAAGAGTTTAAATATAGTCAGATTCTTAGTTTTCAACTCTAGTGTTGCTCCGCTTCAAGTAGGCCTAAACAGTACCTTAGTAGAGTCACTACATTAGTGCAAACATCACTTTGCTTCCAGCGAGACTGAATAATACCCTGATGAAGTTACTTGCATTGCCTCACTGCATAGGAAGCCTTTCTCTTCTTTCACCCTTTATTTCATTTCTTTAGATTTATATATAGATTCACCACTTATTATTTGAGGTGGAAGAGGGATCCTAAATTATTGATAACATGAGAGGTTGCCCCTTTAGAGAATTATATCTCCTTTAGAGAATTATATATATAATTCTCTAAAGGAGCAATATATATATATATATATATATATATATATATATATATATATATATATATATATCTATGTACCTAAAGGAGCAATATATATATATATATATATATAAAATTCTCTAAAGCAGCAACCTCTCATATATATATATATTTTTACACTCTACTATTGGTTTTACCTCTACTATTGCATTGAAAATAGAAAACCATTAAGCAAAAAACCAAATCTAGGAGCAAGGATCCTAAATAGACATGGGCATTGTGGTTCCGTTTATGATTTCTCCAATCGAATTGATCATGTTTTCCATTGAAATATCATTGACCTAAAAGAGCTAGACAATCTAAAAGAAGCATGGTAATCGATTAGCCAAGGGCTGTGCGTTACTATAATTTATATTACCAAAGAGTTATCCACATTGTCTTGAAGCTCAAACAAATTTTCATGCAAATTTTATTAAGAACAAAGGAAACTTGAAGAAAATATGAAACAAAACATGAAAAACCAGAAATACGAAGAAATAAATGCAATGATCTAATTAACGACAACCTAATCTAACCTAAAATAACACTGTAAAGTTAGGGTTAAGTGAAATGAAACTTCCAAGGCAACCATAAGAGTTTATCCTGAATTTTAAGTTGAAATATGTGATCATGTAGAACCAAGATAACAGGTAGTGCAATGAAAACTATTAACAACCAAAAAATTCACACTAACATAAAAACATAAAGTGCAAGAAAAACGGTGTGGCACACTTGGATTCTCTTTCTGGCAGGAAATTACACGACAACAACATTTCTCAGGCTCACAACCATAAAAGGCTTGATTGAATGCATGAAGAAACTGGTTATGGGAAGTGGATCTTGAAAAGTAATAATATTCTAGCCAATATGTAACATGGTCATAAAAGTACCCATTGGAAAAATCATGTATAGGTAAGTCAATCATATTCATATCAAAATATTAAGCAAGAAGAACATCAGATTGTGAACATACAGACTGGCCACAATCTATGCAGTTGTGCAGGTTAATCTCCTCAATGAATGATGAGGGAAATATATCAGATTGTGAGATATTACAATAGTTGAGATTTCTCTTTGTTTCCACCCCACATATCAAGTATTTTCATGAAGAGGGATGTGACAGTTGAAATTTAAATGCATAATTAAACCTTTCGCCTTGCGGGTTTGAAAATTGAACATGAAAAGAACGAGAATCCCTTCAGATAGAATCTACATCCCATGAGATGTAATTGATGATTAAATTTCGTGAGAGGATTTTAAGCTGACCAAATTCAAACTTATCGTTGGGGTAGCATTAACCTGACATAACCATCAGCGTAGGCCAAAGTTTCATGCTTTCCCAAAAAGACTCTGAATTCTCAAAAGATTGAAACTCAGGATGAGAGAGCACAATCAACTATTTTTTGAACAATGTTCATTAAGACATTAATTGTGAACTGAATCAGATATATTATGATCACAAGATTCATGAAATGGTTTATGTTAGCTTGCTAAGTTTTTGAGATTGGAGCAAAAACCTTCAGTAGTTATCATGTCATCGTCTTGAATTGAAAGAGATATATCTAAGAGAAAATCCTTGATGATCGTGTCAGACTCCATTTGAAACTTCTGTAGATCCAAGTATTCCCGTAGGAATAAAGATTCATCGATAAGACTTGGTCAATCATCATCATGAAATTTAAAATAAACAAAATGATTAGGATGATGTTTGACCAAGAGTTCATATTGATTAATGGGTTCAATAATAACAAGAGGGATATCAAGACTAAAGGTTGATTGATTGGGAAAATCATCATCTAGATAAAGAGATGAGAGGAAAATTAATTCCTCATCAGAAGATTCCTTAGCATTAGAGATGGTTACTGAAGAAGATTCACAAATTTGATTTTCCAATTTTCTAATATAAATAGGATCAACACACGAAACATCTAAAAGGAGGGGCACAAGGAATGAAAGGAGAATTAGATTCTTTTTTGAGATATTGAAATTATTCTAAATATTTCCTTGAAATATTGACTAAGAATCAGAACTTCTCATCCAAAAATTCCCAATCTACATCCTCATCCATAAATTCACAATAAATATGAAGGAATCTATCAACAAATTGTTCGAGGGAATCATTCGATTCCATTCTAATCTAATTGATTTATTTGAAATAATATTGATATTCATACTTGTCGAAGACACAACAAAGTTCGTTAACCAATTTCTTAAAAGAATAAATAGAAGCAACAGACAAAGAATAACACCACTTCTTAGCACGACCATCCAACATAAGAGTGAACAACCTTGCAAGAATATATTTAAAATAAACACCATTTGAGAGTTTTTTTTTGAAAAATTAAATTACATAATCAAGAATGGTTGTTGGACCCTAACCGTCAAATTTTAATTGTGAAAAGTCATGTAAAAATTCCACGGGGATTGAAATATATAATGATTCAAAAAAACACCTCGGGATTATGATATGGGATAAAGCCATTTAAGATAAGAGATTCAAATAGACTCTACGGGCTCAACTTGTCATCAATACCTCCTTCTAGCACATGGATGTTGACGATGCTAGATGCCACCAACATATAGGGGATATCCCCTATATGAGGTCCCAATTAGACCTCACACCATTTGGTGTAGGTGTCCCATTTGATTATATGGTCCAACCACCATTGTGAATGGTTTAGAGATGGTCCTTGGTTACAACACATGAAAAAAGATCATAAACACCTCTTTGGGGCAGGAAGTACATAATATTTGTGTGACACCAAATGTAGAATTTAAAGGAAGCTTTCATGGTTGTAAGGAAATACAAGCCTCCAGATATGGAAGTATTAGTACTCTCCTAAGAAATACCTACGAGCAGAAGGGAGAAAGACTTGTTCATTAACCTGAAAATTAGTTCACAAGATAAACAAAAATCATAAAAGCATAATAACACTCCTTCAACAATATTCATATCTAAGAAACAAAATAATTCATTATTATTAACATGTATTACACAAACATATATTGTAAACATATAAAGAATAGTCTTACTACATCCACGATACATGCATGAAGGAGTGTTGACTCAAAGAGCTTCTGATTATTAATGGAAGATTCCAAGTACACTGTTACATTGGTGGAACACTAGATCTAATAGTGGAACATGAAGCTACAACTTGATTCTCCAAATAATGATTTTAATTATAAATCCAAGGCTAAAGTATAAAAGTTCCAATCCCTTTGATTGAGTTATGAGGACTTATTTATAATAAGTGACAATGAATCTTGAGTTTTCTCATGAAATTTCAACTTTTATAACCTATGGGATTACATATAACCTTTCACATTTTATAAATGAGTCTTTACATCCCACACATGTATTTTCACTTTCCACATGTGTCTCTTGAAATTCATTACATTGGACTTATTACAAAAGACAAACTACAAATATGATAGTGGCTATATAGGACAAAACTTCTAATAAGACAAAAAACTTTCAAAAAGATAAGACAATAACTTCTTCATGGATTTCATCGGTGACGTATGAATGCATGCTTTGAACTCTGTAGTAATGAACTATACCTGAACCGATAGATCTATTTCAAACCACATCTTCACTTCCAATGCTTCCGTCAATATATATTTGGAGTGAGATTGCACACTATTTCACAACCATGAAAGTTTCATATGAAATTTAGTTGGTACGACATCATACTGTAGAATATTCTTCTTGGTAATCTCCAAGGCTTCCTATTTTGATACTTTTTTGATTTACTCAATATACTACTTCACTTCCCGCATGATGATATCCTTGCTTCTTGCCTCTCCATGTGATCCCACTAAAGGAATCCCATGTTTCTGTGCCAGGGACTCAAAACCATTATGAAATTGACTATAAGCAGCTATAGTGTTGGTCGAATGTTCACCGAGAAAAATGTAATTATGACTGCAAAGTCTCAACTATAATCTATCCATCTCAACAAAAATCCTATCCTTTCTGACCAACCATTTTGGAACCTATAGATATTTGGCAGCCCATTCCTATATTTGATCAACAACTCTGTTTTCCACCTTTAAGAACTTCAAGACTTCTTGTGCTTTATTTTGAATACCAACTAGAGGTGCCACTACCTAATGTAGGAGAATCATTTCGTCATACAACTGTGCCATGGTGTCCTCCATTGGTGCAAATTCATCCTATATAGATGATCACCATTCTCTTGTGTTGAGACTGTTGGAAGACAAACATTGATTCTTTTTAGTGAGGTGCTCCACTTGTTGCTTTGTAGCAACCAAATCTTTTCATAATCATGTGTTCTCACTTAAGTGATACTCTGAATTATCCTATGCTACTATGATAAAATAAACATTAGTTTCCATGACCGCTCGAGGGTCTCTCCTGGTGTTTGCAGTTATCACCTTTTCAGTGGATACAAATACTAAACTATGAGGATCATTTGGGAATGATCTTCATCTTTCTTGCATGATATTTTTCTTTAGCTGATTAAATGTAACATTACACACGTCCATGACCCTATCTTCTGGTGGCAGTGTAATTCCCATCTCACTGAATGGGAGATGGCCACCTATAAAAGGAGGTTCTATTGGAGAGCCTGGTTCATCATAAATGGGATTGACAACATACTATTCCTCCAATTTAGATTCTATCTCCTAGGTCATATGTTCTTCTTCTAGCCTATGTGATACTTCCTCCTACTGTGAGTGCCTTTATTGTTCTATTCTCCTTCTCTATTATTCTTCTTCCCATTTCTTTCTACGAAGGTCATCCTGCTTCCTCTCCTCCTCCTTTTCTTGTTTTGTCTTTGCATCTAATATTTTCTTCTCCTGTTCAAACTCAATAACTTATTTACTTAATGGATCATATTTCCACTTTTTGCTGCTGGATCATGCTTGATCCTTTTCCTGGGATATGCAGTGTTTTCTTGAGCACCTGTTGCTTGTGGCACCTCCTGTATCTATACATATTGAGCTTGTGGAACTTGGGAGGGACCTGCCTCAATTCCTGGGTGTGTCTTCCTTAAATCATTGTACCAATTCTTCACCTTTTCATCTTCTGCAGTAGTAATTGTTACATATGCCCAGGTGTATCCTATCCTATCACAATGTGTCCTGCACACTTTCTTGGGATCATATATGTGAAATTTTATAACTCCAAAGTGTAGGCTCGTAAGTTCTTCTATTTCAACATCTGCCGCCTTGAGGCTCTTCAACTCATACATTCCAATCCTCAAAGGAAAAGTGGGACAAGAAGCCTTTTTTATCCTATAAAGTTGTGTTGATAACGCATGATTCAACTGATTGGAAACCTCTTCCAAGACCATCTTGTTGGTCACATATCATGGCATAGCATGTGGATAATTTTTGCATATGAAGCATCTGATATATGTGCCATGTGATGTATAAAACCAATCTGTGATATCATGCAATGCTTCCTTGACCTAGTCGGTCATGCAATGAGGTTCAATCTCAAAAATCATGTGAATTATGACTGCAAAGAAATGCGTTGCCAATATGTCACATGCTCCTCTAAAAATTAGCTTTGATAACAACCTGCAATGGAAGTAGATCGAGAACTTGTGTTGTGGTGTCTAGTTCCAATGCATCCCTGTGAATGAATATCAAGCACATATCCCATATAATAGATAATATGACATAAAAAACTATGTTTTTGGTTTTCTCTTAGGGATGCTTTGGCCCGCCCAACATGTTGTTGTAATTCAAAAGAAAGTATGTTTACCCAATTGAAGATTCTGCCTTGAGTAACAACCAAGTGGAGCATGAATATCCATTTCTCTTCAAACACTTCTGAATTATTCTTCCCATGCAACCTACAACACATAGCAATGATGTAATGATATACCTTCTTCAAAGTCCCAGTCATATAGACTGCACTCGGTCGGTGTTGGAAATGGGAAACCTCTTGATACCAGGACTTGATCATTTCGCCTGTGTTGAGATTAGCCCATCTAGTATAGAATACAGTGTTGGAATATTCTCTAGGTCTCAACATTTTATGATAATTATGCATGTCCTATCCATATTAATTCACAAGATCAACACTGCTTTCACTATGAAGCACTAGGTTGGAATCATCCATGTGTGATAGGATCCACTCCTTCGCCTTTGCACAAGGCATTATTGGAAACCTGCATGCAATCCTGTGTATCCTAGACCACTTGATGTTGATATAGACTTCCTTGTTTTATAAATCTCGAGGGAACTAATTTTTCATGAATATGTCTTTAATATTCTTCCATGTGACCTCAAAAGATTTGTTTATAAAATACTGTATGTGCAAGGATGGGAATTGTATGCTTTTTAACTTCCACTACTTCCTCAGTAATTGCTTCTGAAACTTCTTTTGAGGCCACTTGATGGGTAGTAGGAGGCATCCTTCCAACAATGATGGGAGAGTAATAAAACTTGTAGCTGGAACACCTACACGTGGAATCACACTCATGGTGACAAATATTAGCTTCAAGAAATTTTCTATCTATTAGAAGCAATAAATCAACAAATAGCATTCAAAGAGAAATTAGGTGTAATTCAAGAGCATACGCTTATCATATACAAGGCATGATAATTGTTTATGCAATAAAAATGTATTAAGACAAAGGGGGGTGCATGCCAGAGAAACAATGTAGTGTAAAGGCTCACATGAGGCTTCAAGATGCGCTATGTGCTCAAGGGAAGGGAGAGAGAGACCTCAAGGGTGTAGGGCACAAGCTCAAGGCCCGAAGGAGGATCACTTCTTATTGTGAGCGAGATGTGCACTCAAGGAGGATGGAGAGGGTGCAGGGCACAAGCTGAAGGAACAAGGGGTCTGGCTTGAGTATTCCTAATGTGTTGTGCGCTTAAGAGGGAGCTGGAAGGGTGTAAGGCACACCATCAAGGGACAAGGAGGCATGATGGTGGTTCAGGATGTGACATGTGCTTAAGGAGGGTGGAATTTTTGAGAATGGTGGTGGATTATCTCTCTGGAGTTCCCTTTTGAAGGAAACTTGGTTTTTTGGGCCCAATTTTCTGAGACATTGAGGCCTTCACTTCCATAAGTACGCTCTTGCTTGAAATGGCTTAAAATAAGCTAGCAAAGAAAAAAAATCAAGATAGAAACATAGTAATACCAATAGGAAAGGCATGAAAGTACTTAAAGGTTCTATCGTAATCATGACTGGAATGTGAAAGGTCATAAAATGTGAAGAGTCACAAGAAAAATACTTGCGACAAAAAAATGACACTTGTACTAGGAATAATGAGTAAAAGCACCAACAAACACTACAATAAAACATGCAAATAACGCCTAAAATAGTGCAGAAATCAAGTGTTTTTCTGTTCATGAATTGGAAACCTTTCCCGACGCAAAAATGGGTGCAACCAGGTATTTTTATCATATTGTGAGATTTAGCATCGTAAATTTCTCCGGAAATAACATTGTAAATAGTGCCAGAAATAGTGCCCAAAATATTTCCTGGAGTTGAAACAGAAATTACGCCGTAAATAGTACCAAGCATAACGCTAGAAATAACATCGGAAAATGCGCTAGGAATAGAGCTGATAATAATGCCAGTTTTAGCACCAGAAATAGCTCCAGGATTTGCTTCCAATTTGGTTCCTAGTTTGGCTTCCATTTTTACGTCCAATTTTTCTTCTCATTTTGTTTCTAGTTTTGCTTCTAGTGTGGCTTCTATATTTTCTTCCAGTTTTGCTTCTAGTGTGGCTTCCAATTTTTCTTCTCGCGTGGCTTCCAATGTTGCTTCTAGTGTGGCTTCCAATTTAGCTTCCATTGTTTCTTCTTTTTTTGCTTCCAAGCGTCAGGAATAGCACCAGGATTTACGTCCAGTTTGGCTTCTTATTTGGATTCCAGTTTCTCTTCTCATTTGTCTTCTAGTGTGGCTTCCCATTTTTATTCCAATTCGGCTTCCATTATTTTATTTTTATTTTTTAATTCCAAAAATGATTATTGTTTTGCACACAGTTAAATTAATATGTTTTATTTAAATTTAATTAGTTAAATATATCATGTCTCTTAAATAAGTTATATGATTATGAATCATATGAATGCATTTGAAATATTTTATAAGGTGACATTTACAAAAACTTTTTAGGGAAACATAAATCCATACAAATTAACAACATCATTATACTTATTAAATCTCTATCAAATTAATGTAACAACCCTAGTGAAAATTCCATGTAAATAAAGTTAATAAAGGAAAAATAATAACCATGGTTATGGGAGACTTATTCCAAGCTAAATGTTGGGAAAAACATCCTAGTGTGGGTGTTCATTTGGTTTATTATGGCTAAAGAAATTGGCAAAGGAAATGACATCTTTGGAAATTTATTTATGAAAATAATGGAAATTAGGAGAAAAGGAAGGTGAAAGGTCACAAGTTGCATGTGAGGAGGAAAATGAAGGAAAATAATGGAAAATGAAGAAAATAGAGGCCTAATTGATAAAAAGGATTATGAGGATCACTTGGTACCTTTTTTCAGTTCAATATTGGAGCTCTCTTTCTATTCTCTGTGTCTCTCACACTCTTGGACACCTAGAGTTTTCTTGGAGCACATAAACATTGGATCAAGAAAGGTAAAGAAGGAAAAGAGGAAGAAAAGATCAAGCAATGAAGAGTAGATCAAGAAACTAGAATGAGCTTACTTGAAAGTATCGATTTGCATGTGTGATTTCCTTGCTATATTTGGCATGCATGCTTATGCATGTGTGTTCTTGGTTCTCTTGCTGTCATTGGGATGGGTTTTTCCAAGTGTGACAGTGTTTTTTAGCCTAGCCTTTCCATTTCTATATAGCCATGGTGTGATTGGGTTCTCATGTGTTGGTTGAGATGGATTCAAAATTGAGTGAGGTGTTGATTTGTGGCAGCATCACATGTGCTCTAAGTCTCAAAATTTGTAGGGAGGATTACACACATGTATTCCAAAGAACCCAAAAATTATTTTAGGAAATTCCACCCGGATTGTATTTTATTAAAATAATTAATTATTTTAAAGGGACCCTAAGTCTAAACTTAGGAAAATAAAATAGTTAAAGTGAATTAATAGAATATGGGTGTGAATGTTCTAGAAAAATTGGATCAAGTTAAAAGTTAATCTTATCCTTTGATTAGAGATTTAATCTTTGTCGTTGAAGTTTCAACGAGAAGATTATAAGAAGGGCTTGAAGGGTCATTTGGAAAACATACAATAAGGATCAAGAGATCGAATTTATGAAGTGAGCAGTTCTCAGAAGAAATATCGATCAAGAGATTGTTTGCATAAAGGGGCAGAGTAATTCCGATTGGAAATTTTATTCCTGAGCTGTAGAATACACAATAGAGAAGTCATAAATAAGTACCAACAACGACATCATAGCAGCTACGTAGAACCAACGCAGAGGCAACATTGTAGCCTTAAGGAGGTCCGTTATTCAGCTGAGGATCAGTCAGATCCTATTGAAGTTCAACAAGAAATATCAGCACCTACACTAGTGTGGGACTAGGAGGTCCAAGCAACACCTACACTAGTGTGGGACCACAGGTCTTAGCAACACCTACACTAGTGTGGGCTAAATTTGGTGCATGTCTATTTTAGTTATCCCTTAATTAATATGGACAATAAAATGTAATCTAATCTCAAAATAACTTGTAATAGTTAACTAAGTGTGATAAACTCAGTTAACTCATGAATTTCCAGTTGAGGGTAGTTGGTGAGGCATGTAGAGTAATTCTAGTTGTAACAGAGTTCAAAGTGCAGTGGTGCATTAGTTATTGCAGGTTGTAATTAGTTTAAATCAATTAAGTGAGTTAAATTCAGTTGTGTTAGTTGTAACTATTTGATACACTAGTGAGAGATCAAGTGAATTAAATATAATTTAATTCACAATCAATTATCTCACATACAACTAAGGATTTACTATTATTAGCTGCATGCATGTCAGTTCCAGTGGAGACCCAGTTGAGATCTAGGTGAAAGGGAAGTTGACTATCAGTTGTAGGATAATTGGGTTGCACCCATGCAACCAAACACCCATTGGATTTATCATGATCCTTGCGCAGTAAAGGAAGGACAGAATTCCTAAAGAATAGGGATTGCATTCCACATGAATTTCGCAAGCAAGGCAGCCTATTTAGAGGCTGAGAATTGGCTAAGTGTTGGTAAGTTTTTTCCAGGATAGTGTGAGACAATTAGTTGAGTACAAGAGGGCTCTTGTGGGAAAAGTTGTATGTAATTGTTTCATGTATCCATGCTGAATATAAAATAGAATATAGTGGGATTTTGAGCAGCAAGCTTTCCCTGAGAAATTATCTGTGTTGTGGTTTGATTGATTCTTCTTTGCTTCATGTGATTGGTGATTGTGTTTTTAATTCTGCAATTGATTTATAGAAGTTATTCAGTATCTAGCTTTAGTAAATTGTTAGATCAGATTGAATCCATGATATAAATGATTTTTGTATAATTTCTACATTGTATCAGAGGACAGGAAATAACAATAGTGGAGGAGGAGTTGAGTTTGTGACTGAATAGAATTCGAATTTGCAGAAATACTTTCTTGGTGCTACAACTGATTCAGGATTTCAATGGATTTCAATGGATTGATATTGGAGTATGCACTCGAGGGAAACTCTAACTATATTTCTTGGAAAGACAGGATGGAGGCAGTACTTGAAGATAATGGCTTGAAGGAATTAATTGACAATGATGTTCCTAAACCCGCTGTGACAGATGCTGCAAATCTTGATGCATGGAAAAAGAAAGTGGCAAAGGCAAGGAGGATCTTACTGGAGGGAGTACGAGACCACATTGTCTCAAGTCTCCATGGGAAAGCCAAACCATATGCAACGTGGAGGGCTTTGACAGATCTATTTCAAAGCAGTAGTGACCATATTAAATTGGCACTGAAAGATAAACTCAGGAAGATCAATATGGAGAAAGGCAACTCCATGCCAAAAAAATTAACAAAGTTTTTCCAATGTCGGGATGAATTGGGGAGCGTTGGCATTACTTTCGCTGATGATGATTTGGTGATCCTATCTCTCCTAGGACTTCCCAAGAGTTGGAATAGTTATCAAGACTCTGTCAATGGAAGGGAAAAGATGCCAGATTGGGAACGATTGTGGTCGGATTTGGTGCAGGAGGAGTTTAGAGGGAATACCAGAGATGGATCTTCATCTAAGAATGAAGATAAAGAAGATTGTGCTTTGGTTGCCAAGGCGAAGAAGGGGAAAGGAAAGAAGTGCCATTCCAAATCCGAGTCCAAAAATGGTAAGAAGTGTGACATGTCCAGAGTGAAGTGTTTTCACTGTCACGAGCATGGGCATTATGCTACTAACTATCCACAAAAGAAGAAGAACAAGAAGGCTTCAAGATCTGTAGCTAGTGAGGCTTTCGCCTCACAATTTGAGCTTGACTTCTCACTTATTGCATGCATGGTGTCAGGTGCAATGGGATATGTGTAGTATTTTGATAGTGGTGCATCCTTTCACATGTCAGGAGATAAAGAACTTTTCAGTAGCTTGGAGGAGAAGGACCTCCAGATGCATATCGAAATGGGTGATGACAGGTGGTACAGTGCTATCGGGATTGGTACCATTACCTTCTAGAGACATTCAGGTATACCCTTTCAATTAAAAGATGTAATGCATGTACCAGGCTTGAAGAAAAATTTGGTCTCAGTTGCAATGTTAGAGGATAGAGGCTATGATGTTGTTTTCAGTGAAGGAAAAGTTTTCATGCAACAAAAAACAACAGGACAAGCCAAGAATGTTGGGATTCGAGTTAAGAATATCTATAACTTGGATGTAGATGGATGCACAACATTGATTGGTAAGGCAGACAAAGTGGTGATCCAGGATGAGGGTGAGCTATGGCACAGGAGATTGGGCCATCTTCACCACTAAGCCTTACAGTCATGCAATAGATATCTACGGGTCTTCCCAAGGGTAAAATTGTGCAGTCTGACAGATGCAAGGGATGTACTATGGGAAAATATGTAAAGGCAAACTTTCATGAGAAGGAGAACCGAGCCTCAAGGATCCTTGAGAGAGTTCACTCAGATGTGTGTGGACCATTCTCTGTTGCTTCGATAGTAAAGCATAAGTAATGTGTGATATTTTTTGATGAATTTTCTTATAAGTGATGGATCTACTTCATGCAGAAGAAAGATCAAACTTTCTCAAACTTTCTTGAGTTCAAATCACTGGTGGAGAAAGACACGGGGAAGCAAGTGAAGGCTCTTAGGAGCGAAAATGGTGGTGAGTAAATGTCCAATGATTTCAATAACTTTTGCAACAAAGAAGGAATTCAGAGAGAACTGATAGCACCTCATAACCCATAGAAAAAGGGGGTCGCTAAAAGAAAGATCAAAATTATTATGGGTGCAACAAGAACGATGTTGCATGATCAGGGCCTACCGATGCATCTGTGGGTGGAGGCATGCAACACAACGGTATTTGTGCAGAACCATTGTCCTCATAGGATACTCGGCATGAGTACACCAGAAGAGGCTTTTACTGGTAAGAAACTTGATGTTTCACATTTTAAGATTTTTGTCTCATCTATTTATGTGCATGTGACCAAATACGCCATGAAGAAGCTAGAACCAAAAACTGAGATTGGGATTTTTGTGGGGTACATTGAAAATCCCCAAAACTATCGGGTGTATTTTCCAAATAAAAAAATGTCTGTTGTGTGACGGGATATGAAATTTGATGAGGAGAAAGCCACACTATTGTCCCTTGAGAGGGAGCTGGATTTGCATGCAGAGGACGAACTCTTGGTTCCTAAGGATGAGCCTCAAGATGTGGAGCAGCCACATGCGGAGGATTATGGAGTGATAGAAAACACTCATGCAGAGCCATCTACTAGAAATGGTAGAAGGCACACCATGGAAGCCGATAGATTGAGACTTGATGCAATAGAGAATGTAGGAGCCCCTACTTTACAGTGCAGATAGAGACAGTCTCTAGACATGTTTATTGGATACATGTCTCTTATGAGCAAGTGTATTGTGACTGAACCATCTTCCTCTTAGGAAGCAGTGCAACAACCAATTTGGGTTGATGCAATGGCGGAGGAGTATGACTCCATTGTTAAGAACAGTGCATGGGATATTTTCCCAAGACCAGTCAGTAAATTAGTGGTTGGATTTAGATGGATCTACAAGGTAAAGAAAGTTGCTGATGGGAGTGTGCAGAAGTAGAAGGCCAAATTTGTGGCCCGGGGGTTATCACAGATTGAGGGGATCAACTATGATGAGACTTTTGCACCAGTGGCAAGGTACTCTTCCATTAGATCCATCCTTGCACTCTCAACGTAGATGGGGTGGTGCATTCATCAGATGGATGTGAAAACTACGTTTCTCAATGGAGTTATTGAGGAAGAAGTGTACATAGAGCAACCTAAATTTTTTGAGATCTTCGATTGTGAGTCACATGTGTGTCGACTCAAGAGAGCACCGTATGGGCTGAAGCAATAACCTTGTGCTCAGTACACTCGGATTGAAAGCTATTTCACCGAACTGGGCTTCTCCAAAAGTGAATCTGATGCAAACCTGTACCAGATTGTGGTTGAGGGTAAGCTATTGATTATTGTACTTTATGTTGATGATCTAATTGTTACTGGTGATGAGCAGCTGATACACTCATGCAAGGAGGATCTTTCAAGGGAGTTCAAAATGAAGGACATTGGATTCCTTTATTATTTCCTTGGTTTGGAAATATGGAAACGGGATGGTGAAATTTTTGTTTCTCAAGGAAAGTATGCCAAAGAGATACTGTGTAAGTTTCACATGGAGAGCTGCAAACCCATGGACACTCCTCTTGAACTAGGAAATTGAAGGAAAGAGGATGCTACTGCTGGAGAGGTAGTGGATGCTACTGTATATAGGAAGTTAGTTGGTTGACTGATGTATTTAGTGAACACCAGAACAGACATTTGCTACGCAGTTAACCAGTTGAGTCAAGCTATGGTTAAGCCTACCAAGATCTTTTGGAAGGCAGGGAAGCATGTCTTGAGATACCTGAGGGGCACATCAAAGTATGGATTATGGTACAAGAAAACATATGGAGTGAATCTTCAAGGCTTCATGGATGCAGATTGGGCAGGCAGTCCATCAGACAGAAAGAGCACATCAGGAAGGATCTTCAACATAGGATCGACAACAGTTTCTTGGTACAGCAGGAAGCAGCGATCTGTGGCACTCAGTTCAGCGGAAGTAGAGTAGATGGTAGAAATTCAAGCTTCATGTGAGGCTATCTGTATGAGAAAGATATTGGTTGGTTTGTTTGGTTCTCAGTTGGATCCGACAGTGATACATTGTGATAATCAGAGTTGCATTAAACTCTTGATTAATCCTATGTTTCATGATAGATCCAAGCACATAGATATACGGTACCACCATCTTAGAGATTGTGTGTAGAGGCACATAATGTTACTTCAGTACATTCCCATGGAAGATCAGAATGCAAATATTCTGATGAAGGCGCTCACTAGGAGAAAATTCGAATACCATGGAGACATGATCAGGATGAAGGATAATCCCTATATTATTGAGAGGGAGTGTTGAATTTCAACAATAAATTTCAGCACCTACACTAGTGTGGGGCTAGGAGGTCCAAGCAACACCTACACTAGTGTGGGACCACAGGTCTTAGCAGCACCTACACTGGTGTGGGCTAAATTTGGTGCATGTCTATTTTTGCTATCCCTTAATTAAGATGGATAATAAAATGTAATCTAATCTCAAAATAATTTGTAATCATTAACTGAGTGTGATAAACTCAGTTAACTCATGAATTTTGAGTTGAGGGTAGTTGGTGAGGCATGCAGAGTAATTCTAGTTTTAACAAAGTTCAAAGTGCAGTGGTGCATTAGTTAATGCAGGTTGTAATCAGTTTAACTCAGTTAAGTGAGTTAAAGTCAGTTGTTCTAGTTGTAAATGTTTGATACACTAGTGAGATATCAAGTGAATTAAATATTATTTAATTCAAAATCAGTGATCTCACATGAAACTAAAAAATTTACTATTATTAGCTGCATGCATGTCAGTTCCAGTGGAGACCTAGTTGAGATCTAGGTGAAAGGGAAGTTAACTACCAATCGTAGGATTATTGGGTTGCACCCATGCAACCAAACACCCATTGGATTGCCCATGATCCTTGTGCAGTCAAGGAAGGACAAAATTCCTAAAGAATAGGGATTTCATTCCACATGAATTGCGCAAGAAAGGCAGGCTGTTTAGAGGCTGAGAATTGGCTAAGTGTTGGTTAGTTTTGTCCAGGATAGTGTGACACAATTAGCTGAGTACAAGAGGGATCTTGTGAGAAGAGTTGTATGTAATTGTTTCATGTATCCATGCTAAATATACAATAGAAGTTAGTGGGGTTTTGAGCAGCAAGATTCCCTAGGAAATTATCTGTGTTGTGGTTTGGTTGATTCTTCTTTGCTTCATGTGATTGGCGATTATGTTTTTAATTCCGCAATTGATATGTAGAAGTGATTCAATATCTAGCTTTAGTACATTGTTAGATCAGATTGAATCTATGATATACATGCTTATTGTATAATTTCTACAGATCTAGTGGCAGAGAGCCGGGGTGTGAGACCGGAAGGGAGCATAGGGTCAGATCCATCCAACAGAAAACCCAGAATGCAGAATCCATGGAGTCGCCATGCAGAGTGATGTAGAGGCTGTGTAGTGACTGCGCATAGGGTGTGGGGGGCTTGCCATCCAGGGTTTTGGCCAGTTAGGCTTCCAGTGTTAGTGTGTGAGGTAATATCACCAAATTTCCTGTTAGTCAGATTCTCTGTGAGGATAGCCAACAAGACATCCAATTTGTATTCAGAAAAAATACTATGTAATATATAAACCCTCAGCTGCTGCACCAATTTTCCTGCATTGGGTTTTTCTAGGGACATTAGTCCAAAAATAACTATGTCAGATGTTTCTATGATTTACTATTGTTCATTTTTTGTTTCCGCACTTGTATTTTTACGCAGTTTATTTAGTGAAGGTTGCAACATGTTTAAATCGATGTTGCATTAGCAATAAACTGAATAATTAATTTATCAGTTAGAATAATTAATACTGGTTGCTGCAATAGGATTCAAGATTTAAGGAATTTTCACATGGTATTAGAGCTTTTATAACTGAGTGAAGGAGGAATAGAAGAACATATTTGTAGATCCAGTGTTGGTGAAGTCGAGATCAAAGAGCTGCGTAAGCAACATATTGATCTCTCAAGTGATTTCATAGTCCAAGCCAGGAGAGCTAGTCCCTGCAAGGAAATCTCTCTCTGCGTGAGTCGATAGAGAGGTACCATTTTCCAGTTTGTAAGAGGTAGAGGGAGTAGCGCAGTATATCAGCACAAATCAGTAGCCAGAGGGACACAATTTTCTGTGCAACAGTGATTTTGGGTGCAGAAGCGTTAAGAAGAGTAGCTGGAGAAACATTGATGGAATTTTATTCCTCAGGGAATTCCTAGATGGGGAATTATAATTTTTGAGATATGAGCATAAATATTTGGCAACATATATACCGTCTCCAGAAAAGAGTGTGTAGGCCAGGCCAAAGCTACGTAGAGGAGAGAGAGGGAGCTAGTTCGACATATTTTTTCAGTCAGCAGATATGGCAGAAAGCAGGTTAAGAGATCAAGATCGGTTGGAGGGAGCCTCCAAATATGTTATCTGGCAGGCAAGGATAAAATGCATGCTGGATGGGCATGATCTCAAACTCTTTATAAGAGGTGTGGTGGGATTTCCATAGATGTAGATCCTATGAAGGAATACAAGAAGGGTATGGCTAAGGCAAAGCGCTCGATCCTTGACGAAGTGAGGGATCATGTCATGTGTCACATAGCTAGCAAAGAAGCCACTAGAGAAATGTGGCAGGCCTTGGAGAATCTATATCAAGGATCTTCCAAGCAATGAAATATTCATATGGAGGAGAATATGTGGACTACTAGGATGCAGAAAGGTGAGCGCATTGATCGGTTCTTCGTTAGACTTCAAGAAAATCAAGATTAGTTGGAAACTGTGGGATAAACTCCTTAGGCCACAGATATGGTCAGATTGGCCCTCAACTCAGTGTCCGAAGACTATCAAGTGTTTGTCTAGAGCATCATGGGTAGAAAGAATTTTCCGTAATGAGTCAATGTGGGCAGTTCTTCAATAAGAAGAGATGAGGATGGACTTACTCAAGTGTCAACTTGAGGGCAGTAGTAGCAATGGGAGGAAGAAGAAGGAGGAGGAGGATAATGTGGCCCTCGCATTGAAGGCCAAAAAGGAACAACACAGGAGGAAGAAGGACCTTTCCAAGATCAAATGTTTCTGGTGTGGCGAGATGGGTCTTTATGCCACACAATTTCCTCTCAAGAAGGGAGACAAATACGAGAAGCATGATCCGCAAGTAGCACCTGCCAGGATTGATGAGGAGGAGTTCGCCATGATAACCCATATACCTCAAGCAGGGAGGTGGGGTGATTTGGAGTTGTAGACCCAGAGATCTATAGGATGGGAAAGATGGAAAATCTGATCAATAAACCCCTTTAAATAGATCTTAGAGCTCCAACTAGCCGTTTGTAAAATAACGGCTAGTTTGACTCAAATTAAAAAATATATAATAGTTTAATTATTAATAAGGAAAAAATCCCATGATTAATGTTTAAAATCTGAATTTTATATATTTATATATATTTTTAATAAAAATAATAATTATTAATCAAATATAATTTTGAAGAATAAATTAACTATTTAATATTTATATATATTTATTTATTCATTTATTATTATTATTATTTATTTATTTATTATTATTATTATTATTATTTTTTAAATTAAATGTTAAAAATAAATAAATACTAATTAAAAAAAAAAAAAAAATATATATATATATATATATATATATATATATATATATATATATATATATATATATATATATATATATATATATATATATATATATATATATATATATATATATATATATAAATAAAAATAAAAATAAAAATAAAAACAAAAATAAAAATAAAAATAAAAATATATTTTATTTTTAATAATCATATGTTAGTTGATTCAAAAACCCATAACATCAATTACCTTAAATTATAAATAATTTTAACGTAAAATAAATAAATAAATAAATAAATAAATATATAAAACAAAATAAAAATAAAAATAAAACAGATAGATAGATAAATAAAAAATAAAAATAAAACTAAATCAATAAACATTTAATAAATAAAAATAAAAATATAAAACATCTAAACTAGAAATATGAATAAAATAAGTAAAAATAAAAATAAAATAAATAAATAGATAAAAATAAATAAATAAATAAATAAATAAAATAAAAATAAATAAATTATAATAAATAAACAAATAATAATAATAATAATAATGATATTTATTAAAAAAAAAATAAAAATAAAAAAATTTAAAATTATTGGGAATGAAGGGCAGGAATCCAGCGTCTGTTGACAGTCCATCCATCATCTCTGTTGAGGTTAACAGGCCTCTTTTCGATTTCCAGGGCTTCTCTCAACTTGCGGTGGTAGAAATGGTCAATCTTCGCAATAACCTCAGCATCTTCAATGCAAATGTGATGATTTGTCTTCTCCGCATGCTTTGCTAGGGCAGAGGAGCGTGATCTATTATGCTTAAGGTCAACAACATGTTCCTGAATTCTTTGACTAACTGATCGACCAGTTTCACCAATGTAAGGGGTCCCACAGGAGCACGGAATTAAGTAAACACCCTTACCATCCTTCGGGAAAATTGGGTCCTTAACCGATCTAAGCGAACTTCGATTGGTGCGGGAGGGCTTAAAGGTTGAGGACACATTATGTTTTTTTAGAATCCTGGCAATCTTATCTGTAGTACCTTGTATAAATGGAAGGTGAACACCAGATAATCGATCACAGGGATCTTTTTTACCCTTAGGACCTTTTTTAGCTTTCTGAAAAGCTTTTAGACATTGACTCGTGCTATAACCATTTTTATTAAAAACTTTAAGGAGATGAGCCTTTTCATATTTAAAGTGTTGTTCATCGGAGATTCTAAAGGCTCTAGTGGCTAGGGTGATAAGAACCCAAAGCTTCTGAGCAGGGAAATGGTGAGAACTAGCATGTAAAAACTGCTCAGTGTGCGTCTTCTTTCTGAAGACTTGATGAGAGAAAGAACCATCTCCATTCCTAGAAATGAGGACATCGAGAAAAGGCAAGCTACCATTATCTTCGAACTCCATGGTGAACTTAATGAAGTCAGATTGATTATTAAGATGTTGAAAGAAAATGTCCAGTTTCTCCTTACCATGAGGCCACACAACACATGTATCATCAACAAACCTTTTCCAAAGCTTAGGTTGAAAAAGAGAAGAGGAGAGGGCCCTAGATTCGAAGTCTTCCATGAACAGATTGGCTACCACAGGGGAAAGAGGGGAACCCATGGCCACACCACAAGTCTATTCAAAGAATTCACCCTCGAAAGCAAAGAAAGTCGAGGTTAGACAAATTTCAACAAGATGAGCAGTATCCGGATTAGTGACCCGAGAAATGACATCAATAGCTTCCTTAATGGGGATGCAAGTGTATAAGGAAACAACATCAAAACTAACAAACCTATCATCACGATCCAACTCCAATTCTTTCAATTCATTAATAAAAGAGCAAGAGTCCTTAACAAAGGAGGAGGTCTGACCTACAAGAGGTTTAAGCTTAGCAGCTAGAAATTTAGCAAGCAGATAAGTCGGACCCCCAATGGTGTTGACAATAGGGCGAAGGGGAACTCCATCCTTATGAACCTTAGGAAGCCCATAAATACTAGGAGTGAGGGGGTTGGTTTCAATAAGCTTTTTACTCGAGGATCCGACTGTGCTACTTGATTTTATAGCCAAAGCCACCACTTTTGAGACTTTTTTAAGGGGATTTTTGTCCAACTTCTTGTAGCTCCCACTGTTAAGCAGGTGATCCAACATTTTATTTCGATAATCCTCTTTGTTTAAAATAACCGTAGCACCTCCCTTGTCTGCCTTAAGAACAACAATGTTAGGGTTATGGTTTAAGGATCTAAGAGCCTCAAACTCAAGTTTGCTGATGTTGCTCTTAGGGGGCTTAGCTTTTCTGAGGATCATGGCACAATCCTGCCTAATAATGTCTTTAGTAGTATCAGGTAAATCCCTAATTCCATATTCAATATCACAAATTATGTCATGAATAGAGATTTTTTTAGGAGCCAGAGCAAAATTCAAACCCTTTTCTAACAAACTAAAGACAGGCTGATCAAAAGAAAAACTAGAGAGATTAATAACTTTCTTATTCAAGGGACAAGAGACATGTTTAATGGTACTATTAATGTTGAGTTTATTAAAGTTATTATTATTATAGTTTATACTAATATTGTTATTATAGTTATTGATCTCATTTTTATTAATATTAAAATTATTATGGCTATCAATACTATTAATGATATTATTTAAATTATAAAAATTATGATCAATCTTGTTATCATTAAAAATCGAGTTATTATCTTTATTATAATGATCATCATTTAAGGAACTAGACAGAAGAGAATTCGAGGGATCAAAGTTGGAAAGTAAAGGAGGATTAAGGATAACCGAATCCATACCTTTAAGGACCTCAACCGAGACAGAAGGATCATCCGAAAATCGACCAAACGATCACCTGCTTAACAGTGGGAGCTACAAGAAGTTGGACAAAAATCCCCTTAAAAAAGTCTCAAAAGTGGTGGCTTTGGCTATAAAATCGAGTAGCACAGTCGGATCCTTGAGTAAAAAGCTTATTGAAACTAACCCCCTCACTCCTAGGATTTATGGGCTTCCTAAGGTTCATAAGGATGGAGTTCCCCTTCGCCCTATTTTCAACACCATTGGGGGTCCGACTTATCTGCTTGCTAAATTTATAGCTACTAAGCTTAAACCGCTTGTAGGTCAGACCTCCTCCTTTGTTAAGGACTCTTGCTCTTTTATTAATGAATTGAAAGAATTGGAGTTGGATCGTGATGATAGGTTTGTTAGTTTTGATGTTGTTTCCTTATATACTTGCATCCCCATTAAGGAAGCTATTGATGTCATTTCTCGGGTCATTGATCCGGATACTGCTCATCTTGTTGAAATTTGCCTGACCTCGACTTTATTTACTTTCGAGGGTGAATTCTTTGAACAGACTTGGGGTGTGGCCATGGGTTCCCCTCTTTCCCCTGTGGTAGCCAATATGTTCATGGAAGACTTCGAATCTAGGGCCCTCTCCTCTTCTCTTTTTCAACCTAAGCTTTGGAAAAGGTTTGTTGATGATACCTGTGTTGTGTGGCCTCATGGTAAGGAGAAATTGGACATTTTCTTTCAACATCTTAATAATCAATCTGACTTCATTAATTTCACCATGGAGTTCGAAGATAATGGTAGCTTGCCTTTTCTCGATGTCCTCATTTCTAGGAATGGAGATGGTTCTTTCTCTCATCAAGTCTTCAGAAAGAAGACGCACATTGAGCAGTATTTACATGCTAGTTCTCACCATTTCCCTGCTCAGAAGCTTGGGGTTCTTATCACCCTAGCCACTAGAGCCTTTAGAATCTCCGTTGAACAACACTTTAAAGATGAAAAGGCTCATCTCCTTAAAGTTTTTAATAAAAACGGTTATAGCACGAGTCAATGTCTAAAAGCTTTTCGGAAAGCTGAAAAAGGTCCTAAGGGTAAAAAAGATCCCTGTGATCGATTATATGGTGTTCACCTTCCATTTATACAAGGTACTACAGATAAGATTGCCAGGATTCTAAAAAAACATAATGTGTCCTCAACCTTTAAGCCCTCCCGCACCAATCGAAGTTCGCTTAGATCAGTTAAGGACCCAATTTGCCCGAAGGATGGTAAGGGTGTTTCCTTAATTTCGTGCTCCCGTGGGACCCCTTATATTGGTGAAACTGGTCGATCAGTTAGTCAAAGAATTCAGGAACATGTTGCTAACCTTAAGCATAATAGATCACGCTCCTCTGTCCTAGAAGAGCATGCGGAGAAGACAAATCATCACATTTGCATTGAAGATGCTGAGGTTATTGCGAAGATTGACCATTTCTACCACCGCAAGTTGAGAGAAGCCCTGGAAATCGAAAAGAGGCCTGTTAACCTCAACAGAGATGATGGATGGACTGTCAGCAGATGCTGGATTCCTGCCCTTCATTCCCAATAATTTTATTTTATTTATTTAATTTTTTTAAATAAATATCATTATTATTATTATTATTTGTTTATTTATTATAATTTATTTATTTTTATTTTGTTTATTTATTTATTTTATTTTTATTTTTACTTATTTTATTCATATTTCTACTTTAGATGTTTTATATTTTTATTTTTATTTATTAAATGTTTATTGATTTAGTTTTATTTTTATTTTTTATTTATCTATCTATCTGTTTTATTTTTATTTTATATATTTATATATTTATTTATTTTATTTTATGTTAAAATTATTTATAATTTAAGGTAACTGATGTTATGGGTTTTTGAATCAACTAACATATAATTATTAAAAATAAAATAAATTTTTATTTTTATTTTTTATTTTTTTATTTTATTTTTAATTTTTTTAAACTATAATTAGTATTTATTTATTTTTAACATTTAATTTAAAAAAAATAAAAATAAAAAAATAAATAATAATAATAATAATAAATGAATAAATAAATAAATATAAATATTAAATAGTTAATTTATTCTTCAAAATTATATTTGATTAATAATTATTATTTTTATTAAAAATATATATAAGTATATAAAATTCAGATTTTAAACATTAATCATGAGATTTTTTCCTTATTAATAATTAAACTATTATATATTTTTTAATTTGAGTCAAACTAGCTGTTATTTTACAAATGGCTAGTTGGAGCTCTAAGATCTATTTAAAGGGGTTTATTGATCAGATTTTCCATCTTATCCTAATGATGAACCACACTGGCTGGTTCGAAACGCGTCGACCAAATCTATTCTGATGTGATTTTCACCGAAAGATTTTAATCACATTTTATGGATCATAGAAGCAAAATTCCTAATATGGGAAGGATCCTTGAGGAGTCCATCTCTCAAATCAATACCTTTCTACGGGAGCCCAAATCAGATGTAGTAGGATGGACGAGTGCCGGTTGGTGCAAAGGATAGCATAAGTGACAACGCAGTGGTTAGAAACACCACTGTATGAGTAGCGCAGAGTAGAGTTGGAAGCAGTGCAGTGAGGCACAACGCAGATTCAGTAGAAGCGCAACAACTTGAGAGGATCAACGCAAACGCTAGCAACAATCAGCTATTCAGTACCAAGATGCATCATGTTGAACACTTGTTCAATTTTGGATGTTTTTTGTTGTTGCAATAAGCAACAATATTGCAGTGCAGTAGCAGTTGACAGTGGCAGGGTAACCAACAACACATATGCAAAATTTGAGAGGGAGTTGCAGTACAGATGCAATGTTGACAGTGGGAATGTTAGCAACAATACATAGGCAACATTTGCGCAGATTTGGTGGGCAACAATGTCAGACATCAACAACGTAGAGCGAGATGTTGCAGAATCAGAGCATTACTTAGTAGGGGGTATTGCTAGAACATATTCCTCGCTAAGAGGGAGTGTTGATGTGTGGTAGCATCGGATGTGATATAAGTCTCAAAATTTGGAGGGAAGCTTAGACACATGTATTCAAGAGAACCCAGAAATCGTTTTGGGAAATTCCACCCGGATTGTATTTTATTAAAATAATTAATTGTTTTAAAGGGACCCTAAGTCTAAACTTAGGAAAATAAAATAATTAAAGTGAATTAATAGAATATGGGTGTGAATTTTCTAGAAAAATCAGATCAATCAATAGTTAATCTTATCCGTTGATTAGAGATTTAATCTCGGTCGTTGAAGTTTCAACGAGAATATTATAAGAAGGGATTGAAGGGTCATTTGGAAAGCACACAGTAAGGATCAAGAGATCGAATTTCTGAAGTGAGCAGTGCTCAAAAGAAATATCGATCAAGAGATTCTTTGCAGAGAGGCGTAAATTAATTTCAGTTGGAAAGTTTATTGCTGAGCCAAAGAATACACAACAGAGAACACATAAATTAGTACTAGTAGAGGCAGCATAACAGCTACGCAGAGGCAACACTGCAGCCATGAGGGCGTTCATTATTCAGCTGAGGATCAGTCAGATCCAGTGCCGGAGAGCCTGGGTGTGACACCGGAAGGGGCCATAGGGTTAGATCCAACCAACAGAAGAGCCAAAATGCAGAAGCCACACAGTCCCCATGTAGAGTGACGCAGTGACTGCGCAGAGGGTGTGGGGGGCTTGCCATTTGTTGTTTTTTCTAGTTGGGCTTCTGGTGCCAGTGTGTGAGGTAAAATCACCTACTTTCATGTGATTCAGATTATCTCTGAAGATAGCTAGAAAGGCATATAGTTTGTATTCAGAAAAATTACTTCTTAGTATATCAACCCTTAGCTGTTGCACCAGTTTTCACGCATTCGGTTATTCCGGGGACATTAGTCCAAAAATAACTATGTCAGATGTGTCTATGATTTATTCTTGTTCAGTTTTTGTTTCTGTACTTGTATTTTTCCACAGTTTATTTAGTTAAGGTTGCAGTTTGTTTAATTCGATGTTGCCGTAGTAATAAACTAAATAATTAATTTATCAGTTAGAAGAATTAATACCAGTTGCTGTAATATGATTCCAGATTTATGGAATTTTCACATGGTATCAAAGCTTATATAGTTGAGTGAAGGGGGAACAAAAGAATATATCCGTAGATCTAGCGTTGGTGAAGTCAGGATCAAAGAGTTGCATAAGCAGTAGATCGATCTCCCATGTGATTGCGTAGTCCAAGCCAGGAGGGCTAGTCCCTGCAAGGAAATATCTCTCTGAGTGAGTCGATAGAGAGGTACAATTTTACAGTTTGCAAGAGGCAAAGGGAACAATGCAGCAGATCAATGCAGATGGATCCTGGGTGTCCTGTAGCAGGTGCAGAAGGTCTGTGTAGTTGTGTGGTGTCGATTCCACTTCCTTAAGGTGACCTAAGAGGTTAAATCAAATCATAATAGCCTCTCATTGCATGTTTACCCTGATTGAATGGTTACTTGCGTATATGTGGGAGGAGGGTATTACAAAGTGGTATCAAAGTATGTTTCACCCCTCAGATTGGATGGGCGGTAAGTTAGTCATACATTCATGTCGATTGTATATGTGTTCCTTATGCTTGTGGTCTATGTGCTTGTTGCTTATGCATGGTGTTGGTCATGGTTGCAGTGATGTTGCCATGTGAGGTTTTATGGGGTTTTTGTGGAATCTGTTGTCATGAGTGTATGATTGGTTATGCATGTTTTATGCATGTCAAATGCTTACGTATTGTCAAGTGTATATTGGTATGGTTGTTTTCGTCATGCATGAGGACATGGTATGTGAACGATATGGTTGTGCATTGATAACTGGAATGTGGCTGTAATGATGTTTAAATGTTGTTTTATCTCTATGATACATATTTACATGCAGTTATGATTATGTTTATACATGTATTACGCTGATTGGTTGATCTTGCAGGATATATATTCCCTAAATGATGCTAAGGTACGTTGGTTTGTTTATGATTTGGTTTAGATCACATAGTATGCATTGTAGGAAGAAACCAAGATGACTAGCAAAATGGTAGACTACAAAGATTTTCCCTATGAATCAAATGAGTAGCGTGGTGATGGGCACTCTTCTGACTTAGTAGACACATTGAGGAGTTTGAAGGAAGAAAAAATGAGTTGCAAAGAAAATAATGATAGAATCATGCAGGAACTTGAAAAACAAGCAGAAGTCAATGCAGTAATTCTTCAGAGTTTTTCAGAATTGCAGAGGCAAGGACCACTCCAGATTAGATATGAACAATAGGATGGGACTAATATGGCATATGGAAGTAGGTATCATGGTGGTCACAGGTCAGATAGAGATGACACGATCATAGAAGGTATATTTTTGGATACTTTGGATAGGAGAGGTGATGGACACATGTACTATTCTAGTTCTGGTTTTGATAGGCACTATGATCATCATCATTATCACTCTTAGAGGAGGAGTGATAGGGGGTAATTTCTAGACGAGTTCAAGAAAGCGAAGCCACCTAATTTTGATGGATATTTGAATACGTCTGAGGATGAAAAGGCTTGGTTACTTGGCATGAATAATTTATTTGAGCTGCATGAGTACATGGAGAATATGAAGGCCAAAATAGTTATCTTAAGCCTCAAAGGGAAAACAAACATATGGTGGGAAGATGTAAAAAGGGCTAGAGACATCAGGATAGAGGATTTGAGTTGGCATGAATTCAAGAGACTATTTAGAAAGAATTATTTGTCAGAAAGGTACTATGACAACAAAGCCAAATAATTATATGAGCTAAATATGGGATCAATGACAGATAAGGAGTATACGACCAAGTTCCTGGAGCTATTGAGGTATGTACCTTATATTAAATATGAAAAGGATAAATTTTAGAGTTTTTTCAATGGATTTCAATTATAATTTAGATATCAGATTGAGTATGATGAGCCTCGGTTACTTGAGGAATTTATTGGGAAACTGAACCACTGTTATGAGCAGTAAAAGCATAAAAATGAATCTCAGCAAGGATGGAAAGGAAAAGATAATGATAAAGGTAAAGGTAAATGGCAACCAAAAAGAACAAGGCATCAAAATATAGAAGAGAAAGATAATGTTGCACCACATAAGAAGTTCAATGCATCTAGACAGGGACATGGGTCACAACAACAGAATAGAGGTGATGGTATATGATGATTGGAGTGTTGGGAATGTGGTAAGGAACATATTAAGAGATATTGTCTACATAATCAAGGTGGTAGAACTCAGATTTATAGGAAGCACATATTGTTGGGGATGTTGGGAAGATAATTCCTCGTATCTATGTAGTGCTGGATAATAGGCAGGTAGATCATCATGCATCTATCATCGAGATGGACGGTAATATTTGTGATCAAGTTGTTTCTATGTTGATTGAACTTGGATATAATTATATTTATGTTAACCCTAACTTGGTGGATAAGTGTGGTTTGAATAAATAAGTGCATGAAAAATCTTAGTTAGTGCAGTTAGTTATAGGTATCAAGAAGCGAGTTCATAATTGGGTAAGAGATTGTGCATTTGAGTTGAATGGTATGTCTACATTATAACATTTTAATGTATTGATGTTGGATTCTTATAGCATGATTTTGGGTATGGATTGGTTGTATCTTCATAGGATGACAGTGGATTGATATGACAAGGCCATTGAGTGCTTGGATGACAATGGAGAGCAGAGAATCTTATAGGGTAAGAAGAAAGAAACATCAGTTAGGATGTTGATAGCTATGCACGCAAAGCGCAGTCATAGAAAAAGGTTTGTGTTATTTGCAGTGCACATTTCTAATGATAAAGGTAATGGGGATGAGGATGAAAATATATTGAACAGGTACCTGATCTTACAATAGTTTCAATATGTGTTTCCAGTAGAGATCTCAAATTTTCTGCCTCACAGAGAAGTGGATTTCTCCATTGAGTTGGTACCAGGGGAAACATCAACATAAAAGGAACCTTACAGGATGAGCACTCCAAATTTGGTAGAGATGAAGTTGCAGTTAAAGTAAATGCCTGACAAGGGCCCTACATTAGGCCAAGTGTATCACCTTGGGGTGCATCGATATTTTTTTTGAATACAAATGATTGTACTCTCAGGTTGTGCATTGATTACATGCAGTTGAACATGGAAACCATCAAGAACAAGTATCCATTTCCGAGGATTGATGACTTATTTGATCAACTAAAGGTAGCATCAATGTTCTCAAAGATTGATTTTAGATACAGATATCATCATGTACACATCAAGGAAGAGGACATTTACAAGACAACTTTTAAGACTAGGTATGGGAATTATGAGTTTGTTTTAGTTCCATTTGGTTTGATTAATGCTCCAAATACCTTTATGTGCTTGATCAATAGTGTGTTGCGTCCTTATCTCGACAATATTTTTATTGTATTCATTAATGACATCTTGATATATTCTAAGAATTAGGAAGGATATGTCGAGGACGTAGAAGAATTATTAAGATTGTTGAGATAGCATTAATTTTATGCTAAGCTCAGTAAATGAATTTTCTTTCAGAAAGAGGTAAATTACTTGGGGCATGTGGTATCCAAGGAAGGCATAACAATAGATCTAGAAAATATAAGAGCTATCATGGAGTGGGAAACTCCTATAAATATGGAAGAGGTAATATCATTCATGGGGTTAACAGGTTACTATAGGAGGTTCATCAAGAACTTCTCTCAGATTGCATATCCCATTACGTCATTGCAAAGGAAAGGTAAGAAATTTGAATGGATAGAATGTGCAACAAGCTTTGAGTAGTTAAAGTAGTTGTTGATGAATTGTCCAGTGTTAAAGATTACATATTCAGACAAAGATTTTGCGGTATGTAAAAATGCTTGCAAGAGGGGAGTTGGTGGAGTCCTTATGTAGGAAATACACGTAGTGTGTTATGAGTCACAAAAACTAAATGAGCATGAGCAGAATTATATTACACATGATATTGAGCTAGCAAAGATCTCGCATGTGTTGAAGATGTGGAGGAACTATCTTATTGGAAGGAGGTTTGTACTGATGAATGATCATAGTGGGTTGAGATAATTGTTTGACCATCCAAATATGAATGCCAGACAAGCTAGATGGTTGGCCATGATCAGTGAGTTTGACTTTGAGATCAGGTATATCAAAGGTAAAGAGAATAAGTTTGTAGATTCTCTTAGTAGGCAGATACATGTGAATCATATAAAAACTTTGAGTTCCTATGGGACAAATCTACATGATATTATCTTGCAGGCAAGTCAGCAGGATGTCAGGTATATGGAGCTTAGGCATAGATTGCAATAGAGTACAACTACATGTAATGGTACAGGTACAGGTGAAAGAACACATGATGTAGACTATTGTATTACAACAGATGGATTGGTCAGGTTTAGAGATATGATATATGTTCAAGACAATAGTGAGCTCAAGATGGTGATATTCAGGGAGTTTCATTCAAAACCATATTCAGGTCACCCAGGCTACCAAAAGACATTGAAAACAGTGAATAAATTTTATTATTGGTCAAATCGGAAGAAGGATGTGACAAATTTTGTGGCTATATGTTTGGATTGTCAAAAAGTATAGGCAAAATGTAGGCATCCATGTGGATTCCTCTAACCGATTTTAATCCAAGAGTGGAAATGGGAGGCCATTTCTATGGATTTATACAGGAAAAAAATAAAATACAATACTAAACATAAAAACATAGATGCAACATAAATAAGCTTCATTTCATTAATAACAAATAATTGAAATATGCTTACAAATAGAATGGACATAAACTAGCTAGGGCGATGGTAACTTATTTATGAGAAGAGATATGGAAGCTACATGCCTCTGAACCATTTTACAATGAGGCTGGAAGACCTATTTATTATTGAGAAACAATGGAAAACCATAAACATTCAAAAACATAACCCTAGGAGATGAAACACCAAAATTATGGGCCCCGTTTGGGCAAATTGGTACATCAACTTCCCGGGGACGTAACTTTGGCATACGATCTCCGTTTGATGCACACAATACCTTGTTAGAAAGATATATCCAAGGAATAAAATTTTTAAGAAACCAACATTCGAGACATATTGGTCCATTTTTTCCCAAAAAACATCGTTTAGGGCCTCAAAACAGCTCCGGAAGTTCAAGACCCGAAAAACTGCCAAAAATAGTAAACTGTGCTACAATTAAGGAAATTGAAAAACTAAAAGAAATAATGGTGGGGGTCTAGGTGGAATAGGTCGGTGGCCACTAATATCCACTTGGATCATTCCTCCCCCATTAGGAAGCAATGGTCCCCAGTGCATTGAGTTCCTACATGAGATCTGCAATGTCGGATGTGTCCAGTAATGGTGGAAAGTATGGAGAAAGGCGATCCACATTTAATGCTGGTTGTCAGCCAAGGAATGGTGGAATGCTGAGTTAAAATGTATTGTCTCCCATGACATTGATAATGGTGTAAGGCCTATATCAGAATGGTATGAGCTTCAGATGAGCTCCAGTTAGGTGTTCTTTCTGTAAATGCAACCAAAATTTGTCGCCCACTTGGAACTTGTGGCACCCGATGTTGATCATGTTGCTACTTGTACTTGGCATTGGATTTCTCCAAGATGTCATGGACCTGTTGGAGGACGTGATGGATGTGTTCATTAAATATGGTTTCTTTATTAGCCTCATACAATACACGTGAGGAGCTTGGCATGATGTTCCCTTTCTGCAACAACGCTTGGATATGCCTCTTGATTTCATCATTCTCCATAACAGAATGTCTATAGATCGACCCATTAGGTAGCGGCACGCCTGGGGGTATATAAATAGAGTGCTTGACCTGACAGTGTAGAGGAACCCCTATGGGTGAAGAAAAATGTCCTTGTACTCCTCCACGACTTTGTCCATCTAATGAAAACAAATTTCCTATTTTGGGAAATAATATTAATGCATTAATTTTTAGTACTCAAAGAGATGGTGGAAGGCGGTACTACGTCCAATATCCTATACAACTTATTGTTGTGATTTTGCGTATGTGGGGTAGCATCAGTTGTGCTCTAGGTCCCAAATTTTGTGGAGGGACTAGAGTACATTGGATATACAAGACCTAGAAATGGATTTGGGAAATTTCATTTGGCTTAGGAGATATTAAATTAATTAATTATTTAATATATTTCCTAAGTTAAAACTTAGGAAAATAAAATAATTAAAGTGAATTTAATTAAACATGTGATGAGGTGTCTAAGTCACACGGATCAAGATTTCTTTTAATCTTAGCCATTGATTAAAGATTTAATCTTGGCTCTTGATTTGTCAATGAGAAAAGTATAAAGGAAAGACTTGGGGTCATTTGTAAAACACACAGAGGTAGAGCACTGAAGTTAAGCTGAGATTCTAGGGCGGGGTTGCTAAGAATTCTCAAAAGTGTTTCAGTTGCAGAGAGGGGAATTTAGACCAAAGGGATGATATGATCCCGGGGTCTAGAATACACAAGATACAGAGAAGAGATTAGGAAAGACAGCGCCGAGAAATGCAGCAGCAGACAGCAACAACAGACGGTAGTAGCAACAACAGCAGATGGCAGCAGCAGTAGCAAGGACAATGTGATTTTTCAGGAAGCCCTTCAGGGGTTACACAGAGACCCTTAGGGGCAGCGTAGTGATTGCGTCACCCAGTCTGGGGTAACAAAGTCCCTTCCAGTGGTAGCACTGAGCATTTGGAGGCCTTCAAAGTCTGTCACAATATCTTTTAGGGGTAGATCTGGGGCTTCTAGGCCTAGATCTGGCTGAGTTCTGTAAATCTCATTTGAGGGTGTGGATCAGTCATTATTATTGGTCTTAGATCAACCAGGTGCTGCAGATCTAGAGTTTTCTCTGTAGGGTTTTCCAGATCTGGAACCCAAAGTTGTGTATTCAGAAATATTCTTAATAATAGAGCCCTCCAGCAGCCAAAGACCGGTTTTCCCACCTTGGGTTTTTCCAGGGACAGTTTGTCTAGAAATAACTGTGTCACTTTTTTTATGTGTGCATGTACTTATTCTAGATCTGAATTGGTAGAGGTTTGTTATGTGTTTGGCTTTGATGTTAACTTGAATTTATTCAGTTGATAACTTGTATAAGTAGGAGAAGCTTAACCGGGTTAACATAAATAATTTCTGCATAAGAATTAAGATTCATAAATTTCTACATGGTATAAGAGGAATTGTAGATCTAGAAGGGTCACCAGCTGAAGAATCTGAAGGATCTAGCTACAGAAAGCAGTTGGAAAAGCAGCAGAGAAGCAGATCTGAAGGGAAATCGCAGTTTTCATCACACAGAGGGAAGGGTGACACTGTCCAACACTGTTTCCTAGCAAGCCCATGCAATTACTGCGCAGAGGAAGCTCAGAAACAATGCTGGTTGGGTCTGAAGCCAGCCAGTGAAATATAAATCTGTTAGATCCAGAAAAAAGTCTGCAGAAAAATTGCAGAAAATTCAGAAGAGCTGGTGGGGTTAAAATTTTGAAGTTTTCAGATTTTTAGCCTTAGCACAAGTGACAAAGTTTGGGAAAAGATCAGCTTCTCAGAGAGTTTTATTGCCAAAGGAAACTTGTAGTTTGGTTAGAGGATCAAAGAAGAAGCTGAATCATAGTTGATTTGGTAGATTTCCAAGGAGGGAAATCAAGTGTCAGAGGGAGGAGAGGGTACCTAGTTCGAAAATGACCTTAGATCCAAGATCTCTAGCATAGAGAAGAGGAGCTCCGACACAGTCTGAGCAGATGGCTCCTCATGGCTGTGTGATCAAGATAGGCTAGAGGGCCTCTCAAACTTTTTGGTATGGAAAGCTAGGATCTTGATTATCCTTGAGGCATATGGTCTAAGAGACCATGTAGAGCAGACCCTAGCCACACCGATAGATGCGGATCTACTACGAAAGCATAGAGAAGTTGCTGGGCATGCCAAGCGGCTGATAATGGACAATATCAAGAACTATATTGTACCACACATAGCTAATAAGAAGACAACTAATGAGATGTGGAAGGCCTTAAATTCCCTATATGAGGGAAAATAAGTCCAAATAAAGATGCTGTTGGAGGCCCAAATGAGGTAATTCATGATGACCAAGGGAGAAGAAATCGAACATTTTCTCTTCAGATTGCAGCTAATCAGGGACCAGTTGACTGCAATAGGTGCAACCGTAGATGATGCAGTGATAGTCAGTACTGCCCTGAATGCAGTCACGGATGAGTGGGAAACCTTTGTCCAAAGTATCTTGGGCAGAGCGGACCTCCCAGATTGGGACAACTTGTGGTCAATCCTGCGGCAAAAAGAAATACAAAGGTTCACTAGGAAGCGGCACAACCCGACGTTGAGCAAGGTAAAGAAGGAGGAGGAGGAAGATGCAACCTTGGCATCAAAGAAGCAGGTGAAGAAGAAGAAGGATATTTCTAAGATCAAGTGCTTCCAGTGTGGCGAAATGGGACATTTTTCCAGCCATTGTCCAGAAAAGAAGAAGGAAAAGGAAGCATATTCTTCCAAAGTAGCGGTGGAAGATGATGGGTCCGGAGATGATGTAGCAATGAGTGCTCATGAACCACGAAAGCGGGGTGACATGGATCTATAGAGGATCTAAAGAATATGAGGCGGTATCCTTGAACAGCTCATCTCTTGGATCAGAAGTGAGCTACAACATCCTTAAGACAGTAGCGGGACAAGTGGAGTAGTAGGTGCATAGATCATAGATGAGGCGGAAGAAGAGGCAAATTTGGAGGCTAGGAGGAGCAGCGTAGAGCATAGAAACAACAATGTAGAAGCAGTAGTAGCACAGAGGCTGATATGACTTCAGCAACGCAGTACGATCTGCTTTCCAAATTCTTGGGCTCTGCTCACTTGAGCCAAGAGAAACCAGGAAGGATAATTGATTTGAAATTGATCGAATAAAGTGTTGAGGTAGTTTGATTAGTTTGTCCTTTAGATTGACTGTTAACTGAAGTATGCTTTAATGAAACATAACATAAACCAGCAGAATAAATGAATTAAATAACAACAATAATCAGAAATAAGAAGAGGCAAATAGTTTTATTAAAGAGTTCATCCCTCGTGGACTACATCTCCGAGTCCGCTTTTAAGTGGGCGTCTGTTTTTATTAGGATTGATCGTGAGGAATATTTACACTGAAATAGAACAGAATGAATGTGCTCATAGGAACTTCTAAACTCTATAAACATAAAGTACTCTTCACTGCCTTTCTGACGCCTATCTCCGTGCTCAATTCCGACCACCGACGACTGAGCAATGCTACGAACAAAATCGCCTCTCTCCTCTTGAAACTGCATTCAAAAAATCAATGTCTTCACAAAAATCCAAGCTAAACTCATAAGCCAATTCTCTTTTGTAAATAGCTACATTCAAACCAAATTTATAAATTGGTTGAGTGAAATTTGAGATTAGGATTCAAATCCTATCTCTTGCATAAACTTTAGGGATTAATTCCCAAACAATAGCGCACAAATTAATCCTGAAAACCCACATTTAAACATTATAATAAAAACTCAACTCGACGGTTAGGCTAACCATGCGGGGAGTTGTAACCATTCCATGTGAATGCGCGGGCTTTGACCGACGGTTATGGTCCTCCTCCCATCGGTTTGGCGTTACAACTGTCGGTTTCGCAATAACTGTCACATGCACATTAAATCCTGACGCAGTCTTGTATCACGGTTAGATAACGCTGTGGGTTTGTTGTTTTAATACAATGTTTTAAAACATATGTTTTACAATTAAAAACCCGAACCATTTACCCCATAGTTTAAACCCATCCGAACCTTTTTTACAACAGTTTTTTATATCATAGGTTTTAAATCCCAGCATTTGAACCTTTATAATAAGGTTTATGATATAAGGTTTTAAAAACCCACTATGATCCCCAATTTTGATACATAGTACGAACCTTATAAAAGGTTTATATCATAGACATTTTTTAAAACATATATATTTTAATATATCAACATCTGAACCTTCAATTAAAGGTTTTTGGAATGTTTTATATATATGTTTTTAATATGCACTTTTGGGATTTAGACTTAGGATATGAGTTTTTGACATATAGTTAGAGTGATTTAGACCTTTAGGATTAGGCTTTAGGTGATCATTTAGGTTTTTGATGATGAGGATAGGGTTTTATACTAAGGTTTTATGGTTTTAGGTCTAGTTAAAAATTTTAACCTTAGACTTTCACAATGTCCTTGTTAACCTTAGTTTAGGATTAAAAACCCTTTACATCATATCACAAATGACAACCATAACACTGAAGGAGCCTTCATTGGCGATTTGACAATTCTGAAGACTGAACTGGACGTCGCACTACAAGAGTTGACTTGGAACTTTGCCGATCTTGCACTGATCAAGATCCTCCTGGATCAAAAATACAGTGCAACATCAGCGTGATAAATTTCAGCACAAGGAGCTGAAGTGACTTCAGCAGTGCAGAGGGAGTCTGATTACGCTAGCAGGGCTATAACTATGCATTGTTCTTTACATGCCAGCACAGATCTGTAGTCTATGGAGCTTCAATGATGAGGATGCAACCCATCTGACTTGTCTATCAAATATTGGGCAGGATATTTAGTTGTTTCTCTCAACAACTGATATTGCATAACAGATCAACATCGGCAGTGCCATGAGCAGCACAGATGCAACATATTGAGACGGAGCTGTAGTACAGTGGTTGCAGTGGCAGTGGCAGAGTCATGGGCAACATTATAGAATGGCAGTAGCAGTGCAGAGTTGAGTGGCAGGAGGCCAAGCTTTAGCAGCACAGAACCAGTTCCCAAAATCATGTACTGCATAAGTGTGATGTATTGCTAGAGTACACCCTTGATGCTAAGAGGGTGTGTTGATATTTTGTTTATTTGGGGTAGCATCAATTGTGCTCTAGGTCCCAAATTTTGTGGAGGGACTAGAGTACACTGGATCTATAAGACCCAGAAATGGATTTGGGAAATTTCATTTGATTTAGGAGATATTAAATTAATTAATTATTTTAATGTATTTCCTAAGTTAAAACTTAGAAAAATAAAATAATTGAAGTGAATTTAATTAAACATGTGATGAAATTGTCTTAAGTCACACTGTTACACAACATTTTTTCACTATCCCTGCAATCCCCAACGCGCACATTGGAGGGTAGTTTCTGTGACCAATACGCAATGTCATGCTTTGCAAATACAATCCTTACATCCCTTTTGATGAAAAAAACATTCTTCTTGTTGAAATTTCCCTAAGCAGAGCTGTAAAAATCCCTATTTTTTCCTTGGCGCGAGTATCCCGTTACATCCTCATGCCGACCTGGAAATTTAACATTGAGCCCGCGCCACTTGGCGCTCTGTGCCAGTTAGACACCCAAGCCAAGATGTTTATGGAATGCTTTTTAAAAATAGAGGCGGAGGTTCCGCTCCAACCACCTCGAGGATGAGTCATTGGGAGTGGTTGAACTGAAACAACCATAGACTCCTTCCTTTAGTTAGTAGTTTCTACCTCCCTTGGAACTCTCCTAAAGGATAGGACTCCCTCCCACCTTTGTAGGGATCCCAAACTCCTCTCTTCCCTCTATATAAGAAACTATATCCTTTGGTAGAAGCTAGCTGAACACATTATAGAAAAATAGCTGAACGGTTGAATAGCTGAACTAGAGAATTATACTATAGCTAAGATGCTAGAGGAGATAGAGTTAGAAATATTGTGTTGAGAGAGCTCGAGTCGATGAATTCTAAGAGAGCTTGAGTTCGAATTCCCTGAGCGACAGATGAGACGTGTTTCGTCTGAACCCGGCTGGAGGAGATCACGCCGTCAAAGCATCGGTTGTGCTCTTCCTTCTACTCATTAATATACATGACTACTATTTGGTTCCACTATTGTGTTATGATGTTTATTTGATATGATATGTTTAGCCCTCTTTGACTGGCCAATAGTTGTCAGTGAAACCACGCTGCCATATGTTGTTCTTGTTCTTTGTCTTATGTGCAGGTATCTAGGCATGACAGCGAACAAATTGTGACTTGCCAAGGTAGGAGTGAGAGACCACTACTCTTTCTGCAACATCGACAATGTTGGATTCAAGGTAGGTCAATCTACCGTGTCTTTTGTTCATTCATTAACTAGGAAGCAACACTTTAGCATGTCCTTTTGTTACTAGACCCACCCTAGGGCTAGAGGGATCATCTCTGTCTGTAGAGAGGATTTACCTTCATAACAAATTGGCGACTCCACTGGGGATCAGTGCGAGTTTGTCATGTCATCTTGTTGGGTCGGTTTCAATTCTTGGTTTAGTTATCTATCTTTTTTCTAGTTTGTTTGCTAAGTTTCCATTCTCTGTTCAGCTCCAGAGAGTCAAGGTTGACCTCTGCTCATTAGGTTAGGGTTTTTCCTCTTTTTCCCATAAGTTTCTAGATTGGCGCATTTTTTTTCTAGACAGTCGCGCCAATTGGCGCATGTTGCTCTTTTAGCACTCGCGCTAACCTTTGTATGGCGCGGATTGTAGCCTTACAGTGGCGCCAATCCCTGTAGGTTTTGGTTTGACCTCCCTAATGCGTTTTTTGGTCATTTGTTCTTGCCTCTGGGTTATTTTTGAGTGTGTTTAAGCCTTTGGAGACTATGTATACTACTGTAGACTTGTTTCCCTCAGTCATTTGTCCGTTGTCTTGTTGGTGTCAGTTAAGACCTTAGGGTTTCTAGGTGTTCTTGCACATCGAGCCTTCTGTTCAGGAATGAGTCTCTTTGATTGTTGTCGGTCTCGTTTTGGGTTTTTAGACTGAGTTTTCTTGATCCTTTTGTTTTGTTGATTGAATGGTCTTTTCATTTTTTGATTATTCCTTCTTCTTCAAGACTTTGAGCTTCGATTGCTTTGCTTGTTTGGGTCGTTTTGAGAATTCTCTTTCTCATTTGAAAGTTTTCTCCATTAGCTTGCATGTTTTTGTGTCTGTTTCATTTTGGTTGAGTCATTCAATTTCAAAACCTTACATTCTCAAAACTCAAACTAGTGTTTATTTTTTTTTCTATTGAATTAGTACAATGTGTGCTTTATTTCATTGAAAAATTAATTTTTTTTTTTTTGCACTGTTTTGTTGCATTGAAAATGAAACGTTCCTTTACATAAACTAGCATTTGTCAATCTAGGAAGGAATTTCGTTTTCGCTTGATTGCATTAAAGGGCATTAGAATTTTCTTTGCATGTTCTCTTTGTTTGCTTGTTCGAAATATTTCTATCCTTCTTCTAGCTAGCATTCATCGAATTGAAATGACATTCATTTGCATATAGCTTGCATTTAGGAAGTTGAGCTCCACATTCGATAGGGCCTGAAATTGAAAAATAATTCAAGATTAATTTTAAAATTTACTCAATGAACGTAAGGCAACATTGGAACCTAATGAAACATTTCTAGTGGTCTAGGCTAGAGACATGTTCCGGCGTCTTAAAACCTAGTAGTTGTCGCTCACCTTTCGACTTTAGATAGCGCTAGTACGGACTTGCGCTCCTCGTATCGTCGAGTATATAAATGGAGACCCCTCTAGGTTGCAATCCTTTTATCCATAGGAAGCTGGGTGTTCCGCCTTGTAACCGTGATACACCAAACACAGCATTCGGGGAGACTACCCGCACGTACTTTAAGTCCTTGGTCATTTCTATTTCATTTGATCACCAAGGTGTATATTGTAGTTCACGGAAACTTGGTACACCCTCTTTCTTAGAGTACTTGAGTAGTCATTTTGATCTTTTCATTACTCCTTAAAAAGAGAAGAGATCGTCGAGCCCTTGTCCTTTCACGCTCGTTTAAAATTGAAAGTGATAGAGTCACCTTTTGCCTGTTTCTTGAATCTTAAAATATGAAATGGCAGAGTTTTGTTTCAATGTCTTAAAAATTAATTGCCCACAAAATATTCCTGGTTTATCTTCCTTAGTTATTTTTTATTTTAAGGTTGTTTCCAATGGAAACATTTTTGGAGTTTACCAACCAAGGAATCCCCTCCGAATGGAATCCTGGTCCTTTTCCTGCTTTTGGGAATGTTGGTGCTCCTTATATGGCAAATTTATCCCTTCCTGGGTTAACTGTTGGGTTTCCTGTTTGGTTATTCTCGACCTCTGTTGTCTCGAGTGTTTCGCCCTTGGTACAACCATATCCTCCACCTGAACAACATCATGTTGATTCTAAGGTGGACCTCTCTGCTTCTTCGCCTGTTTCTTCATCCTCCTCTTCTACTTCGCCTGGTGAAAGTTTGGATTCTAGTAACCAGGTGGCTAAGAAGAAGAAGAAGAAGACGAAAAAGAAGAAGTTAGATAAGCGAGAGGCCAACTCTATAGTTGTTGCTCCTAATAAACCTTCCCTTGATAAACCATCCAACCTTCCACGGAAAGTCAAATTCCCTTGCATGTTGTGCAAAGGTGACCACTTTCTTTGAGACTACCCTGGCATTCCCAAGGTACTTGAAGTATGGTCCGATGGTCGTCCGTTGTTTCCTTTGGCTTCCAAAAGTCATATTGGTAGCACATCTTCGACTAGTGCTGATAAGACTTATAAGAAACAGGGTAAGATTACCAATCCCTGTAAGTTGTGTGAAGGGCATCATCCCATTCACCTTTTTCCGTACATGGATGAAGCCAAGAGAGTGTTGGAGAACTCTACTATTTCTGCACCCTGCCTTCCGGCTGGTTATCAGAAACTTTCTTTGAGTCCTCTGCTAGTTGATTCCACAATCGGTCAAGAGTCATCCTTGGTCAATCCCGCTCCCCCGGAAATTCAAATTCAGGAATTCGTTCCTGACCAACCATTGGATGTGGAATCAGTCGACTTGATCTTGCGTATGGTTCATCAGGTATTTTCTTTCGAGAGTGTATCTCATGCCCCTCACATTCCTCTTGTTTCTTCAGATTCCTCGGACTTGGAGAAAGATCATCTCATCCCTATAGTTCAAGAATTTTCTCCTCCTGCTCCCATGATGGAGGTCCAGGAGGATGCTCCTCTTGCTCCGGTAACACCAAGGGAAAACCATCTCACTTCGATGGTACCTCCTCCAAGTAGTTTGGTCGCTTCCTTCGATTGGAGTTGATTTGCAAGATATCGCCTTCCTTCTTATGTGCCTTTTGAGATCACAGTACAGACCTTTGATGTGGTTGTACCTAGCACCACTATAGATGAAGGCGCGTTTGTTAATATTCTGTCTTCCACTACTTGGAAAACTTTTGGTTCTCCACCGATTGTGCCTATTACACATAATCTATTGGCTTTTAACAGAGGAACCAATCAACTGTTAGGGATCCTTCCAAAGTTGCCTGTTAATTTGGGAGGGAAAACAGTCTATATAGACGTGATGGTTGTTCCAGGCCCCTTGGATTTCAATTTACTCTTGGGGTACGACTATACTTATGTCATGGGTGCACTTGTCTCTTCCCTCTTTCGTGTGATCTGTTTCCCACACAAAGGTCGGATCGTGACCATTGATGAGCTTTCATTCTTTGGTCTTGATGTGACATCTGGTCCACCATTGTCCCTTCTGGGTTTTTATCTGTCAGTTTTATCTTCCCCACCGTAGGGTAATTATGTGGCTACCTGTCCCATGCTCGCATTCAATGATAATGCCATTGTGCATCGTGTGCTAGGGGCATTGGGTCCTGATTTATGAGATGTTGTTCTCCCATCAGATGAGAACCTCTTGGAAGGCATGAATTCTTATTCAACATGATGAGGTCGTCGGAGCATAGTTCGTTTTCTTGTGTCAAGCTCCTTTAAAAATGAAACAAGCTCATCCGAGGATAGTTCGTCTTCTATGTCAACCTCGTTAAAAAATGAATTAGGTCTTGAGGATGGTTCGTCTTCTATGTCAACCTCGTTAAAAAATGAATTAGCTCAGGAGGATAGTTCTTTTAATGTGTCAACCTCGTTAAAACAATGAAACACTTTCCTGTTCAATTCGAGTCTTTGATTAGATATCGTAAAATCCCAGTCAAGTATTTCTCTTGATTTCGTAAATGAACCTTCACTCCCTCCATCTGTTTACTCAAGTGCATGGACTGAAGCTTGGGGGCATGTACCTCGAATTGAGTCACCATGCTAGGGGCATGCAAATTATTTCAAGCATAGTTTGTTTATGTTTCAAGCTTGTGTAAAAATGAAACTGGTTTCAAGCAGAGTTTCCAGATTTCAAGCTTGTGTAAAAATGAAACCATTCTTATTTTACCTCTCGTGATTGCCATTTTATTAGCCTGTTTTTCCAGATGAACCTTGGTTTTCTCATTCCATCGTCCCTATCTGCTTGGCCGATCATATGCCTTCACTTGGTTGTTTTACCCATTCCTGAGGAACCGTTGCAATGAGTGGTCTTGTTAGCCAACCTCTTGACCTTTACTTGTTCTAAGCAATTCCACCATTACCGGAACCAATTTCTACCCTATATACCACTCGTTCCTCCAGGAGGAGTCAAATTTCAGCTCTTTTATGACTCTCTAAAATTGAAAATATTTCTGAGACTTTTGTTGTTTTGAACTCGTTAAATGGCTCCGAAACGATATCTACCCAGTATACGTTTAACCCTTTTTCGGGCTGGGATAGATTATTTACGAAAAAGGAATACCTTAGCCTATCGCAACTAAGAGGTTCTCTCAGAAACAATTTTCTACCTTTTCGGATCTGTGAGACTACTTACGAAAAGGGACTACTGGATTTTTCTTTTCTGCCTTCTTTTCAAACTCTCTAAACATGAAAAGATGTTGAGTTCTCCCTTTTTCAGACTCGTTAAACCCTGATGACATCAGAATTCATCATGATGACGTTATTTCGAGTTCCTCCTTCCTAGGGCTCATAAAATGTACTAGGTCGGATTTGTTCGAAGGAAAAACTTACAGTACAAGCATATGCTATCCCCTTCAAGCTTGTTTTCAAAAATAATTGGGGTACTCGCCAGAAATGGTGGGGGAAAATGGAACCAAGTTTTAGTTATGTTGGTAGTATGTCGCTCTTGAACATGGAACTTTTTTGCATTCGTGTCGGGTTGAGGACATCTCAATTCGTCATTTTTTCCTCCATGGGTTTGGGTAATCTCTTTTGACCTCTCATTTTCTCTTTGCCACGCCATCATGACCTCAGATCCTTTGATGTCAAATACTACCAAATCTAGTGTCGTGCTATTGATATGTTCAAAAGAAGTTTGCCTCTACAGTTGTCAAACTTCCTCTGATCTCCTGTTGGTCCTGATCCACTTTCATCATGTTCCTCTGTCTTGTGTTGATGATGTGGGAAAAATTATGGCCCTCCTTCGACCGGGTCACTTCATGTTGACTTCAGCTCATTATCTAGGAATTTGATCTAGAGACTCCCTTCTAGTTCCTTGGAGCCTGCATGCCTCAATGGCAAGTTTTTTCGCATTTGACGCAAGGTTCACATCATTGGCCTTCGATCGAGTGATTCTGTGGATGTTCGACGTCAGATCACTTTTCACATTCTGTAGATTGTACCTTTTGTACCTTGAGGGCCATCGTCATCATTGGTGGTTTCTCTCGCGTTTGTTAAAAACTTTCATCATTGGCTAGTAATAAGATGATTTTCCTGCATGTTTGACTTCAACTCATACATTCGCATGCTCGAAATTGTACTTGTTCGGGTCGAGATGGAGCGCAAGACCCTGGGTTTTGTCTGATAAACTTTAGGATGCGGATTTTTGTGGATTATTATGACTTATTGCATGAATCTCTTGATTGGATGACTGCAACCATACCTGAGTCTATTTATTGATCCTTCCTGTTGGATGGCTATGTCCGTACCTCGGATATCAGTTTTTATATACTCTATTATGGATGGTTGCGCCCATGCCACATGATTCATGTATCACAGATATCAGTTGTATTTGTAATTTCAGGTCTTCTGACAACGGTGTTTGGTTCGAACATTTTCTCATAAAGAATTTCACCCCTCCCTCTCTCTCGGACTTCATACTTTAGGGGGCATCTGTTACACAACATTTTGTCACTGTCCCTACAATCCCCAAATCACATATTGGAGGGTCGTTTCTGTGACCAATACGCAGTTTCATGCTTTGCAAATACCATCCTTACATCCCTTTTGATGAAAGCAACATTCTTCTTGTTGAAATTTCCCTAAGCAGAGCTGTGAAAATCCCTATTTTTGCCTTAGCGCAAGTATCCCGTTACATCCTCGCGCTGACCTAGAAATTTAACATTGATCCTACGCCACTTTGCGCTCTATGCCAGTTAGACACCCACACCAATATATTTATGGAATGTTTTAAAAAAATAGAGGCGGAGGTTCCACTCCATCCACCTCGGGGATGACTCATTAGGAGTGGTTGAACTGAAACAACCACGGAATCCTTCCTTTAGTTAGTAGTTTCCACCTCCCTTGGAACTCTCCTAAAGGATAGGACTCCCTCCCACCTTTGTAGGGATCCCAACCTCCTCTCTTCCCTCTATATAAGAAACTATATCCTTTGGTAGAAGCTAGTTGAACACATTATAGAAAAATAGCTGAACAACTGAATAAATGAACTAGAGAATTATACTATAGCTAAGCTTCTAGAGGAGATAGATTTAGAAAGATTGTGTTGAGAGAGCTCGAGTCGATGACTTATAAGAGAGCTTGAGTCCGAATTCCCTGAGCGACAATTGAGACGCGTTTCATCTGAACCCTGCTGGAGGAGATCACGACGTCAAAGCATCAGTTGTACTCTTCCTTCTACTCATTAATATACATGACTACTATTTGGTTCCACTATTGTGTTATGATGTTTATTTGATACGATATATTTAGCCGTCTTTGACTGGCTAATAGTTGTGAGTGAAACCATGTTGCCATATGTTGTTCTTGTTCTTTGTCTTATGTGCAGGTATTTGGGCATGACAGCGAATGGATCATGAATTTACAAGGCATGAGCGAGAGACCGCTACTCTTTCTGCAACATCGACAACATAGGATTCAAGGTAGGTCAATCTACCATGTCTTTTGTTCATTCATTAACTAGGAAGCAACACTTTAGCGTGTCCTTTTGTTACTAGACCCACCCTAGGCTAGAGGGATCATCTCTGTCTGCACAGAGGATTTATCTTCATAACACACATGGATCAAGCTTTCTTTTAATCTTAGCCATTGATTAAAGATTTAATCTTGGCCGTTGATTTGTCAACTAGAAAAGTATAAAGGAAAGGCTTGGGGTCATTTGTAAAACACACAGAGGCAGAGCATTGAAGCTAAGTTGAGATTCTAGGGCGGGGTTGCTAAGAATTATCAGAAGTGTTTCAGTTGCATAGAGGGGAATTTAGACCAAAGGGATGATTTGATCCCAGGGTCTAGAATACACAAGATACAGAGAAGAGATCAGGAAATACAACGCAGAGAAAGGTAGCAGTAGCAGTAGCATACAGTGCTACAGATGGCAGCAACAACAACATACAGTAGTAGCAATAGCAAGGACAACGTGATTTTTCAGGAAGCCCTTCAGGGGTTACGCAGAGACCCTTAGGGGTAGCGTAGTGACTATGTCACCCAGTCTGGGGTAACACAGTTTCTTCCAGTGGTAGCGCTGAGCATTTGGAGGCCTTCAAAGGCTGACACAGGGTCTTTCAGGGGAAGATCTAGGGTTTCAAGGCCTAGATCTGGTTGAGTTCTGTAAATCCCGTTTGAGGGTGTGGATTAGTAAGTATTTTTGCTCTTAGATCAAACAGGTGCTGCATATATAGAGTTTTCTATGTAGGGTTTTCTAGATCTGGAACCCAGAGTTGTGTATTCAGAAATATTCTTAATAATAGAGCCCTCCAGCAGCGAGAGACCGGTTTTCCCACCTTGGGTTTTTCTGGGGATAGTTTGTCGAGAAATAACTGTGTCACTTTGTCTATGTGTGCATGTAATTATTCTAGATCTGAATTGGTAGAGATATTTTATGTGTTTTTCTTTGATGTTAACTTGAATTTATTCAGTTGATAACTTGTATAAGTATTAGAAGCTTAACTGGGTTAACAAAAATAATTTCTGCATCAGAATTAAGATTCAAAAATTTCTACACTTATTTCCCAAAGTAATAATAACAAAACGATGCCTAGAATCATACACAACATGTAGCCTCCACAAGTATGGTTGGCCTAATAATACATCAGACACGTCAAGAGGAGCAACATCATACAATACCCCATCCATGAAGGGCTTGATGTTGTACGAAAGGCGACATTGCTGGATGATGCGAAGATCTCTTCCTTGGTGAAGCCACTCGATGGTATACGACTGCAGGTGTGCTTTGGTCAGTAGGATGAGATTATTCATGACCTCTACTGAAATGAGGTTCTTTTGGTTCCTCTATCGATAAGGAATTGTAGTGGAGAACCCTTCACCCACATCTAGGAATGGAAGAGGTGCTCCCACTCCTCTGGATCTTCGGGCTCCTCCCTCTAGAGCTTGGTGGTGGCAATGGTGGCACTGGGTTTCACATAAATTATATACTTCCCTTTGTCATTTCCCTTGTCCAATTTTGACACAGAATAAGAACATGCATCTGATTCAGATAACTTCAGTTCAATCACCAGCGACTATTTGGCCCGACACTTGCTTTTGTTGTGAGTGGAGCCATTATGAAATTCAAAAAAATTCCCCATGTCCTTATTTGGCTTTGTGGTGTTGTTATGAGTCATCCTAATTTGGTTTTTTCCATTGTTATGCTGTTCGGGGGCACCTTTCCCTGGCTTCGGATTTGCGGATCCAATGTCTCGCTTCTTCTGCTTAAATTTCTGTTCGATGTTGGTGGCATATCGATATGCCGTGCTAAGCGAGGTAATGTCGAGGAACTCCATTTCCTCCTGAATGCATCTGTGAAAACACCTGTGGTACTTAAACACCAAATGTTTCTCTGAATCTTTAATACCCAACTTTTTGCGCAGGGTATGGAACAAATTCGTCAACTCGTGCACATCTTTATCTCCCCATGGCATAATATTGTTTCTTGATAGCGTCTCAGAAATAATTTCAAGTGGGTGCGGCCGAAAACAGAGAGGGTTCCCTCTCGTCCTTTTGCTCACAATAGGTTTCCCACTAGTAATATTTTCCTAGTTAGAAAAGTCATTAACTGAGAAATACCCTTCTAATAATTTCAACCATCTATCTACGATGTCTTAATATATTTGTCCCCCAAATATGGGGATGTTAAAGTTTATGTGTACATTAAAAGGAGTTGCTCCTCCAGAGTGGTTGTTGGATGCATATGCGTCGCCGGTGGGAAGTCGTTGAAGGATCTGGGAAAAGTTATCCATCATCGCGTTCCTTTGTTTTTCGAGGGCCTCCTCAAGAAATATTTTGATAGGATCTCCTAATCTCTCATCTTTCTTTTCATCCCCCATGGGCGGCCATCTGGGTTTGCGAGGCTGATCTTGAAAAGGTTCAACCATATCAAGCCCTAACTCCTTATACCTCAACCTCGTTGGGGACATGAAAAGAAGGATCAAGAAAGATCAGAATCCTCTGATACCACTGATCCGGATTTATGCAGGAACACAATAAAATATAGTAATAAACATAAACATAGAGATGTAACAAAAATAAAACTTCATTTCCTTAATATCAAATAAATAAAACATGCTTACAGACAAAATGGACTTAAAATAGTTAGGGCGATGGTAGCTTATCTTTGAGAAGAGACGTGGCGGCTATATACCTCTGAATTGTGTTACAAGGAGTCTCAAAGGCCTATTTATTATTGAGAAAATAATGGAAAACCCTAAAAATGCAAAAACATAACCCTAGGAGATGAAACACCAAGACTATGGGCTCCGTTTGGGTAAATTGGTACATCAACTTCCTGGGGAGGCAAATTTGGCATATGATCTCCGTTTGGTGCAAAAAATACCTTGTTAGAAAGATATATCTGAGGAATACAAATTTTTAGTCCCAGTTTTCCCCAAAAAAGTCATTTAGGGCATCAAAACGGCTCTAGAAGTCCAAGGCCCGAAAAAATACCAAAAAAAGTAGACTGTGCTACAATTAAGGAAACTGGAAAACTAAAAGAAACAATGGCAGGGGTCCAAGTGGAATAGGAGGGTGACCACCAATATCCACCTGGATCAATTTCATTACAATTTTTCTGAGGACATCTAGAAATCATGATTTCATCATGGTTGTGACAGACATGTTGACTAAGGTAGCACAATTCATTTTAGTAAAGACTACGTATTCAACTAGTGATGTGGCACAAATGTTCATGAGAGATGTGGTTAGATTGCATGGTGTTTCAAATAATATTGTGTCAGACACAGATGCAAATTTCACTTCCAAGTTTTGTAAGGAGTTGTTTGCAGGATTAGGTACAAAGTTGAAATTTATTAATCATCCACAACCAAATGGATAAACTGAGAGGGTCAACAAGATATTGGAGGACACACTGAGGATGTATGTGATGCATCAATAACAAAATTTGGAGGAGTATCTTCTGCTGGTAGAGTTCTATTACAACAATGGGTACTAGGAATAGTTGAGGATGAGTCTATTTGAGGCATTGTATGGGTGTATTTGTAATACTCCCATCAGTTGGAGCGATCCGGTTGTTAGGGTCCTATAATTTATAGGATCTCAAGATGACTGAAATATTTCATATTTGTAATTTTACATTGTAAATAATTTTCAATATGCAAATGATTTCTACAAAAAGAAAAATTAAAGAGGTTATGTCAAAAATAAAATGAATATGAAGAAAATACATAAAGAAAGAAAATGAGAAAAATAAATAAAAGAGAATAAAACCCCACAAAAGGAAAATAGAAATAACTAGTTTCCTTTATGGTAAAAATTCAATAAGATTGTGTGCAACTTGTCCTAAAATGCCACAATAAATAGATTTTTGTTCCAATCATACAATTTAATCATGATGGAACAAGTGTGAATTTAATGTTTATTAGGTTAGTGAATAAATATTTGTCAAACAATTTAATCTTGACAAATCAATAATTAGGTAGAAAATGAGATTGATTCAACAATCTAATCTGAATCAATAGGAGAAATAAGTGATAGAGTAGGTTAGATTCTTATATATATAAAAAAGAGGTTATGTGGGTTTGCTAGCTTAAATGCACCCTAAGGAAAAAGGATCAGAGAAGAAGAGTCACCTTCAGTGACTGACAATCCTAGCAAAGATTTCAAAATCATGTATAGGAAGAGGACTAACCTAAATCCCAAGGTAAATCCAGGCAAGGTGTTATCGCCAATAACATTCATTTTTGTTGTTTTTCATCTTCCCTTGATCTAAGTTAAAAAGCCATAAAAAATTCAAAAAAAAAAAAATTCGACCTTTATCTTTTTTCGCATCTCAAAATCACAAATTTATTTGTCCCCGCCTTATGTTTTCCGCTCCCTCTTGTGATTGGGATACCCTGATGCGATATATTGTAGATTGCAATTGTAGATTGCATTATCACATTATCACCTGCACGTCACTCACCATTTATGTGCTAGATTTTAAACCCCGATGGGATGATGCGATATATTGCGTTGCAATCCTGCCACCTTGTTACCACATCGGTAGGACCCACCTTCCGCCACGTCACTCATCACAATCACAAATCACAAAACATTTTGTTTCCTCCTTATGACCTCCACTCCTAAACTCCCAATGCGAGATTATTTAAATTCATGACTAATTAGATGGTTCTTTAAATCTTTGAAGTACAGGATTAGATGGTTACGCATGCATACGCCGCCAGCTGAAGATTATCAAGGTTTATCAAGGTTTTGAAGTACAGCAAATGCCTGAAGCCATCACATTTAAAAATTTCGAGGAGTAGATCCTTGATGTCAGTTCGTTGTTACTTATTTTGGTTATGGATAGTGGCACTTCACTCAAAGTGGTCATGTTTGATAATATCATCATAAATACATTAGCCAGCGCAGTCTACCAATAAGATTACTCATTAACTAATTCCTTAAAAACAATGCCAGAAAGCTAGATCACCCACATCAAGCCTATTTTTTGTAACAATTAGAGTTTATTATTAGATTTAAGGCTAATAATACCCTGTCTGTTGAGACAACATTTATTGTAATCAATTTTGTAAATTTTAATATAAATACTTCATCATTTAAAATAATATAGGTTGGGATTTGTAATGAGGAAGACTACCATTCATTGTAAAGCTGTTCATTGAGTTCAAGTGACCATTTGAAAGTAATACAAGACCAATTGTTTCAGGATTCATGTGGTGTATTCAATGGTGAAGTTTTTCTGCTTTAACTGTGTTATTTCACTGCTTTTCCTTTCTTTGTGTTTGAGAAAAATCTTAATTGTCAAACATAAAGTGTGATGAATAGGACATGTTATTTAAAACACCTTATTTTGGATGCTTTTAAAATTTAAATGTTTTCCACTTGAAGTTAGATTGAAAAATTCTTAATTGATTTTCAATCTCAACTGAAATTTACTTTTCTGCCATATCCATTATCCATTTAAGAATCTAAAAGAATCCAGTTAATTCAACCTAGCTTCCCTTTTTTCACTCAAGCTTGATACTTCTAAAAATTGATCACCCCAAGGCTTTTTGAATCCATTGACCAATGGCCTTCCCTTGCTGTTCCAACCAAAACAATTCAAAAACCAAACAACCAAGTATAGTCATAACTAGCCTAAATTTTCTAAGAAAAAAAGCTAAATTTTATAGAGAGACCCCTCTTTGAAGCTGGCAGGGCTAGATCCCAGCTTCCAAAGTGGTTTTGATGTTACCTCTGGGTCTCTTCCCTAAGCCTTGAGAAATTACATAGTGATAACATAGTGCTGACAATACTGGGGAAGAACATCTTCCTCAGGAAAGATTATGCAAGAATCAAATCTGATCAATGATGGTGGACAATGATCAGGCTCACAAAGGCTAAAATCATCCACCTAGCGAGTCCAAATCGATTTCAAAATCAAATCCAAGACTCCATTGGAGGAATAAACCTTACTAGAATAAACATGAAAGGAAAACATGGGAAGATCAGGTATTTAACTTGGGTTTTCATCGAAGACATCATGTTCTTTGTCATCAAGAAGGTTTTTCAATGTATATTATATTTTAGAAAAGATCCTAGACCAATATTTAATTACTCTCCTTTGAACATTGTAAATGTAAATTCTCCTTACTGCCTTGATCTATATAAAGAACCTTCTTCTAAATATCATGATGATCATCCTCTACTTAATAAGCCTCAAGTGATCAATACCAATTTTGGAACTTCTGTACATACTCCTATACCTTGTAAAGTTACATATAGATACAAAACACTCATCTTACCTCCTATCCTCCATGATTTCCCTGAAAATTACTATAAATATCTTCCCCAATTTGATGGAGAATATGGTAACATCAATGCTGAGAAAAAAATTCAGGGTTTTGAAAAATTTCTTGAACTTTTTGAAGTTAATGAAGAGAATGTTAGTATAAGGCTTTTTGCTCTTTCTTTGCAAGGAAAAGTCAAGATTTGGTTCAAGAACCTGCCTCTGCGGGTGTTGAGTCTCAAAAGTGTTTTCCATATTCATGTATTTCCATTATGTCATAACCATTTCAGCTCTTATTTCATAGCCATCGACCTAAAACCCTACATCAAGTAACCATTTTCATATTCATATTGAGTTGAATCCTTGTCTTCCAAAGTTATTTATTTTATTTATTTAAAGTGAATTTATGATTAGAAACTAGAAAATTAACATAGTTTCATATATCTATATATGTGTTATGAGTTTTGTGACATGTGTAGGTCAAAAGGAAGCTTCTAAAAGACCTTTATGTGGCCTCCCATAACCAAATTCGAATTTGAGTGGAGAAGATCATGGGATCATGAGGACATGTGTCTCATTTCCTTTTTGTATTGAAACTCTAAGAAGATATGTGTCTCATTTCTTATTTGTGTTGAAACTCTAAAAATACATGTGTCTTATCATTTCCTATTTTGATTGTAACTCTAGAGATGGAGGGAGAGATTCATGGACTCCCATTAATGAGATAACTTCTCATATTTTGTATAAATAGAAGAAGCTTTCTCCTATCATGGGTAGTGAAAAAATAGGAAAAGAAGAGAAAGGATTAGAGAGTGTTTTATAACAAAGCTTAAGATGGAATGGGATGTAGATTTGTGAGTTTATCAATAAAGAAGTTTAGTTCTTTGATGCTGTTTTGATCACATCTTCAAGGAGCTAAGGATTACACCAAATTGGTAGCAGAGGGCCCCTGCTATTCGAGGAGGTTTTGCATGTTTCATTTTCAATTATGTTTTGTCATATTTCCTTACTTAGATTGCTTTATGAAATCATAGCTTTTAGCATTATGTTTCATGTCATTTGCTTAGATAAAGGATCCTCATGATATTATAATTAGTCTCTTTCTCAAGCTCTTCCAATACATCTCTATTAAATGAATGAGATTCAATTGTGATATTCTGAGTTATTAGCATTTCATTTTCTGTTATTTAGTTAAAAAGAAGATCCTCATTATACTGCAGTTAGTCTCTTTCAAAAGCTTTTCCAATAAATCTCTAATTCACGAATGAGACTAAGTTGTAATATTGTGAGTTATTGATTGTTTTGCTTCATAGAAGATCCTTATCACATTATGATTAATCTCTTTCAAAAAGCTCTTCCAATAAACCTATAACTCATGAATGAGATTTAGTTGTAATGTTATAAGTTGTTTCAACATTTCTTTTATGTTTTAAGAGATCCTCATTGCATTAGAATTAATCTTTTTCACAAGCTCTTCCAACAAATCTCTAACTAAATGAATCAAATTAAGTTGTAGTGTTTTGAGTTACTTTTCATTTCATGAATGTTCATTTAGAAGCTGTAATATCCATGGATTAGAAATTTTTGTTTTCATCATTTTCTAGTTAGGAACATAACTTGCAAATAAAATCCGTTTTAATTCATTTATTAACATTTCATTTTCTCCCTTTTGACATAAATCTAACTTCATCTTTTTAGCATAGAGTAGCATACTAAGATTCAAACATAAAAACCCCAAAACATCAATAAAACACTAAAAACAACGAAGTAGGAAAAATGGATACTTAGGCACATATAGTGCATCACACTTCATCAGTTTACTAGCCCTGGTTGATAATTTATGTTAGAAATTTAGGACACTAAATTGTCTAAACATCGGGCATCTTAGATTTCAGTGTTCGGTTTGCCAAAGTTTTCCTTGACAGGTGGGTAATCAGAGCGAACCTTTTCTTGATTCTAGAAGAGTATAACCAACTGAAAAGATAGCCAGGCAAGACAATACACCAATTTTTTTCCAGATTTAATCAATCCTATTACTTGATGCCAGCTAATATAAGACCTCTTCCTAGCTCAACTCTCTTACATTATCCAAAATATTTTGATCTAGAAATGGAGTTTCAGCTGAGAGAAAGAAACCTTACAACACTTGAACATATGCAAAACAATGCAGTAGATGTAGAAGCTAATATGCTGATTCAGAAGGGAAAAGTTAAAGGCAGAAAAGAGGGAGACCACAGATGCAGAGCACTCTACATCATTGGAGGTAAAGATTGACATTTTGGAAGATAAGATGCAAAAGATAATCATGAGAAATGATCAATATGCTTTTCAGGACCATGTCTCACTGTTTTAAGAAAATCAAGTTGTCGAGTTGAAACATTTTCATTCCTATCCCAATTGTCATAAATTTGATAATTGCCTTAGGTATGGATTAAGGGACAATAAATAAATTAGATTTACAGATCAGCTAGCAGAGAAGAAATGTAATGATCATATATGTATGCTTAATGACATTCCTTCTTTTGATAAAGTGCCAAAGTTTGATCAATACGAAGATGATTATGTCCTCCTAATTGAAGCTAAATGTGTAAAGAAATCAGTAGTTGGTTTGTATAAGGAGGAATTTCAGTTTAAGAAACATGAAGGAAATAATCAACCTAGGTATATATATGATGAAAGTGATCAAATAAATGTATAAAGTTTGAAAGTAAATGAAGGATTTCTCCGCTTATATTTTACTTCATTCCAATTCATAAGAGAAAATTTTTCCAAGATCAACAATCAACCGTCTTTATGTGTTGATGTTGACAACAAAGAGGACAATGAAACTCTTGATCATAATTCCTTAGTTTCAGACTTACAGCCATCAAGTTCCATTAAAGTACATGATCAAATGAAATAGGGAAATTATTTACCTTTATGTTTTGAAACATTTCAGTTTTTTAAGGAAAATTTTCACAGTAGATCTGAAATAGAAATGAGAATCCTGTAGAAATTTATGAGGTATCATTGGAACCAACATATAATAGGTTTCAACAGTCTTTTCAAGTTATTCATGATCCAATAGCTGATGTGTTGGATGATTTGTGCAATCAAAGTTTGTCTCCATCAGCTAACTGTGAGCTTCAAGATCAAGGGGATGAAATTTGTATCAGGCAGGCATTTACATTGTCATGCTCAACAGAAATATCATTACAAGGCTTGTCTGGAAATCTACAATTATCTCAAGATTTTTTGTGGGTTAATCTGGCATGAATGTAAGGATTAATCTAAATTTTTATTTTCATGGAAATAAGACTACCCGGAACAGATTTACAGTCTCTTGGATCACTTAAAACTTAATACATATGACTTGGAAAACCTCCTTCCTCCAAAACGAGAAGTAATAGTGCTGCATTTTGATGTTGAAATCGAGGATTTTTTTGGCAGTAAATATGATAACTCATGTCTGAAAAGGTATGAGTATATAGAAAAGGATATGTGCAATACCCAATTATGACCATGCATGTGAAAAATATTTTTAACATCAATAAATAGGTCATAAATTTCATGATCCCATTGCTTTCTATATGGACAAGTTTTTCACTATAGAATCCAAATTAATTTCCAGTACTTGGTAAGTTTTTCATGATCTCATAGCTCACTGTTGTGAAGATAAAACTTATAGTCAGTGTCTAGTGTCTTTACAAATTCTGGCTCTAATTTTTTTAAAAGGAAGTAAAGGAGCCCAAGTACTATATCAAATTTTTGATTGGATATACTCAATATTTTACATTGATTGAAGTTAGACATTTAGTGTTAGAATGTAATATTCCCAATTAGCTTTAAGCTAGTTGGAATATTAAATTTTGTTTTTGCTCCTAAGTTAGAAGAATAAGAGGGTAGGGAGACCCATAAATCTCCTTAGTAGGAATAAAATAACTCCTAATGTGAATGGGGTTCAAGGCTTAGTAGCTGGATTAAGCTCCCTTATGTGTGAATAAGGGATGGAGCATGTGGACTGAGTCAACTTTGACCAAATCAACAACGCTGGTATGGAGGTAGTGGACATTCATTGTCAGACAACGCAGTTTTGGAGGGAGATTCCATGCATAGAAGTAGTGTCTTTAATGAGTGGGGCCCAAGGTTAGGAAGCTCACAAAGCATACAAGGAAGGGGATGGCATCCATAGAAGGCATGATTGATTATTATTTTGTTTATGGTATGTATGACTTGTTTCTCTCTTTAGTTGTTTAGCGGAGACTGCAGTGATCTTTAGTACAAGGGTGTTCTCGAGCGGGAATCCCACATTCATCCTTGGGGGACTTTGAGTGCCCAATCCAGAGAAGTATTTGGGCTACATTTACACATTCTGGCATTAGGCCAAGCTACATATTTCTTCTACATTGCAGTTTCAGCTGAGGGTTATGCTGTGTTGCAGGGTGCAGTAGTGGAGGGTTGGATTGGGCTATTTATGAGCTAGTTTTTAGTGGAGGAAGGTTTATTTCCATTTGGAGGCTAGTAAATAAGGCCCTTGAGCATTATTTTAGCATTTGGCACCAGACCAAGCTATTATTATCCCCTACAATGCAGTTTCAGTCTTGGACTGCATTATTTTAGGGAGGAGTTGCAAGGGTGGTTTCAATACAGTATTTGGGGAGTTATATCTTGAGTGGAGGGAATAACCTTTCATCCAGAGAGTCTATTGGAGGAGAGTCACGTAATTAAACATCAGCTTCAGCCATATATTCCCATTTATTCTGTTGCAGTAAACCTTCAGCCCTAGGGCTGTAGCTCACATTTGTATCTTTTGTGTATTTTCCAGAAACCCTCTTGGGTTGTCTTGGAAAGTTGACATAGAGCGTTGATCTTCATGTATAATATATTTTGAGGCATATATTAGTATTTTTATATCATTGTATGATCTGTTTCTGCAGCGATGTTCATTATTACTGCGATGTAGCAGCTCCCCGACATTTTGTGTATTAGCAACATCTCACATTTGAGAGTGTTTGATCATGGGAGGCTTGTTTGTTTATTTTGTATGATTTGTGCCTCAATATATTGCACATTTTTTCTGCTGATATGATGAATAAAATGGATACATATTTGTCTCCTATGTGTATGCATTGATCTTCACTGCTACTTTCCATTATTGTGTTCAATATTGCTTCTTTTCCTATTTAGGAATATTACAATGGTATCAAAGCATAGTCTCGGCCCAGCCTGTGCATTTAAGCTAATATGTCATTAGAAGAAGGAGATCCTCTCACAGATAGAGAGAAGAGGTATCTCAGAAGAAATAAGAGATATGATTATACAGATGATAGAGAAGACAAAGGAAAAACTCCCTTATCAGGCGGAGATGAGGAGAAGGAGTATCCCAAGCTTCTTCTTCAAACCATGCAAGATATTGCAAGATAAATCAAGGAGATGAGGATGTATAGACACAAAGAATCCCCTAAAGGGTTTCTACATGGAGAAGTCTCCAACATTTCACATCACTGGAATGATCAACCAGTGAAGCTGCAGGTTTCCCAATGCTCTACAATGCCTACATTTTTAGCAGTGGGAAATGGAGGGTTTCAAGAACAAGAAACTCTTGAATACTACTTTCTTGATTATGAGTCTCAATCTCAGAGATTCAAAGATCATTTTAACTTCCAAGAGTTTTGTCAAATCAAGGACAATAGGAGACCCCGACGTCACAATAGAGGTGGAGGATTCATACATAACCATGATCTTCATCGGACTATGGGAAGATTTTTCTTACCCACTTTTGATGGGTCATCCGAATGCATTGCCAAATCATGGGTAGAGAAGCTAGACATCTACTTCCAGTTGAACCAAGTACTGAGGATGGAAGACATCAAAATAATAGTGCTGCACCTTGAGGGTGAAGCACATGATTGGTGGTTTCATGGTATTTCTACATTGGGTCATGCCAATGTGATTGCATATTCATATTTCACAAGGAGGTTGGTGGAGAGGTTTGATCGAAGAGACCCGAAGGCACCTTTCATTGGGCTAGCTAAGCTCAAACAATCAGGTAATCAAGAAACTTACATTTCTAAATTTCTAAAACTTTCTGTTATGCTTCCTGATTTATCTGCAGCTAGGAGGGTCTATATGTTTATTGATGGGCTTCTACATGTGTTTGTTAAATCAACCAAACCCACTACCCTTCAAGATTCCATTGAAAGGGCTAGAGATCTAGAAGATACCTTGCCAAGAGAAAAGGAAACATTTCAGCAAAATACCACTTTCCCATCAAAGGGGAAATATGAGAAGGATCCTCCTTCATAGGAGAGCCAAAACAAACTACCTCTTAGTGATGATGTCTGAATATACTTGAGGAGACGGAATATTTGCTTCACATTCCAAGAATCATGGGCACCCGGACATAGATGTGCAACAGGGAATACACACTATATAGAGGTATTTTCTGATGATGAGGAGGAAGAAGAAGAGGAACCAGAAGGAGGTCACAACGCTGGGATATCTTGAGAGGATCCACCACCACCAGGAGGTAGGAATGGAGCATTTTCTCCAATTGGAGGGGCCCTTACATTATTGAGAGGAGTACCTAGTACTTGACCTTGAGAGTTTGAGGTTCCATTTAGGGTCAAAGGGTTTCAGTGTTGATTGACAGTGGGGATACCCACAACTTTATTGATGCCCAGTTAGTACAGAGGAGGGCAATACCCACTGATGATTTTGAGGGATTTTCAGTTTTGGTCACAGGAGCTAGAACTATGTAGTGCATGAATTATGTTCCATCTTTATATGTCACCATGGGGACATATACACTGACTAATAACTTCTTTGTGGTTGACATACCTAACACCATTGTGATATTGGGTGTGTAGTAGTTGATTACTTTGGGGAATGTCACCACAGATTGGGAGACTTTGCAGATGGAGTGGATAGATAAAAGGAGTGGTACACATCAAGTGATTAGCGGCATGCATTCATATCCCTCTCAGACAAATTCTATACAAAAAACATAGCTGGATTTGCGCACTAGAAGCAAGGACCTAACAGTCCTATCAGTTATGCAGATGAATTTGGCCCATGATATATTACTATTTAGAGGCATTACACCTGGGAGGCCACCTGATCAAGAGTTGGTGAGAAATGTCTCACAACAGGTTGCACCACTCATAGATCCAAGAGGAGTGGGAACCTTGGGAGGACTGGACACAGTGAAAAGAGTCTTGGGTAGGCTCAAGGAGGAGGAGACATTCTCCCAATATCAGTATTACCCACTCTCACCCCACATCTTGCGCTGAGAGAAGTGTTGCAGGGATGGAGGATTGCACCATCATGGATCAAGGAGACTACTCCTTGGCTTTGGAGGCTCAGAAGATACTCCCACGTGGGGATAAATATTCCACACATGGTAGAGGTTGGTGGCCACTCATGCATACTTTGGCCAAACTCAGAAAGTTTTGGATGGCTGATAGCTTCCCATGGAAGGCTAACCTCCAAAAAATTCAACCTTTACTTGAGCATGAGCAGCTACAGGAGGAGCAATAGAGGAAGGATAGCAACATCCCGGTATGTGACTTTGGCATGGGAGATGTCAAAGTAGGGGGAAACCACATGACATATGATTTACATAGTAGATCATCAACGCTGTCACTATGGAGTATAGATCCTTATTGGAGATCCCGGCTATTGGTGGAATACTCCAAGGATCTCTTTACATGCGGGATACATGATGGCCAATTATCAGATGAGAGGTAATCAATGAGAGATGGGGTTATCTAATATCAGAGTAGAATCTTCTTGAATAGAGCTTCTAAGCTCAAGGAGAAGCTACTGCTTGCAGCACAAGAGGATTTTCTCTCCAGCCATACTAATCTCATGAGGACATATCAGACTATTATGGAGGGATTCATTTGGAATGGCTACAAAGAGGAGATACATCAGCATATTAGGATATGCATGGACTGTTTGGAGATGGAGGAGAGACATAACTCTTTGATAGAGTTATCACAGCCACTTCTTTCCTCATTGGGGATGAGAGGAGGCACATCTATGAGCCACTCCACTAGATTGGTCAAGGTTTATGGTAAGGATCATGTTTTTGTGCATAATTATTTACTAGATGAGTAATTGCATTTTTTTTACCATTCATGTACAATTCATTGCTCCAAAAGGGAGCACTCTTCGTTATAAACTTTATGGTCCACTTGGGGCCATAAGAAGTGATGAGCATGGCCACTCCCTAGGATATTTTAGGGAGATGATATATTATTCAGGGAGTACTCCATTGGCACCAAACTTCATTCACCTTCTCCAAGCATGTGAGAAGATTGTGGCAGCAAACAAGTGTTGGGGAAACCACTTACTATATCATGTTCCGAGGTAGTCAGGAGACATAATGCGCTGGTTCCACATGTGGGACTATGATCATCCTCTGGTATTTCATATGGAAGCTTATGTATCCTTGATTTTGATCCCATATGTAGATGATGTTCTTATCATTGTTATGGGCATATTTGAAGGGATGACACATGGGTTGAATGTGCCCATTGGGAGGGAGATTATCCCCATTTATTATGCCTCATGATTTAGGGAGCACATTGAGCATCACACTATTGCTACATCAGACCACTTGTTTCCTTGTGGGAGGAGCCATTTGGTTAACTTGAGCATTTGGGAGATGCATCACATGGATACTTGGGAGGAGCATTTCATGGATGGATTGATTAGGGGACACTTGGTTCATGAGGAGAGATTATCACATGGAGGTGTCATAAGGGAAGGAGGAGAAGAGTTGCAGCACTCACCTTTACAGTTGCTTGAGGACAAGAAACATTTGGGAGGGGAGGACTGTAATATTCCTAATTATCTTTAAGCTAGTTGGAATATTAAATTTTGTTTTTGTTCCTTAGTTAGAAGATTAAGAGGGTAGGGAGACCAATAAATCTCCTTAGTAGTAATAAAATCACTCATAATGTGAATGGGGCTCATATTAGTAGCTGGATTAAGCTCCCTTATGTGTGAAAAGGGGATGGAGCATGTGGACTGGGTCAACTTTGACCAAATCAACAACACCCGTATGGAGGTAGTGGACATTCATTGAGGGACAACGCGGTTTTGGAGGGAGATTCCATGCATGGAAGTAGTGGCTTTAATGAGTGGGGCCCAAGGTGAGGAAGCTCACCAAGCATATAAGGAAGGGGATGGCAGCCATAGAAAGCATGATTGATCATTATTTTGTTTATGTTCTGTATGAATTGTTTCTCTCTTTAGCTGTTTAGCAGAGACTGCAGTGCTGTTTAGCACAAGGGTGTTCCCGAGAGGTAATCCCACCTTCATCCTCGAGGGACTTAGATTTACCACTCAATAGAAGTATTTGGGATACATTTACACATTTTGACATCAGTCCAAGCTTCATCTTTCTTCTACAACGTATTTTCTACTGAGGGTTGTGCTGTGTTGGAGGGTGCATCAATGGAGGGTGGGATTGGGCTATTTATGAGCTAGTTTTTAGTGGAGGAAGGTTTATTTCCATTGGGAGGCTAGTAAAAAGGCCCTTGAACATTATTGCAGCATTTGGCACCAGGCCAAGTTATTATTATCCCATACATCTCAGTTTTAGTCTTGGACTACGTTATTTTAGGGAGGCGTTGCAGGGGTGGTTTCAATACAGTATTTGGGGAGTTATATCTTCAGTGGAGGGGACAAAATTTCATCCAAAGAATCTATTGGAGGAGAGTCCCATCTACATCAGCTTTAGCCATATCTTCCCATTTTTTCTGTTTTATTAAACCTTCAGCCCTAGGGTTGCAGCTCACATTTGTATCTTTTGTGTATTTTCTGGAAACCCTCTTGGGTTGTCTTGGAAAATTGATATAGAGCGTTGATCTTCATGCATAGTATCTTTTGAGGCATATATAAGTATTTTTATATCATTGTATGATCTCTTGCTGTAGTAATGTTCGTTATGACTGCGCTGTAACATCTCCTCGACATTTTTTATATTAGCAGCATCTCACATTTGAGAGGGTTTGATCATGGGAGGTTTGTTTGTTTATGTTGTATGATTTGTGCCTCAATATATGGCACATTTTTTCTGCTGATATGATGAATAAAATAACTCCATATTGGTCTCCTATGTGTATGTATTAATCTTCACTGCTACTTTTCATTATTGTGTTCAATATTGCTTCTTTTCCGGTTTAGGAATATTACATAGAATAAGACTATGTAAACATAAATAAGCTTACAAGGTAAGCATCCTTTCAGCATTCAAATTTTTAGTGTGAAAAATTTTTAGTTTTACAGTTTGCAGTACAGAGTTCAATTATAGTTTTTCAGTTGTAATTTCAGTTTCAATTTGCATGACTTGGGATCAGCCCAATGGATAAGGCACTCATCTGCAAAATCTAGAATTATGTGGTTCTTGACACCTCACAAGGAGAGTGCCATCCCCCAGCTGGAGCCACTGTTAGGGTCCTATAATTTATAGGATCTCAAGATGACTGAAATATTTCATATTTGTAATTTTACATTGTAAATAATTTTCAATATGCAAATGATTTCCACAAAAAGAAAAATGAAAAGAGGGTATGTCAAAAAGAAAATGAATATGAAGAAAATACAAAAAGAACGAAAATGAGAAAAAAGTATAAAAGAGAATAAAACCCCACAAAATAAAAATAGAAATAATACTGAAAGTGCTGCAAAATTAAATGCCACTACAATTAAATTAGTTACCTTTATGTTAAAAAATCAATAAGATTGTGTACAACTTGTCCTAAAATGCCACAATAAATAGATTTTTGTTCCAATCATACAATTTAATCATGATGGAACAAGTATAAATTTCATGTTTATAAGGTTAGTGAATAAAGTTTTGTCAAACAGTTTAATCTTAACAAATAAGTAATTAGGTAGAAAATGAGATTGATTCAACGATCTAATCTGAATCAATAGGAGAAATAAGTGATAGAGTAGGTTAGATTTTTATATAAAAAAAGAGAGGTTATGTGGGTCTGCTAGCTTAAATGCACCCTAAGGAAAAAGGATCAGAGAAGAAGAGTCACCTTCAGTGACTGACACTCCCAAAAACGATTTCAAAATCATGTATAGGAAGAGGACTAAGCTAAATCCCAAGGTAAATCCAGGCAAGGTGTTATCACCAAGAACATTCATTTTTGTTTTTTTTCATCTTCCATTTCTCTAAGTTAAAAAACAATCCAAAACTTCAAAAAAATAAAAGAAAAATATGACCTTTATCCTTTCTCGCATCGCAAAATCAAAATTTTCTTTGTCCCCGCCTTATGTTTTCCACTCCCTCTTGCGTTTGCGATACCTCGATGCAATATATCGTAGATTGAAATCGTAGATCGCATTATCAAATTATCACATTATGGCCCACACATCACGCACCATTTATGTGCCAGATCCTAAAACCTGATGCGATAATGCGATATATTGCGTTGCAATCCCGCCACCTTGTTACCACCTCAGTAGGACCTACCTTCTGCCACATCACTCATCGCAATCACAAATTGCAAAAAAAATTATATCTGCCTTATGGCCTCTGCTCCTAAACTCCCGATGCGAGACGATTTAAGGTTGCAACTGATTAGATGGTTCATTAAAGCTTTGAAGTATAGGATTAGATGGCTATGCATGTATGCGCTGCCAGCTGAAGATTATCAAGGTTTATCAGGGTTTTGAAGCACAACAAATTCCTGAAGCCATCGCATTTCCAAATTTCGAGGAGAAGATCCTTAATGTCAGTTAGTTGTTATTTATTTTGGTTATGGAAAACACCACTTCACTCAAAGTGGTCATGTTCGATAATATCATCATAAATACATTAGCCAGTGTAGCCTACCAATAGGCTTACTCATCAAATGATTCCTTAAAAACAATGCCAGAACCCAGATCACCCACATCGAGCCTATTTTTTGTAACAATTAGATTTTATTATTATATTTAAGGCTAATAATACCCTGTCTGTTGAGACAACATTTATTGTAATCAATTTTGTAAATTTTAATACAAATACTTCATCATTTGAAGTAATAGAGGTTGGGATTTGTAATGAGGAAGACTACCATTCATTGTAAATCTGTTCACTGAGTTCAAGTGACCATTTTCAAGTAATACAAGACCAAATGTTTCAGGATTCATGTGCTGTATTCATTGGTGAAGTTTTTCTACTGTAACTATGTTAGTTCATTGTTTTTCCTTTCTCTGTGTATCAGAAAAAATTTTAATTGTAAAATAGAAAGTGTGATGAATAGGACATGTTATTTAAAACACCTTATTCTAGCTGCTTTTACAACTTAAATGTTTTCCATTTGAAGTATGATTGAAAAATACTTAATTTTTTTTTTTCAGTCTCAACTAAAATTTACTTTTATGCCATATCCATTATCCATTTAAGAATCTAAAAGAATCAAGTTAATGCAACCTAGCTTGCCCTGTTTCCCTCAAGCTTGATACTTCTACAAATTGATCACCGCAAGCCTCTTTGACTCCATTTCCCAATGGTCTTCCCTTGCTGTTCCAACCAAAAAAATTCAAAAACCAAACAACCAAGTATAGTCATAACTAGCCTTAAATTTCTAAGAAAACAAAGCCAAATTTTACAGAGAGATCCCTCTCTGAAGATGGCAAGGCTAGATCCCAGCTTCCAAAGCGGTTTTTATGTTACCTCTGGGTCTCTTCCCTTAGCCTTGAGAAATTACAGAGTGATAACACTGGTGAACAGGGTATTGATTGGACCGGACATGTTGGCAGAGATGGAGCAAGAAATGCACGTAATCAATAAGAATTTAAAGACAAATCTGGACATGCAAAAAATCTATGCAGATTGGAATAGGTTGTTTAAGGAGTTTCAGGTTGGGGAACATGTGTACTTACGTAGCAAGCCCAAGAAGGGATCCTTGCGGATTGTATCGTGTGCCAAGATGGCACCTCAGTTTTGTGGACCTTTCAAGATTCTTGAAAGAATTAGTCCAGTAGCCTATCAACTTTCACCGCCTCCGATAGTGAAATTCCATGATGTTTTCCATGTGTCATTGCTTAAGAAGTACGTTAAATATGTTGATCATGTGATTGACTAGTCTATATTGAAGGTGGAGCCAGATGGAGAATTCCAACCGGAGCCTCAATGTATATTGGAGAGAAAGTTTCTCATGCTCTATAATCGAGAAATCGAGTAGATTAAAGTGAAGTGGAAGCAATTTTTTCCTGATGAATTGACATGGGAGATGGAAGATCAGATGTGCGCTATGTATCCTTCCTTATTCGTTGGTTGAGAAAATGTTTTGGCATGTGTTTTGGTATATATATATATATATATATATATATATATATATATATATATATATATATATATATGGATGTAAATACTTCCATGAGCTATTTTATTAAGGTCAAATAAGCGATATGGGTGTCATGTCATTATGATGTTATATTTTTCATGTTGTCATGTTGGTTTACTTCTCAGTAGGTTGACATTGTAAATACTACAACGAGATAAGTTATAAAGATACATGGGAAGTATTTTTTTTCTTACAACAATATTGTTGGTTGTAGGTGTCATTGAACACCGAGGATGGTATTCCCCCAAGGGGGAGGGTTCTGTAACAACCTTGGTGAAAATTCCATGTAAATAAAGTTTATAAAGGCAAAAAAATAACAACGGTTATGGGCCACTTATTCCAAGTTGAATGTTGGGAAAAAAATCCTAGTGTGGGTGTTCATTTGGTTTATTATGGCTAAGGAAATTGACAAAGGCAATGATAAAGGATTTGGAAAGGAAAATGGAATTTTTAGCAATTTATTTATAAAAAAAATGGAAATTAGGAGAAAGGAAGGTGAAAGGTCTCAGGTTGCATGTGAGGAGGAAAATGAAGGAAAATAATGGAAAATGAAGAAAATAGAGGCCTAATTAATAAAAAGGCTTTTGAGGATCAATTGGTACCTTTTTCCAGTTTAGTTTTGGAGCTCTCTCTCTATTCTGTCTCTGTCACACTATTGAAAATTTAGAGTTTTCTTGGAGCACATCAGGATTGGATCAACAAAGGAAAAGGATGAAAAGAGGAAGCAAAGATCAAGTAAGGCAGAGAAATATCAAGCAACAACAATGAGTTTACTTGTAGGTATCAATTTGCATGTGTGATTTCCTTGCTAGATTTGGCATACATGGTTATGCATGTGTGTTATTTTTTCTCTTGCTATCGTTGGCATGGGTTTTTCGAGGTGTGACAATTTTTTTCAACCTAGACTTTCCATTTTCGGATAACCATGGTGTGATGGGTTTCTCATGTGTTGTTTGAGCTGGATTTCTAGATGGATTTGAAACTGAGTGAGGTGGGTCTCTGAATGAAAGAACGCATGTCCTTGTGCTCCCTTAACCAGAATGTGGATTGCGGTAAAGCCATTGGCCTAGTAACCCCTAAAACAGACTGTGGGTTGCGGTAAACCCACGTATTGTGTACCTCGGTGGGCTTAGGAATCCTCGACCAGTGAATAGCGGATACACAATAAATCCTAGAGGTGTTTTCCCTTGATAATGAATAGGAATCCTTGCTAGTGAATGGTGGGATATATGGTAAATCCTGGAGGGTGGTGTCTCAGTTACAACCTAGTTATCCCTGGATAGGACTATGTATTACACTAAATACTAGAGACTACGTGACAAGAAAAATCCTCGCGATGTAGGTGGAGAAATCTGGTGGCATCCATGCTTGTTTATGGCCTAGTGATCCAGTGAGGATTGTTGTAAATACAATTTTCTATTGATGAGGGTGAGGTGGTTTAGCCTCGGGAATCCCTGGTTGGTTCTTTTAGTTTGAGTCCCACATTCATGCTTGGAATATGGAACGAGGGTGATTGGATGAAGAGATAATTGGTTCAACCAATCTATGGTTGGGTGGAATGCTGTAGTGCCATACCGGGTTGGATTTTTCATTCATTAATAAGAGTTCCTTTCCTTGGTAATTTATGTGTAGATGTACTGGATTCTATGTAGCATTTATGGATTTTGTTTCCTCAATATTTTTGTTGTTTATATGCTGGTTATGAATTTGTCTTATGACAATGAAAATGTATGGTTCTCATCGTGTTTTTATTTTTAAATGAATGAGAAATGAATACATGATCTAATAGATGATAATTGAACTAATGATATAAGGCATCAATGCTTCTTAGAAATTCTTACATAAGTATGAGATCCCTATTTTGAGATATATTATTTAAACATGTAGATTTCATATTTGTGACATGTTTGAATAAATTCCTGTCATGGCTGGTAGGGGTCTAGTCAAGTATTTGTTCAAGTGATTGCATTTACATCGTTATTCCTCTATTATATTTCATTACTGGAAGTGTCATGGAGTTCTGGGAAATGACCTGAGCCCCGGGCCTGAAAAAGTGGCACATAAATTAGGGTTTTAGGCTCAGAACTACCTGGAAAAGTCCCCAATCACATGCATGCCCATGTTGTGTGAAAAACTGGAGGTTTCTAGTCGCACTCTTGCCCATATCAAGGGAGCAACTGGGGGATTGATGCATAAAAATGTCAGTTTGTCTTAGGGCCTAGCCTCCTGGAAGGTTTGGATGGCTCTTGGGTGTCCTGTAGCAGGTTCAAAAGGCCTTTATAATTGTGTGGTGTTGGTTCCACTTCCTTAAGGCAACTCGAGAGTTTGAATCAGATCATAGTAGCCTCTCATCACATCTTTACCCTGGTTTTCCAGTTACTTGGGTATATGTGGGAGGAGGGTGTTAAAAATAAAATCTACAACATCCAGTATATATAAAATAACAAGATAATTATTTTAACATGATCATCATCTATAATTAAAACAAGTGATTCAAATATCTATAATTTAAGTGAATTTGAAAACATCCATCATGAGCAGTAAATCAAAAGCATCATACGTAATAAATATGCATCCAAATCATCGACCACTTTCAACATATAAAAATTGATGAGTCAACACTGGAAAGATCATCATCATATATAACTAAAACAAGTGAAATTCACATATACTAGTAGATCAATAACATGTGAAAATGATGCATGTCCAAAAATAGACATAAGTCAAAATGATACATCATGTATAAATGATATAAATAAAAATGATTAATTATGTAAGACAAAATGATACAAGTGAATATGATACATCATGTGCAAATGATATAAGTAAAAATGATACATGTAAAAAATATAAAACTCAATAATATGGTATAGGTGGCCATGAAAATGATACATATGATAGTAACCATGAAAATCGACATCATAACAATATATAAAAAATGATCCATTATGCAGTCAATATAATCATGAATGTTAATAGATACTACCAACAACTGCCTCATGATCATCATCACCATCATGATCATTATCTGTATCGACATCAACCTCATTGTCATCTGTGTATGTGTCATCATGAGCATCATCTGCCATCTCAACATTGGACTCAACGTGATCTGGATCTATGTGATGAGGATCATTCAGATCTTTTGGAAGATCCTAGTTCTGCAAAAAAAAACATTTAGAATGAAAAGTTATTTATTTCGTGCTATAATTAATTTATATGTTATATATCTAATATTATAACATATGAAATGAAACAATAATAATATTACATGATATCAAAGTGCACATACGATAATAAAATTTCAAATAAGTTACAACTAAGATGTTGTAATAGTGAAAGCTATAAAACCGAATGTTTTAACAACAAGCCATTTCATCTTGCTTGTAAGAGCTTGAAAGTGGGTAGCCAAAGAGGTGCTTTTTCCACCAAACACTACACCAACACTTTAGGGATCAAGAAAAAAAAATTGAAAAGCACAAACATAGGTAATAAAGGATTGAGAAGCAGATGCTGTAACAACAGATGTCATAACATCATGTCGATGTTAAATCTGCTGAAAATGCTGTAGAAAATGATTCTGTAACACCCATTGTTGTTGAAAATGTTGAAACTACTATAAAAGATGATGCTATAACATTTACTACTATTGAAACTTCTTAAAAAATGACCAAATTTACAGTGGACGATATAACAATAGATGCTGTAACAATGGGTGTTGTAACAGTAGACGTTGTGACAATATAGGAGGTAGAAATCCATTTTGTCTTGCTTTTCAAAGATTGAAAGTGGGCAGCCAAAGAGGTGTTTTTACTACCCAACACTACACCATCACTTAGAGGATACAGAAAACAAATTGAGAAACACAATCATAGGTAATAGTGGATAAAGAAGTAGATGCTGTAACAACAAATGTTGTAACAATACATTCTGTAACAACAAATGTTGTAACAATACATTCTGTAACAACAAATGTTGTAACAAAAAATTCCATAACATATGTTGTAACAATGGATGTTGTAACAACAGATGCTGTAACAACATATTCCATAACATATGTTGTAACAACAGATGTTGTAGCAACAAGTCATTTCATGTTGATCGTCAAAGCTTGAAAGTGGGCATCCAAAGAGGTGTTTCTAGTACCCAACACTAAACCAATGCTTGGAGGATCAATAAAACAATTTGAGAAGAAAAAACATATGTAACAACAAATGGAGAAGAAGATGCTTTAACAATGGATGTTGTAACAACAAATTCCATAACAACATATCAATGTTAAATATTTTGAAAATTCTGTAGCAACTGATGCTGTAACACCCATTACTATTGAAAATGTTGAAATTGCTGTAAAAGCTCATGCTATAACAACTAATACTATTGAAACTACTGAAACAATGACCATTACAAAGGATGTTGTAACAGTAGATGCTATAAAAAATGATGTTGTAATAGTAGATGCTATAACAATTGTGGGTGTAGAAAGCCATTTCATCTTGCTTGCCAAAGCTTGAAAGTGGGTAGACAAAGAGGTGTTTCTGCCACCCAACGCTACACCAACACTTGGGGAATCAAGAAAACAAATTGAAAAGAACAATTGTAGGTAACAATAGACTGAGAAGAATATTCTATAACAAAATATGTGTAACATCACCCAACCCCTCATATTGTTAGAGGAATGGGTAAAACATTTTTTTTTTCCTTCGAACTCTACTTGACTTCCCAACTCATCATAAGGGCCTCACAACTAGATCTATTACTATATATGGTTATATATATATATATATTGGGCCCTGCTGAATTCAATAGCCTCTTCTCATCGCATCAAATTATTGCCTACCTGTCAAGAAGGTCCACCTCTGACTAATTGTAGGATTTTTGGGATGGTGTGTGAACTAACTCATCCCAATTGACATGATCTTGGTCAATCCCATAGCTGCGCCACACAATCCTCTAGGGTAATATTCTAGGTTTGTACCTCCAGGACACGTCCTTACTTCCTCATCCAATTCTCTTAAAGGAAAATTGGGCCGTGCCAATGAAGAGTCTCCAGGACTAGGGTTTGGATCGATGTAAGGATGAGGTTTTTTCTAAATTTTCATTATATGTTTAAGGATTTCCCTCTTGGGCCGCATCGCGATTTACTTCAATCTCTGCATTGATCAATTAAGGGATATTGAGCTTGACTTAAGCAATGCATCCGACATGAATATTAACGAATGCCGTAAGAGAAAGTCTTGACTCGACCATTATTTCCCTGACCTGGTTATTTCGACCATGGCTCTGTCTCAGATGTCTTGTAGAACTCTAGATCAATGCAAGTACTCACCGTTGTTGTCAATGGATTATTAAAGCTCCCTATGGTGCTACCCCTCCTTAGATTGAGCCAATCCAACTCTAAGGAGTTTCTAGATCTTTTGCATTCCCTGTTCTCAGATAGGGAATCCCACACATGCTGGCATAAGTGCTCCTACAACCCTTACCTACCATCGACTTGGTATGAATTCCTGAAAGGTCTCCACCTCGCCTACCACAGGACAAGGGTTTCAAGCTTCAAAGCAATATTGTAAGCAGATCCATGGAAATATGTAGATACTTCCAGGACTGAGCTAACTAGACCTTGATTTTGGATGCTATATCACTAATGATAGGGGGGGGTGAATCAATAATGATGGAATCTATATAAATTTTAAAATTTTTTTAAATTTTTTTTTTTTTTAATGGATTAGCACTGTAGTCACATGCATAAACATTATTATCTTATCAAAACCATGAAAGCAAAAATAAACTCAAAGAATAATAATAATGAAAAACATCAACACAAATAATAACACATCAAGACAACCAAACAAATAAACTCAAAGCTTTCCTCTATTTATCATTTTTCTGTGTTGAGTAACTTAGTAAATGCTATAGGTTATGGACCACTCAAAAATTCTTTTCACACACTTTAGATTTGGCTTAGATATGCTTCTTGAACAAATCAAACCACTTACTCTACTTGCCTTTTGATACCTTAAACATTTATCATCTTCTAGAGGCTCCATTACCGTTTCCAACCATATGCCGAAAATTTCCGATGAAGATAAAAAAAGAGCTGAAATGTGTGAGGAATTGAGAGAAAAACTCATGAGAAGGCTCAGTTTCATGTAAAAAATAGGATAAAATCGATTGGTCGCATGCACATGCTTGCATCCTAGCAACTGGAGATTTTCAGTCGCACTGATGACCCATCATCCATGTAATTGGGACATAGGATGAAGGGAAACATATTTAATCAACTTAAAAAATGATCAACCTTATTCCAAAGCTTGAAAAGCCTTTGTAGGACCTATGGAAGTTACTGGAACCTCTGCAACACTTCACCAAATCACTTCCACATCACTATCATCATCATTCAAACAATGTTGACTTGGATTCCAACCAACAACCATACTAGCACCTGGGCCATCAAAATTCTCCAAAACCATTCTGCCATCAATATGCAGCTCTGGAACATGTCAGACATCCTCCAACACCTGTACAACCATCTCAATCATTCAACGATACTTGTAGATACTCTCCAATCCAAATGTATAACATCATAAACAAGGGATACCTAATCCAGGGCATGGATACCTAATCAACAAGGCTCCTCAAATCTAACTTTTGTAGCAACAACATGATAAAAAAACATGATCATGAGGATCATAATAACCTATTCTCACACTTTTTATGTAGCACCTCCCTCCCCACATATCCATGCTAGTCCAAGCTAGTAAACATGCTAGGGACCATCTACATATCATCCATACATAAGCCACTTGCAACCAAAAATAAATTTGTTGACAAACTCACTTGCAACCCAAGGTACCAAGTTGACATCAATTCCAACCAACACATCTACAACACCCATCAATGGAAACAATCTCCCCCTTTGGCATTGATTGCAAACCCAGCTGAAAACAACCATATGAAAACTGATCCTCATCCTCGCATTCTTCCCCTTTGACATCAATGGAAAATATCTAAACATGTCAAGGAAAAATTCTTTATGCTCGTCTACAAGGAATGTATTACATCAATAAAAACAACACTCAAAATCCATATGCAAGTGATGAATAATGGGAGAACACCAACACTCCTCCACATAATAGAAAAGGACGTGTAATAAACTCCCCCTAGACACAAGCTATCCTCGATCAACAACACACTAGTGCAAAAACATGTATCTCCTATCAAAAACAACAATAAACTCTCTCACTCCCAAAGGCATCATGAAAAGAAGAAGTAGCAACAATAATTGAAACACATGCTCTCTCTTCTGAAGAAAGAATAGAATAGTCCATGTCATAATAGTTGTAGCAGATTAAATCACCAACACATATCAACTTCAACAAAATGTGATAAAATAAAAACAACAACTCTAGTCAACTCCATAGCAGAAACAACATATATTTAACCAACTCTGAAGGAAAAACAACAAGTACATCCTCTTCACAATCTAACCTCCAACAACATAAAACTCATATATCAACATCAATAATATCTATCTAGAAGTAACATCTCTCTGAAGTAGACATGGTGGTAGAAATTACATGATGACATGTCACAATAGTATGAAAAACCATACTCCATTGAATGAAAACACTTCCATGGATGAATGTGAACTGATATATATATATAACTGTCAATGCCTCTTTTCCATATGCAAGAGACTACTCCACATGGGCCAATGACTATGACCAAATGATATGGAATGGATTACATGGCTTCATAGGCCTATTACATGACTACCAAAATGATAATACATAGTTGTACAATGAAAACATAAGCCCATATATGGTTGAATCAAGACTCTCACGACTCTCTCTTAATGCATACATGACTCAAGAATGTCCCGCCATGATAAGTATGAGAGTGTACAAGAATAATAAATTAAATACATGGTTTTAACAACCCTACTAACAACCCATACATAGAAGAACTAATTATCATGAATAACTATGCAACACATTCGAAACATGGCTCTCAATGGTAAGAATGAAACATACAGGAGTGAGACTCTCTCATACATGGCTATCATAACAAATTACAATCCTCTCATCAATGCATGTATAATACAATTTCATAATGCAAGTACATAGTGAATATGATCATCCACATGTACTCTTTATGGAAACAAGATAATTTCAATATAAATCACATAAGAGACAAGTATCAACCTCCCCAAATCATTATCCATAAATCAATATCTCAACAATAGTAATCAACATCACATAATAACATATATAAACAACATCATAAACCAACAACATAACACAATAATTAGCCTAATATATCACTCTCTACAATAATAACCATCATACTAAGCATGAATCTCTGCAATATATACTGAACTAGCAAAAAAAATCAAACATATAATGATGCAGTAGTAACATCAATATATATCACATCAACAAGCTACAACACTAGATAACAAATATAAAACCAGTGAACATATCTCTAGCATCAAATGTGTCTATCCATCACAATATTCAAGATCTCTAGTAATGGCACTATCACAAATAATAATCAACAACATGGGTAAGTGACCTAACAGATAACATGACAAGTGAGCAACAAACAAACACCAAGTTCAACAAGAACAATAACATGTAAAATATCCATCATGATTGGCTTCAAGGTTTTCTGCATATAAGTTGAAAATATATAACATGGGAATAATGCAAGAAACTATAACCATACACCACCATCATAATATCTCCATAGCACCATCACATGCACAAACCAAATGCATGTAAACTAATTTATGTAGCACATTATTTGTTTAGTCAATTTAATGTTAAATTGCTAACATAAATTATTGACCGGGGTTAGTAAACTGATGAAGTGTGGTGCACTGTATGTGCTTAGTTAACCTCTCTTACTTCATTGTTTTGTATTTTATATTGTTTTGGGGGGTTTTGTTCTTTGATGTCTAAGAATTTTTAATCTAAAACTATGAAAATATTTAAATGAATCTAATTAATTTTAAGAAGGAAGAAAAGGAAGTGTTCCTAAGTTAATCTAATTTTCATAAAAATAAACCAAAATGTGTTGGCTAGTTAGGATCTAATTTGGAAAAAAAAGCATCTAGTTTATCTTATTATTAGTCCTATTCCATGGATTTAAGTCTTAAAGATAAGAATGAAATTGCAGTGCTTGAAAGTAAAGACAAAAAATGAAATCAACTAATGTACTTCTGGTTACTCCAGCATTCAATTATGAAGTATGACCTTATTGAAACGGATGTGTTAAGCAACTTTTTGTATTTTAACTTCTAATGTCCTAGAACAGTAAGCAGAGAAAAAACATCTAATGTATATTTAGTTACTCCAACATTCAATTATGTAGTATGATCTGCAGGAGATGGTGTTAAGTAACCAATTATACTTTATGATCTAGAAAATCAAATAAGACATGCAGAAGGTAACTCATTAATTGCATTCATTAAACATTCAATAATTCAATTTTGAAATATGAATAAATCAATCTCCTTGGAATGATCTTTAGGAATATCAGTGATGCAACTAAGTGAGGATCTGGAAGAAAAATGTGAAAGCATAGACTTTCTCCAACATTTCAATATGAAGTACTACCTTCTTGAAGTGTTGTGTAAGAAGTCAATTATGCCTTAGTTTCTAAATTTCTAGAAAACAAATAACAATGTGCAGAGTAAATTCAATCATTGTATGAATTAGACATTCAACCATTCAATTTAGGATCATCATCATCTTGAAAAGGCTTTTGAAAACATCCATTAACACAATTGATTGATAATTCCAATCTAAGAAAATAAATGGCAGAACAGTAAAGAAAACTAGATAACTGTGAATTCTTATTGCTTCAAAGCAATCCAATTTTGGGAAAATAGATAAGACACTACTTTCTTGAAATTATATTAGGAAGCATAAGATTACACAGTGAAGTAAATCTACATCTGAAAATAAAATAAAATTTGCAATGGAAAGCTAAACTATTTGCATGAATCTAAGTAAAACAAACTAATTAATCTTACAAATTTATAAAGGGATGCACATGGTTGATGGGGGACCTTCCATTGTCTAATAGCATTCCAACTTGTAAAATTTCGCATTCTAAAATTCAATAATAGAAAATAACTTTCTTTATTGATAAACTCACAACTTTACATCCCATTCCATCTCAAGCCTTGTTACAAAACATTCTATAATTATTTCTCTTCTTCTCCTATTTTTCACATCCTTTGATAGGGGAAAGCTTCCCCTATTTATACAAAAATATGAGAAGTTATCTCATTAATGCGAGTCCATGAATCTCTCCCTATATCTCTAGAGTTACAATCAAAATAGGGAATGATAAGACACATGTTTTCTTAGAGTTTCAATACAAATAGGAAATGAGACACATATTCTCATGATCCCATGATCTTCTCCACTCAAATTAGAATTTGGTTTTGGGAGGCCAACATAAAGGTCTTTTAGAAGCTTCCTTTTGACCTACACATGGCAATAATCTCATCCCACTTAGGTATAAGCATATGCACATTATTTTCTAATTTTTTAACCACAAATTCACTTAAAAAATGCTAAGAATTAATAAAGTTTGGAAAAACATAAATGTAACCCAATAGTGGTAATGGTAAGGTAATTGTAATGAAATGGAGGTGGAGTGAAGGTGATAATATGGAAATTTAAGTGAAAATGTAATGTAAGTGAATGACAATTTCAAGGCCAAACATTATCCATGCACAACCAAAATGAAAGCTGCTGCAACAATCTTATGTCAAATAAGCACATAGCATGGAATGAATAACCAATCTCCTCCAAGGAAACATGATTTTATCAAAACCATCGAAATATTGGAACCCTATTAAGTGCTCCCCTGAACATGTGCCATCACATTTGATATAAATTCCCCCCATGAGAGATATGTGCTCAAGCTCACATCAAAAATCTTCCATCATAATCTTATCACAACAACCTTAGAAAATACAATCATTAGTAGCAAAATTAAAATCCATCATCATGAAATCATAAGCATCATATAAAAACAACTTCTCAACAAGCATATATATATTCACATATACTTCACACTCCATGGCAAAACCATCAATGATTCTACATGCAAAACAAAATGCACCATATATCCCCTCGAGGCCATGCAAGCCTAAATATCTTCTTGTTGTTACTTGCTGCTCCTTCTTCCTCCAAAATTTGAATGGCTGCTCTCTTGCATGCAGATGTCCAACTGTCATCTTATTTGGCCAAATTTTAATATTCTTCATTCTTTGATTAGGTGGCCTTAAGTGTCTTGGAGCCTTGCAATCCTTGGCCATATGACCAAGATTATATCATATTTAGTAACTAATATGACCAAGAAAAGGAGAAAAATATTCAAATATCTTGATCCTCCTTTTACTCCTCATTGCATACAACCTGGATTCAATAGCCTTGTGACAAAAATCATTTCATGAGTAGAAATAACCATAGAAATGACCATCATACCTAATTTTGGCTGAAATCTAAGAAGTGGGTTGTCTTGCTTGCTTGTTTGCTTGATAGGAACTTCTACAACAGTGCTTCTTTTGCTACATGGATCTACAATTTGCTACAATATGTCCTTGTTTCTGGAAATTGTAGCATCTCACATCACCCAAAGGTGTAATATTCCAAAATGGGAAAAGAAGGAATATAGAACAAAATGCTTGAAATAACAGTGTAAAACATCACATCAAGATATGAGACCAATATGGGGCTTCTTTATTAATCATAATAGTAACAAACATGTACAAAATAATGGGCCACAAACCATAAAACATGAACTAACAAGCCTCCAATGAGTAAATCCCTCAAGAATGAGGTGCTGCTACTATATCAAAATGCCGAAAGACTTTTATAGCACGATCATAGGAGAACTCGCTTACAACATATGAATACACAAAAGATGAAATGGATGATATATGCCTCAAAAGATAATGTACATGAATATCAAGGCTCTATACAACCTCCAACAAGAAACCCAAGAGGGGTTTTAGAAATACACCAATATATAAGAAATGAACCAAAGCCTTAGGGCTGAAGATTCACTGCAATAATATAGCTGGAAAGATGTGGCTGATCTGATGTAGCAAGAAATATAGCCTCCTCCAATAGACTCTCTAGGTGAAGGGCTAATCCCTTCACTAGAAGACCTCCTCCCCAAATAGTGTATTGAAACCACCCCTACAACTCCTCCCTAAAATAACGCATTACAACACTGAAACTGCGTTTTAGGGGAAAATGATAGTGTGGTCTAATGCCAAATGCTGCAATAAGGCTCAAGGGGCTTCCTCACTAACCTCCCAATGGAAGGAAACCTTCCTGCACTAGAAAACGAATCAGAAATCACCCAAATGTATTCTCCACTGCTGCAACCTGCAACACAGCACAACCCTCTGCAGAAACTGTGTTGTAGATGAAAGATGGAGCTTGGCTTGATGTCGTAATTTGGAAATATATTGCAATCACTTCTTCTTAGTAGGCACTCGAATTCCCCCGAGGATGAAGGTGGGATTCCCGCTCGGGAACACCCTGTGCTAAACAGCACTGCAGTCTTAGCTAAACAGCTGAAGAGAGCAAACAAGTCTTAATAGACCATATCAAAAGAATAATCTACAACATAACCTCTATGCTTCCATCCCCTTCCTTATATAAGTTGTGAGATTCCTCACCCTTGGCCCCACTCATTAAAGCCACTACTTCCATGCATGGAGTCTCCCTCCAAAACTGCATTGTCCCACAATGAATGCCACTCCTCCATGACAACGTTGTTGATTTGGTCAAAGTTGACCCAGTCTACATGCTCTAGCCCCTTTTCACACATAAGGGTGCTTTATCAAGCCACTAAAGTGATCTCCATTCACATTAGCAATGATTTTATTCCTACTAAGGACATTTATGTGTCTCCATACCCTCTTATTCAGCAAATTAACAAGAAAAAACAAAAATTAATATTCCAACTAGCTCATGGCTAATTGGGAATATTACAGACCTCCCCTCCCAAATTTTGCTTGTCCTCAAGCAATTGTAAATGTGAGTGTTGCAACTCTTCTCCTCCTTCCTTGGTGACACCTCCATGTGATAAGCTCTCCTCATAACCCAAGTGTCTCCCAATCCATCCCTCCATGAAATTCTCCTCCCAAGTACTCATGAGATGCAAATGACTCATCTCATAAGGAAGAAAAACATCCAATGTAGCAATCATGGTTTGCCCAATGTTCTCCCTGAAACATGAAGCATAAGAAACATGGAGAATCTCTCTCCCAAAGGGCATGTTCAATCCTTGAATCCCCCCCCCCCCCCATTCATTCCCATAATAAGAATAAGGACATCATCAATGTATGGGATCAAAACTAAGGTCATATAAGCTGCCATATGCAATTATGGAGGTGGATCATAGTCCCACATGTGGAACCAGCACAGTATATCTCCTGAATGCCTCATATAATGATATGGCAAGTGGTTTCCCCACCACTTACTTGCTACCATATTCTTCTCACGTGCATTGAGAAGGTGAGTGATGTTTTGTGCTTTTGGAGTACACCCTGAATGGTATATCATCTCCCTATATCCTCCTAGAGAGTGGCCATGATCAACACAGTTTATGGCCCCAATTTGACCATGAATTTTATAAGGAATAATTCTCCCATTTGGAGCAATGGCCTGCACATGTATGGTAAAGGAATGAAAATACTCATTAATTAAATCATTATGCATACAAACATGATCCTTACCATATGCTTTGTTCACACAAATGGAGTGGTCCATAGATAGATCCCCTCTCATTCCCAAAGAGGAAAGAGGTGGATGTGATAACTCCATCAAAGAGTTATGTATCTCCTCCATCTCCACATGATCCATGCATCTCCTCAAATGTTGATATATCTCCTCTTCAAAGCCTTCCCAAGTAAACCCCTCCATGATAGTATGGTATGATCTCATGGAATAAGTGTGGTTGAAGATTAAATCCTCATGTACTGCTTGCAGTAACTTCTCTTTGAGCTTGGATGCTCTAGATAAGAAGATCCTACCATGATAGTAGATGACCTCATATATGAATGAATACTCCTCCTCTAATAGATGGTCATCAAGTATCATGCATGTAAAAATATCCTTGGAATAATCCACCAATAGCTGGGGTTTCCAATAAGGATCTACCCTCCAAAGTGACAACGCTAATGATCTATCATTTAAAGCATCTGTCATGTGGCTGCTCCCTTCTTTGACATCTCTTATGCCAAAGTCACATACTGTAAAGCTGTTATCCTCCTCCTTGAGTTTACCCAAGACTCTCAGCGTTGTACCATGACCTCCCAATCCTCCCGGATCTATGAGTGGTGCAACATGTTATGAGACATTTCTCACCAACTCCTGATCAGGTGGCCTCCCAAGTGGTTTTCCACAAAACAATAATGTCGCATGGGCCAAAGTCATGTGCATAATAGATGGGACTGTTAGGTCCTTGCTTCCACTATGAAAATCCATCTATTTTTTCTGTGTAGAATTTTTTTGTGAGGGATATGTGTGCATGCCCCTAATCATCTGATTTTTTCCACTTTTTCTATCCACCCATTCCATCTACAAAGTCTCCCAATCTGTGGTGACCTTCCCCAAAATAATCAACCACTACACACCCAATATCACATTGGTGTCTGGTATGTCAACCAAAAAGAAGTGATCGGTCAATTTATATGTCCCCATGGTGACAGATAAATATGGAACATAATGAATGAACTGCATAGTTCTATCTCCTGCGACCAAAACAGAAAATCCCTCAAAATCATCAGTGGGTATTGCCCTCCTCTACACTAGTTTGGCATCAATAAAGTTGTGGGTAGCCCCACTTTCAAACAAAAATGAAACCCTCTAATCTAATATGGAACCTCGAACCCTCAAGGTCAAGTACTTGGGTACTCCTCTCAATGATGCAAGGGTCCCTCCAATTGGAGCAAATTCTCCATTCCCACCTCCTGGTGGTGGTGGATCCTCTCCTACTATACCAGTGTTATGACCTCCTTCTAGTTCTTCTTCCTCTTCCTCTTCATCATCTGAAAAGACCTCTATATAGTGTGCCTTTCTCGCTGCACATCTATGTCCAAGTGCCCATGATTCTTGGCATGTGAAACAAAGCTTCCTCCTTCTCAAATCTCTTCAGAAATCATCACTAAGAGGTACTTTGTTTTGGCTCTCCTTTGAAAAGGGAGTCTTCTCGTATTTTCCCTTTGATGGAAAAGTGGGCTTTTGCTAAAATGTTGCCTTTGCTTTTGGCAAGGAATCTTGTAGATCTCTAGCCCTTTCAATGGCATCTTGTAGGGTAGTGGGTTTGGTATATTTAACCAACCCATGAAGAGGTTCTACTAGCCCATCAATAAAAAATTAGACCCTCCTTGCTACAGACAAATCAGGAACCATAACAGAAAGTTTTAGAAATTCAAAAATATAAGTTTCTAGATTACCTGATTGTTTGAGCTTTGCTAGCCCCATGAAAGGTGCCTTTGGATCTCTTCGATCAAACCTCTCCACCAACCTCCTTGTGAACTTTGAATATGAAGTCACATTGGCATGACCCAATGTAGAAATACCATGAAACCACCAATCATGTGCCTCACCCTCAAGGTGCAGCACTGCTATTTTGATGGCCTCCATCTCCGGTACTTGGTTCAGCTCGAAGTAGATGTCTAGCTTCTCTACCCATGATTTGGCAGTGCATTAAGATGACCCATCAAAGTTGGGTAAGAAAAATCTTCCCATAGTCCAGTATAGATCATGATTCTATATGAATCCTCTACCTCTATTTTGATGTAGGGGTCTCCTATTGTCCTTGATCTGACAGAATTCTTGAAAACTCAAATGATCCTTGAATCTCTGATATTGAGACTCATACTCCATAAAATAGTCTTCAAGAATTTCTTGTTCTTGAAACCCTCCATTTCGTCCTTGGACGTAGGCATTGTAGAAAATCGGGAAGCCCGATGCTTCACTAAAAATGACTCACTGAAGTGATATGAGAGTTGGCTTAGTCTTTCTCATAGAAAATTTAGGATTATTTTATGTCTGTCCATCAAGTCCTTTTATTTATCTGCAGAATACCTTGCATAGTTCAAACAAGAATCTTAGGGAACTCCTTCTTCTCATCTTCTCCTGATAAAGCGGTTTTAACCTTGTCTTCTTTATCATCTGTGTAATCATACTTCCGGTTTCTTATGAGATACCTCTTATCTCTATCTGTGAGAGGATCTCCTTCTTCTGATGACATATTGGCTTAAGATGCACAGGCTGAGCCAAGATTCTGCTCTGATACCATTGTAATATTCCCAAATGGGAAAAACAGGAATATATAACAAAATGCTTGAAATAGCAGTGTAAAACATCACATCAAGATATGAGACCAATATGGGGCTTCTTCATTAATCATAACAATAGAAAAAATGTACAAAATAATGGGCCACAAACCATACAACATGAACTAACAAGCCTCCAATGAGTAAATCCCTCAAGAATGAGGTGCTGCTACTATATCAAAATGCCGAAAGACTGCTACAACGCAGTCATAGGAGCAATGCTACAACATATGAATACATAAAAGATCAAAGGGCTGATATATGCCTCAAAATATACAAAAAATAAAGATCTAGGCTCTATACAACCTCCAACAAGAAACCCAAGAGGGTTTTCAGAAATACACCAATATACAAGAAATGAATCAAAGCCCTAGGGCTGAAGATTCACTACAACAATACAGCTGGAAAGATGTGGCTGATATGATATGAAAAATAATGTAGCCTACTCCAATTGACTCTCCAGATGAAAGGATGATCCCTTCACTGGAAAACCTCCTCTCCAAATGGTGTACTGAAACCACCCCTGCAACTCCTCCCTAAAATAACGTAGTCCAAGACTAAAACTGCGCTGTAGGGGAAAATGATAGCGTGGCATGATGCCAAATGCTGCAATAAGGCTCAAGGGCCTTCCTAAGTAGCCTCCCAATGGAAGGAAACCTTCCTCCACTGAAAAACAACTCAGAAACCACCCAAATGTATTCTCCACTGCTGCAACTTGCAACACAACACAACCATCTGCAGAAACTGCGTTGTAGATGAAAGATGGAGCTTGGACTAATGCCAGAATGTGGAAATGTAGTGAAATCACTTCTCCTAATTAGGAACTAGAAGTCCCCTTGAGGATGAAGGTGGGATTCCTGCTCGGGAACACCCTATGCTAAATAGCACTGCAGTCTTAGCTAAACAACTGAAGAGAGAAAACAAGTCTTAACAGATCATATCAAAATAATAATCTACAACATATCCTCTATGGCTGACATTACCTTCCTTATATAAGTGGTGAGCTTCCTCACCCTTGGCCCCACTCATTAAAGCCACTACTTCCATGCATGGAGTCTCCCTCCAAAACTGTGCTGTCCCACAATGAATGCCACTCCTCCAAGACAACACTATTGATTTGGTCAAAGTTGACCCAGTTTACATGATCCATCCACTTTTCACACATAAGGGTGCTTTATCAAGCCACTAGAGTGATATACATTCACATTAGCAGTGATTTTATTCCTACTAAGGAGATTTATAGGTCTCCATATCCTCTTATTCAACAAATTAAGAAGCAAAAAAATAAATAAATATTCCAACTAGCTCATGGCTAATTGGAAATATTACAAAGGTGAAAATTATATTCTTGGTGTTCTCTTTGGCATAACCTTTGAATTTTCTTGCTTGTGCTCCATATTTGACTGCTGGTTGTGTTGATGACCCTCCTTCTTGCCGCTTTTGCTATTTCTATCATCTGTTATACTTGTGGCTGCAACTAAGCCAGTTTATCCTTCATGCATGATGCAATATCATTTGCAAGATGAGTCACTTTGGATGCAGTTCAGTTGAGTGGGTTTCTTCCTTAAATCAATCCTCAATGAAACCACTTCAGCTTCTAACCTTTCACATTCCTCCTCCTTTTATCTATGTTGCTTCCTCATTTCATTTTATATTTTCTTTGCGTCATCAAGATTAGCTTTCAATCCATTTATCTCTTCTCTTAGACCATTTTCCTTCTCGTGAGAAATATGCAAAATTATTTTCCGGTCCCTACATCTAGAGGTTAGTATATCCACTTCAACAACTAATTCCTTGATTACAATCATTGCTGATTCATATTTATCCTTAATGAGAGCAATATAATTCTCATCATCACTATGAAACTCAATAGAATAGTCAAAATTATAATTGGAAATTCTTTCAATATATTACCTCATCTCACAACTATTTTGGTTGAAATTTCAGAATTCGCTGTTTCGTTTGCTATGGACTGAATATTTTCCTTCTTCAAAATATTCGTCTTTTGAGACATACTCTTCTTGCTTCTATCCATGTTCCATGATATACTCTCCAAGCGGTCAAGCTTCACTGAAGATCAACGACTCTAATACCAATTATTGGAAGCTAGATCACTATTGAGGGGGGGGCGTGAATCAGTAGTGATGACCTTTATATCAATTTTAAACCTTTTTTTTCAGATTCTCAATGAGCTAAATACATAAAAATTATTAGCTTATCAAAAACATAAAAGAAAAAATAAACTCAAATCATAATAATCATGAGAAGAATTGACGCAAATAATCACACATCAAGACAACCAAACAAATAGACTCAAAGCTTTCCTCTATTTATCATTTTTCTTTGTTGAGTAACTTAGTAAATGCTACAGGTTATGGACCACTCAAAAATTATTTTCACACACTTAATATTTGGTTGAGATAGGATTCTTGACCAAATCAAACCACTTACTCCACTATAATTTTGATAACTTCAACCTTGATTAGCTTCTAAAGGCTCCATTACCTTTTCCGACCATGTACCGAAAATTTGTGATCAAGATCATCGCCATAATACAAAAATTAGCTAAAATGCATGGGGAATCCGGAGAAAAAATCATGAAAATGATTGGTTGCATGCAAAACAAAGGCTAAACTTGACTGGTCACTTTACAGGCTTGCATCCCGACGACTGGAGCTTTTTAGTTGCACTGATGACCCATCATCCATGCAACAAGGGTAGAAGATGAAGGGAAACATATTTCATCAGCTCAAAAACTTCTCAACCTTCTTCCAAAGCTTGATAAGACTATGTAAGACCTTTGGAAGTCACTGTAACCTATGCAAAACTCACCAAATCACTCCCACATCATTATCATCATTATCAGTAAAACAAGGTTGAATTGGATTCAAACCAACAACCATACTAGCACCTGGGCCATTAAACTTCTCCACAAACATTCTTCCATCAATATGCATCTCCAAAACATTTCAGACATCCTCCAACACTTGTATAAACATATCAAGCATTCATTGAATCTTGTAGATACTCTCCAAGCCCAATGTATAACATCATAAAAAAGGGAGACCTAATCTGGGACATGGAGACCTAATCAACAATGCTCCTCAAATCTAACTTATGTAGAAACCACCAACACCTTATGCAACAACATGATCACAACGACATGATCATGAGGACCATAATAACATCTCCTCACAATATGTATGTAGCACCTGCAAATCACCGCTCCATCCTCACATATCCATGCTAGTCCAAGCTAGTAGACATGCCAAGGACCATCTACACATCATCCATACCTAAGCCACTTGCAACCAAACATATAAGTTCTAACTAGCTCACGTGCAACCCAAGGTACCCAGTTAACATCAATGCCAACCAACACATCTGCAACATAGATCAATGCCAACACTTTATGCAAGCATAAGATATCTAGACTGTTGATAATGCAACTCTAGCAAAGCCTGCATGCATTTGTTTTGATTATTCCTACATTTAGAGGGAGGATAACTCTTCCGATGTTGACTAAAATACTTTTACATAGGTTCAAGGGCTTATATCTTAGTGAAGGAACATCCATGTATATTTACAAACTCTACCAAGCGGGGGGTATCTATGTACTTATTTTATGTTAATAAAAAGGCTCTCTGTTCCCAATGTTCCAATTTTTATTCCACATCCTTATGGATCCTTCTGTTTCCTATGGCGTTTCATGGCATCTTTGTATTAATTACATATGCACTATTGATCAATATGAGAATTTACCCCAAGACAAGATTTTGTTTAAGGAACATGACTCAAGTTAGTTTATTGTATACACCATTACACATTCTGCTGCATAGTATATGTTATGAATTGTGGTAATGAGAATTTAACATAACATTTCATTCCATTTCATATGCATACACTAGTTCAACTTGTTTATCAGCACTATTCATTTCATAGGTGTGACATATGTGTTTATGCATGCATTTATTTATCATAACTATAAATCTATCTCTGCATAGAGAGGCATCCACATGCTCATCACATTAACAATGCTGTTATAGTACCAAAAGAATCCAAATAATTTAAACCACAAATGAATCATAAGTTCATTAATATTTAAGGAAAAAAAACATATAACTACCTTTAAAGTTACAGAGAAACGAATTCTTGGACAAGGAATCTCTACCTAACCATAAAAAAATGTAGCCACACTTGCATCTATCATCCCCAAGCCAGATTCTAGATTCCGAGACAGGTGCTTTCTTAAGGGATTAGAACAAAAACTACCAATGGAAACAAGGAATCCAAAGGGTCTCTTCCTTGATACCACTAGTTTACAATACTATCTTCTCAGCACAAGGATTCCATAGGTTCTTTCCTCACCCCAAGTTCATACATAGTGATTCACTCCCTTCCAGGGAGTCCATGATCTACTATAATAGTAATGTAGTAACCAAAGTCTTTAATCTAGTCTTCCTTTGATGATGTTTTAGGATTAAATTCTTCCCAAGATATCCTAGGATCTAGAGCCTGCTATATCAACCCACATCCTCTAGGGAACCCAAGTTGTTATAAGGCTCCATAAATTACATCCCAACCCAAAACCTCCAGGAACTCAAGCTGTTATAGGGTTCCATAGACTCTGTCTCAAACCACAACCTCTAGGGACCCAAGCTGTTATAGGGCTACAGGGATCCTATATCAACCCACAACCTCCAAGTATCTCCAAACTATTACAGGGCTCTAGAGACTACTATATCAACCCAAAAACTCCAAGGAAATTGAGAGCCAATCCCCTTCTCTTCTCTCCTGTTCTGTGCTGCGTGCTGATTGAACCCTATTTATCTATTTTTATATTTTTCAAATTATGTCTCCTCTGTCCTTCATGATGAATTTGAATACCATCATTTCCTTCTTTTCTTGGTTCATATTTACTGCTTCATCCTTGATTTCTTGCACTGTGCAGTTCCCCTCTCGGTTTCTTATCCCTTTTCCTTGTGAAGGTTCCCAAGTGCATGGGCTTGTGTACCTTACTTGTAGTTCATTCAATTTTAAGAACCAATTAATTAGTTCATGCACCAACCAACTTTTAATGGCTGTCCCAAACATTTCAGAATTTTTGCACAAGAAAACCTCAACCTCCAATGCAAGCAATACTCCTCCCCAGCTCTAGAATTTGTGTCCCTTTGACTTAATCCATTTTTCTTAATTTCAGATATTTGTAAAAAATACTTACAATTCATTTTATGAGAGAACCATGGGTAGGGCTATCACATGATTTTGTAATTGTAGATGATGTATTAATAAATTCCATAACAACTGTCAATGTTAAACATGTTAAAAATGTTGTAACAACTGATGCGGTAACACCCATCCTCGACTTGGAATAACCTATAACTCCGAGGTTTTATAGGTCCTGTAATTTTCCATTTTTGCATGATGGGACCAAAGGATATAGATCATTTTTTTATCAACTATTCAGATGCATTGGCTGTGTGGGAGGGGGTATTGGACACAATGAATATCACCCTAGTTGGACAAAAGCAATCACTAGTTTCTTGTCTTTAATCCTAGTTCAGATCACGCAAAAATCACAAAATCCTTCCATTATACATCATGTGGTCCATCTAGCACAAAAAAATGAATATATTTTTTATCAACAAGGAGTTATGGTACGGGAAGATGTGATTAAGGCTGTTGCATTTTATAATGAAATAGGACTAACAAAGAGGAGTAATAACAATAGAAAATGTAGGTACAAATACATACATAAATAATTTCCAGTGGGATTTTTTGATGGAGCATGTTCGAGGAGATAATGTGGGTGTGGTGCATTCATTGTTATAGATAGAGCCAGGTAAATTCTTCTATTTTTGGTGGGAAGGAGGGAAAGGAACAAACAATAGAGCATAGTTCATCACCTTATGGGGAGCTCTTATAGTGACAAAACGGTTTAGATTGGAGATACTATATGTTTATGGAGATGCAAAGGGTATCACTGAGACTGGGTAAAGGACTATACTTGGTTCAACCCACCAATTCTATTGAACTAGATGAAGCAAATTCATAACCTGGTAAGCATATTTCAACGCATTCAGTTTGACCGTATATATAGGGAGAAAAATATGATTTCATATCTTCTTTATAAGAGAGGTGTCAATAAGCAGCTAGGTAAGTTCTATTTTCCATCTTTTGAACAAGATGTATTGATTATTGCTGGCAACATTAATTATTCACAGGAGATATATATCTGATTCTTCCCAAGAACTTTGCCACAAATTTTGGGGATAAATGTGATGGAACTACTTTTTAAAGATGTAGATATTTATGATACTACATCTGGGGACATATGGATAGAGGAATATACACGAACCACAAAATATTGAAATGTTGATAGAAAGAAAAGAGGGGAAGGGCAAAAGATAGGTAGACATTTTTGAGGACAAGTTTATTATGTGTTATCAATCCATATACAAATGATAGAATATGACATGTGATAAAATATTGTAAATGAAGAAGCGATTATAAGCATATTTACTCTTTTTTTTATATTATATGAAGAAGAAGAATTTTTTTCCTCTTAATTTTTTTTTTTTTTTTGATGCTGTAACACCCATTACTATTGAAAATGTTGAAACCATTGTAAAAGCTTATGCTATAAAAACTGCTACTATTGAAACTACTAAAATAGTGACCATTACAACATATGCTATAACAACTAATGCTGTAACAATAGATGCCATAACAACTGTCAATGTTAAATATGCTGAAAATGCTGTAACAACTGATGCTGTAACACCCATTCAAATCCCTTCAACCTGGTAGTATCACCAATTTTATCAATTTGAAGAAGTATTTCTTGGAAGATGGTGTTGTGGCTATTTTATCATTATCTTTCAAAAATAAATACACACACACACACACACACATATAGATATATAGATATATAGGGACTCTTTGAGCCAAGATTTTGTAAAATTTTGTGCTATATATACACTACATTTCCACACTCAAGTGAATATATGGTCAATGTTTCCTTTAAATGTTGAGTAGATAGATGTAGTAAAGGTGTTTAAGATGAAATGGTTATGGGGAATGAGACAAGAGCTAACTCTAGATCATGAGCAAAATGATCAACATGAATGACACAAGTGCAATTTCAACTGGTACCGTTGAATCTCTAGTTGCAAGAAGTGGTGAAATGGAGCTTACTTTTTTCTATGTCACTTCTTGAAGAAATGGTTGTGTTTGAATCTCTTATGTACAATAGCTAGGAGATAGAGGGATCATTCCATCCTAGGCTTAGGCCTAGAGGTCAAAACAAGTCAACGACTTATGGGAGGACGAAATAACTTTACTTTAGTCTAAGAATGAAGGAAAATAAGGTGACTTAGAGATGACCTAGGGTTGTCGTAAAGGGATGCTACATGTTTGTACTAAAACTGTAAGTTGATTGTTCATTGCAAATTCTTCAGGGTAAACACTTCCCATATAAAATATTGTTGTAAATTATTTGTGCTTTCCTAAGAACATATTCAAGGTAGAGTATGTTAGGGCTAGTAAATAGGGGTCAATGTCAAAATCAAGATAATCCATGGAATCTATGAATTGGCATTGGTCACTTCACAGATTAGGCATGATGTACCTCTATTCACTGATGAACCTATGGATTTTAGATGTTGCAACAATTTTCAAATAAATAAGTCAAAATTATTTATGAAATAACCTCTTATTGATGAATCATAATGGCGTTGGAATCCATTTGGAATTATGCTTGAAACCTAATGCAAACATAGTCGATTATGCCCTTTTTTGATCAAGAGCATTGATCCCAACAAATGTTTCTTTTGGTTAATCGTATAAAAGTTGAAGGTTGAGCATTGGTTACGTGAATTATAACAATGCATCATGGGTAGGATCCTTTAACTCGCTTAGAATAAAAAGGATCCTTGAACTCGACTTGACAAAGTTTTGGTTTTGTAAATGAATTGCATTGGAAATAATCATTGAGTTTTGGAGACACCATTTTTTTTATATTTATTTTCACAATGATCCATGTTTATGAGATAAAAAATCCATATGCCTACTGTTTATGGATCATATGTTATCAAAGAAGCTAAATTTGTAGCCTTGAAGGAGATGTATCACCTTGAGGAGAAAATTGAAGGGGTAGAAATCCATTTCATCTAACTTGTCAAATATTGAAAGTGGGTAGCCAAAGAGGTGTTTCTACCACCCAATGCTACACCAACACTTGGGGGATCAAGAAAAAAAATCGAGAAGCACAAACATATGTAACAATAGATTGAGAAGCATGTTATACAAAATTTATAATTGTGGACAAATGTGAATTCCTAGACCTAGTTTCCTGGTCTAGAACAACAAAATACAAAGAACATAAAGTTTTCCTTAGAGAAGTTAGAGTATGGGAATGAATCCCACCTCGAATCTGTAGCAATATTCCATTTCCTCCTCAGTTGTAAGCTCCAATTTTAGCTCCAAGTGATATACTTAGAACCTGCACACACGAATAAAACAAATAAATGATCCAAAACATCCACGTAGCATAATGTGACATCTATATTCAATGAATCAACATGGAATTGAAATACATGAGTGAAAACATAACATAAAAAATATAGGAAAATAAGATACTCTTTGTATTGAAAAATATAGGAGAGATTTTACAACCATAAATAGGCATTGACTTTATAGATGTCTCCCCAAGTTGACTTGTCCTTCCTTGTCACAAAGAAAACCTCAACATCAAAATTGATGAATGAATATGATGACTCCTTTAGGTTCAAGGCAAAAATATAAGGGAACTATCAATCTCTGAAATCCAACCCTAATGCTATGGATGGAAGTAAATTTATACGATAAGAGTGGTATTTTAGGATTTGCCATAAGGCGCTTGGGATCCACATATGATGGGAGGATGAGCTCAAGGGATAAGAGGTGAAATATCCAAGGCAGGATCAGATAGGATTTTAGCTCTTTATCCATTTAAATACTTAAAACAACCTTTGAAGATTTTAGAAGAGAAAGCTTCAAAATTATTTTCAATATTCTTGAATTTCTAGAATTAGCACACCTGCAGAAGGGAGCAACAAGTGTTGACCACTGTAGGTGAAAAAGAATGCAACAAGTGTTGAAAAAAAGTGTCTAAGGAGGCAAGGTGAATTGGGACTAAAAACAATTATTTTGAGATTTTTTTCTCAGAAACTGAGACTTTTTGGAGAGGTCATGCTTAGGGATTTATGAAGGGATGATGACAACATGTTCATGGACATTGATTGATATGTTTTGCATGCCTATTGACCAGATGTGAAAAAATGGCCTATAACATATTTCCCCATAAAGTACAAAGCCAAAAGCATTAGCTAATGACTGAAGTGCTTTACCTTGTGGCAATTTTGGATCAAGAACAACTGGTTGAGATCATCATTTGTTATAATACATTTTTCATAATGATATCACTGTTGAGGGAGGCATACCCATGCTCAAAACATAAGCTAATATTACATGTACAATGATCAATAAGTCTTGTCCACAAATAACAAAGAGTGGAACCATGCTTGGATGGTTGTCTATATGATGATAGCCATCATACTTTGTAATATTTTATTAATCCTGAAAATGCAGCCTGAATGGATGAAACTAGATCCATGGTCTTCTATCTCGTTCACTTGATCATTCAATGTATTATTCTAACCATGTGAATAAATGAGTTGGGTTCAAACTTGTTAGACAACATCTGATTATTGGCCAATGATATAATTTGTTAATAGATGTGAGAGAAACCATCGATGATGTTAATGGCTCTCAAGGTACCATAGTACAATTTGTATGGTGTGAATAGATGAGATGAAGTCAATAACCACACATAGTATTTTGGCCAAAGGCCAGTGATGAAAACCTGTTGCCAAGAGCAAGGAAACTTTCCATTGATGTATGCAAGCCCCAAGGTAACAAGTGGAGTTTATAAGTTAATTTCCTGGATAATGAGTTGATGTTGACTGGAAGTAACCCATCACAGGAGGGCCTTGATGTATCCCCCATAAACGACATGAAACAAATATTAATATTTGAGACAAAATGATGCTAATCTAGAGCTAGTTCAGGGATGACAAACATGAATGAAGGCTTAAGAGTATCATAGAAGATATCAACTAAAGGAATTCTCTTTAAAATATCGACGAAACTTTATGGAGTTGGAAGAATTGACCCAAAGCGTATTATGGAAGCTTTTAATATGGTGTGATAAGCATATTTCCCAACATAATAGTCACAAAGATGAAGTGAAAGAGTGTCATTTTCAAGAGTGACTCACTTCCATTAATAGGCTAGGTACACTATTTTCCCAATTTCCCCAACCATTTCTGGTTAGTACCTCTTTATTTTTGACAAGCTTGAAGAGGATAACATACATTTTATTTATAAGTTCATGCTTCAGATGAATCCCTCTGAGTATTTTTAATGAACCCTGAGAAGGAGTGGTTTAGTCCCTTCATGTTCAATGAGTCCATTGATGTTTGATGCTTTTACGAGTCCAACAAATGTGTAACTCGAATGATTTTTCATGTTTAGAGAGCTTGAAAAATTGGTAGAAAAGAAAACTCCAAAGGTTCCTTTTCATAAATAGTCTCTTGAGTATGAAAAGGAAAAAAAATATACTCAGGATAACCTCTTAGCCATGTTCGACTAAGGTATTCCTTTTCTATCTCACTCCAGAAAAGGGTTAAACTTATACTGAGTAGACGTCTTTTCATTTACTTTAACGAGTTCGAAAATACAAGTGCTCAACGATCTTTCCATGTTTAGGGAGTATAAAAAGAGCTGAAAGAGGACTCCGGGGGTTCCTTTTTTGTAGGTTTACAAAGCCTGAAAAAGTGATAAAAGTAGGCCCCTTCATAAAAATGACATATTTAAACTGAAAAATGTCATTAAATTCTTCAAACAACTGTTAATATGCTTCGAACATCATCAAAATATTAAAAATATATTTAATTGTGGTAAAATTAGGTAAAATTTAGGTTAAAATAATAAATATAATAAAATAATCATAAAAATGACCATAAATAGATGAAATGTAATTTCATTTTTAGCATTTCACATTTTACCTCTTGGCGAGTGAGCTCTTAGTGATTCCCCCCCCCGAATTTCTGCAGTTGATTCCAACCAATCCGATGGATCATTTTTTGTGCCGTCACTTACATGTAGAAGATATTACCTTTCTCTTTCTTTTCACAGTTCCAATTTTTAATTTCATGCAATTTTTTTGAAGTTTTGAGTGCTTTGGGGATTTAATATAGAGCCATAGCTCAAGTGCACCCCATCAATGTCGAAAAGTGCACTGGGCTAGGAAAATTATTACTGGGAAGAGCACTTCAATGCACCTCCCAGAGAATGGAGGTTGTGGTGAAATTATCTATCCTCCTTTAGCAGGGTGTGCTCAATGCATTTCATTTTTTTTTTCTATTTTCACTCAAAATTTCCTCATATATTTTCATGGGATTTGTTCTAATAATATTTCTTGTTTCATTGGAGGTATCCATCGGAATGAAAATGGCTTTGATTTGTAAATAAAGAGAACATGAAAGCCAAGACATAGATTCTGTGAATGATCCAACAACTATTCAAGCATTGAGAAACTGTGTGGTTCTCAAGTTATTTTCTCTTCCTGGGATGAGAGCACAAATGGAATTATTGAAGTATCTTATTAGAGCATAGGATTTTAAGGAACAATGCTTCAGTATTGGAGCACATATGATCAACATACAGGTGGAGGAAATTTACTTCTTGAGAAGTTTATTAAGGAGAGGAGCTACTCTCTCATTATCTGGTTCGAGAAGGGGCATAGATACTGTTAAAGACTATATTACTGCAAACTATAGACTTCGTTCCCAACCAACAAAATATGCGAAAATTGAGATTAAGTATGTGGTCCATTTTCCTCTCAAGACAATCCTTTTTATCATATATAGATTTGATATAAGTGATGCTATGCATTTGGATAACATGTCCCAAATGTAATATGCATTAGAATGCATAAAAACAACCCTGTTCAATTGGAGCGATGAGGTGTTAGTAAACATAAAGGACCAACTCACTAAATCAAACTCAAAGGATGGAAGGATATAAAACTTTGGATTCAATTGCATATTGGTTTCATTTTCCTTAGAGAGGATTCCATTAGCTCATCCTCAAAATATATCTCTTGAGCTTCCTGATCCGAGAGGTCCATGAATGAGGCGATGGGTAGACCTCATGCCCATACATGGAAGTCCCTCTTCCATGAGTTTCACACCCGTCTTCTTCTGATGGCTAAAGATGCAACTCATTATGATTGAAGAGTATCCATATGCTGGGATGAACTTCTGTGGAGACCCATAGCTCATGATACTTGAAGGAGAGAAATGTGGTAACAAAGGTAAAACAAAATCATTTTGAATATATATATATTTTGGGTTTTACAAGATTTTTTGTATTTTCATGTATCTAAGAATAACTATTGATTTTACATGCAGATATTGGACTTGTTCAACCAGTGGGTTCATCCTATCTTCAACATCTTAGAGAACCACTACCACTACATGCACAGGTTGGAGCATAGGTTGTTGGAGGGGCACAAGAGGAGATGCATGATATCAACGTAGTTGAGACCTTTGTAGAGTTCAAGAGAGATATTGAGGATTGATCCAGAGCATACCAGAGACCAGGGTCAATCAAATCCCTATGATATTACAATTTTACACCATTGGAGTGCTTGAGTGCATTAGTCAGGTGTTGTGAAAAGTTGCTCATGTGGTTGTTTGTTATTGTGAAAACCATAAGGACTAGTCTACTAGGAGGCCATAGAGGAATATTTTGACTACATGTGTTTTTGATATGATAGGCTGTGTGTCCATATGTGTCTTAGAAACATCTTTTCTGTAAAACCAAACTTTTATATACAATTACCTCTCTATCGATGTTTCCTATTTTCTATATTATCTTGTTCAATGTATGTAATGCGGATTGAATTTTCTTTACATGCGTCACAAATGTCTATCTAAAACATGATTCACTAATGCACATGATAATGTGTTTATACTTCTAGGAATGTGTTGATATTGGATATAATCAAAATGTGTTTCCATAAGGTGAACCCTTAAAAACGTATGAAGCATAATTGGACTTCTTACTAAATATACACTAGTTAAATGTAATACTAAAAATTATGAGTCAAGTCAGACTACTATACCGTGGATGGCATGAGAAATATCATCAAATAGTAGCTCAATCACTGTGCTATACTCAACGATGTTATTATTAGAGTGAATGATACTAATCCCTTGTAAACCGACTAACTCGCCATTTATAACATAAATAACCCACACTATGGAGGATTGGTTCCAAGTACTACAACTAGCACCACCAGCATAACCAACATATGCTTGAAGGTATGGAGACATATGCAAACCAAATATAAAGTATGATTAACAGAGACAATAATAAAATCTGAAGGGAACACACTCAACACAACTATATACAATATGTACAAAATGACTATGCAAAAATTATTAAGCATATTATTTTTTGAGGTACAACCCATTTCTAGTCTGTGCCAACATAATTCCATCAAGATCAATCAATTCGTAATCCCCTTTTGTAAGAACACATTTAACTATGTACAAGTCTAGACACATTGGCTCAAACTTCCCAGATCCTAGCCTATCGAATTATTGATGATACAATAGGACAAGGTCACCTTTCGAGAAGGCACATGACTTAAAATTCTTGTTGATTGCACCTTAATGCTTTTCTTTTGTGCCTTATTGACCATCACGAAATTGCACCGGGTTTCATCTAAGCATGTCAGATGAAAGAGATGATCTTCTTCTGCAAAATGGGTAGGGAGGAGTTGACAACAAGTTTCAGAGATGGAATATATAACTTGATAGGAAGGATCACTTCTAGACCATACACCAATTGAAACAATGTGAATCTGGTCGCAGTCTAGATAGAGGTTTGATATGCCCACAAGGTTGCATAAAGGATAAGGTGCCAATCTGATTTGTGAATCCCTATCATGCGCTGAAGCATCATTTTCAACACTTTATTGATAGCTTCAACTTTCCCATTCACTTGTGGGTAATAGGGAGTTTAGATTTCATGTCAAAGGCCAAACTTGGTAGTAAGCTTAAACAACATGTGCTTTTGCAAGTGTTTCACATGGTATATAACTATAGCCTGTGGTACACAAAACCTTGAAATGACGTGATTGAATAAGAACAAAGCAACCGTTTCGACAATGATATTATATGTAGGCATTGTCTCGACCCACTTGGTAAAATAATCTACCACCACTATGATGTAACCATGTCCCTTGAATGTGTGAGAGTTACAAGTCATAAAGTAAATGCCCTATTTAGTGAAAGGTCCAACGATGATAAAATGATGTAAAGGAGTAGGTGGGGCATGGGTTTTTTGGTCATAGATATGGAAATCATGAAACTTTTGGAATGCTAGGATGAAATTGTGAAACATAGTAGGAAAAAAGTAGACAACATGAAAAATATTATGTGCAGTGGCATAACCAAACATATATATACCACATGCCCCAACATGGAATTTATTTAGCGCTTTCTCAGACACCTCATGAATGAGGCAACGTCTAAAAATCGTATCGATACCACAATGATAGAGGGTGTCCCCAATTATAATATAATTTTTAGCCTGGTATTAGATACGTCACTGGTCAGAGCGAGAGGTATTAGAATAGAATGTCTCGGTCTAGAGACATATGATAATATCTCCATAACACGGATCATATGAACTTATTAGAATCAACAACTCGTCAGGAATAGAATCGTCTAAGATAGACTCATTGTTGGAAGAGGGAAGGTCACAGATCAATTTTACAAAGATTAAGGATTTATTATATTTGGACTTGATGAAATCCAAATTGAACTCCTTGAGAATAAAAATCCACTTGGATTACTTTCCACCCAAAAATTTTCATGACAATATGCATGTTATGGGGTTGCAATTAGAAACAACCATAGTCTTGCACAACTTGGAAAACTGCCAAATCTAACTTTTCAACATGAGTATATTTTATTTTCGTGTTGTTTAAGTTCCGACTCAAATAATAAATGGGATGTTCGTCCCCTACATCATCCTATTGGACCAATAACATAACAATGGCAGTAACTGCAATGACGAGATACAAGAAGTAATCACATTGATAACCGAGGGGAAACAACAATGATTCCTGAAACATAATATCTTTCAAAGCATCAAACGCATTTTGGGAAGTGTCATCCCAATGGAAGGGAACCCATTTCTTCACCAATCGTGTAAATCCTTTGCTCAATTAGAAATAATTTTGAAAAATATCCGGTTAAATTTAGCCTTCCCTTGAAGCCATTGTAACTGAACAAGAGAGGAAAGAGCAGACATATCAAGGATCACTTGGACTTTAAACGGATCAATAAAAATCCCTTTCTTAGACACTACGAAGCCCATAAGTCAACCAGATTGAACAAAAAACACGAACTTGTGTGGATTAAGCTTGATATTATAATGTCGACAACGTAAAAATATAGACTAGTGATCCATCAGATGATCTGCACAATGTTTTGAGTGGGAAGGTAAGTCATCCAAGAATGGTTGTACAATTTTTTTAATTTGATGGAAAGAATAATTCATTTCCCTCTGAAAAATTTCCCCAACATTTTTCAAATTGAAAGGGAGTTTTCGATAGGAAAATGTGCCCCATGGACAAATAAATGTGGTTTTATGTTGGTTTGATGGGAGAATGTTGATCTCATTGTAACCAAAAAAATACATCCATAAACGAAGATACTTCACTTCTAGTGCAATCATAAACAATTTGGTTGATAAACGGGGTAGGATAATTGTCCTTAGGATAAACATGGTTGATGTATCGATAATGAAGACACAAACAACTTTTTCCTTGTTTTTTCATGACAAGAACAATGTTCGAGACCCAACCAATTAGGGGAATAGGGTAAATGAAACCATCCTGCAAAATGTTTTCAAATTCTACCTTAATAGCAGTAACTTTCTTAGGATGGACCAGGTGTATGCGCTACCGAAATGGATTAGTATCTGGATAAATTTTTATTTCATGTACAATAATATTTGGATCAATACCTGGCATCTCCTCAGATGACCAGGAGAAAACGTCTTAGAATTACTGGAAAAGGGATTTATATATCTTTACCTCATCGAGAGAGAAAGATGCACCAATGTGTACATTCTCAAAAATTCTGGGCTTGATTGAGATATCAAGAGGAACAATATTTTCAATATTCGTTAAATTCTTCTCGGAATCGAAATCGTGAATATCTGGGAATTCATAGATATCTCAATGATATTGGGCGAATAGAGATCACTAAGATTATCCTAGGAGGTATCAAGCAAGGAAGAATGATGATGATTATTGTACCATGACTCATCATTCGACATCATGATCTCCATGATGCTCTCATTCATAGAAAATGTAATAGAGAAAGGATCAAAAGATGAACCATAATCTAAGGAATGATTGACCCAATTGATCAAAGAGGAGAAATTATAATTTGATGAATAGGCCAAATATATAGCTTCATATTCAAGCTCAACAAGACTGAGAAACATGCAAGCACCAAAGGTATCAATATTAGAAGCATCTGGTACTATAAGGATCAAATGGAGTATTACAAGAAGATATCATGTTGATAAAGGTAACCAAATTGGGGTCGCCAGGAGGAGGAAGGGAAAAATTTCCCATCAAAGTGAAATCTTTAAGCAATCCAAGTCCGACACGCTGATAGGGATGTGGTACTTATTGGAAAATAAGGTGAGTTGATGCTTCTAGTAACTTGAGAATTATTGGAAAAGATGGCGAGTTGATCAATGGCCATGATTCCCCCCCGGTGGGGGAAAAAAATCATTCTAAAATAAGTGGAAACAAGAGCTACCATGGCATAAAATGATGTACGACCTAGTAAAATATTGTAATCTAAAGGACCGTTGATAAATTTTACTTCTAACGACCCCGTATTTCCATATAATTCAATTTTAAATAAACTTAAGATTCCATAAGGATTGAAGCCTCTTCCATAAAAGGCTTTGAGAGTAGTCAGTGACTGGTTTAATTGAGGAGAACCAATGGCCTTCCACCAAGAAACTTGACAAGATGCAGGTTGAAGATCCTTCATCCATAATAGTTCGATGGATGGTATTACTTCGAACAAAAACCTAAATCATAAAAGCTAATTGTGGTGGAAGCTTGGGTGTATGATTCTCATGGTTAAAGACTACAAGCCTAGAATATGAAGGATATATACCTCCAATTGCAACAAGTAAGGCCTTCTTCTGGGTAGGACAATTCTGCAAACTTTCGAGAGTTGACATAGTTGAAGGAGCTTGAGCCATATGCTGAACTATGTTATAGTTCTGAGTAGCTATCACACGAGGATTAAATGTGGATTTGTGAATAAGGTCCTTGTGAGTTTTAATTGTTAATTTAGTTGGAACCACATTTGGAGAAGGATCCGAAGTGGATGAGGTAGAATTGGTAGGTTGATTAATATATTTACTAGTTTAGGGATTCAAATTACCATAGTCCTTATTTATCATAGCCACCATAAATTCATTCTTTTGTTTGATGGAGGAAAGCATCATAACTGAGGAAGAGGAAGCAGGGTCACGTGCAACCATGTTTGTCTCTTGGTTAGGAAATGGATCTGTTAACACAACGAGTGTAGAAAATGACTTAAGGAATTGATTGAATTCTTCCTGATGTGGACAATATTTAGTAAAATTTTCTTCATTACAGATTAAGAAAGGATAACGAGGTTTCCATTTTTCGTAAGGAGATTGGTTATTTTATTTATCCTAAGAAGGATTATCTTTATTTTTCTTTCCTTTTCCTTTATTAATACTTCTTGGTTGCTGATATTTTCTCTTCATGGATTGGACGACATTAATCTCTAAAGTAGAAGTCGTGGGAGTAGTAGAGGATGGGTTTTAGGTAGCCATAGCAAGAGATGAACCAAATGGTTTAGTCACTAACCACTGGCTAGCAGAACCAATCACGCCATAAACGACATGTGATTCTTTACCAAGAGGTCATGGAACAATATTGGAAGGTCTCGAAGCATTGGATATTTTATTGTAGTGCATGCTATATTGTGTATAAAAAATATCCAAATATTGGGCACGAGAAATTACTTGTTCTTTGGTCGCAACTCTAATTTTAACAACATCTTCAGTGATAGGTGCTAACAAATATTTAGTGAACCATTCAACTAATAACTGATCAAGAATGTAGGTATTGACAAAACGATGGTGAAATCACCACTCATGATTGTGATCAGAAATGTGAGTGGAACAAAATTGTTTGAAATTGGTCAAAAGTTTAGTTCCAGTCTCACACAGAATGAGAAATTGAAAATAGTTTAAGAATGTGGTCGCTAAGGCACTAAAATTGTTAAATGACACTCATATTAATTCAATATACTACTTTTCTTTCGTACCAGTAAGTGTCTGCTGGAAAATTCATAAACATATTGAATCGCCATTTAAAGAGTTCGATGAAAACGATAAATGATACATCATAACATGCATAAATGGGTCTTCTCTAGGGTTTCCATTGAACTTTGGGATATCACTAAAAAATTTCATAGGAATGACTGGCCACCAAGGAGAGTGACAAATGGGATCATTTGTAAGCCGAGTAAGATATGGAAATTGAAGGGTTGCTAGAAATGGAAACTGCCTATTAAATTATGGTGGAGGGTATCCTATGTAAGATGTAATATATTGAGCAACACATATTTGTCCTCCTGGATAAGGAGGAGTTTGGTAGCCTGGATAAACATAACCTTATTGCCTAGTTCCAAGATATCCTTGAAAGGGTTGAAATGGATGGGTGTGACTTTGTTGACCTTGGCAAGGAATTTAAGGAATACATTGATATGCTTTCCTTGAGGGATTTTTCATCATCCCTACGTCAGGTTTTCTAGCTCGTTCCTGTGCCACGCCATATATAGGTTGACCCAATTGGATTTGAGGATTAAACTGACCATGTGAAAGAGGCTATAAGACACCTTGTAGAGGCTTGGTAAGTGGGACTTGGGAGGTTCTAGAAACCAATGGAACAGGTTGAGTTTTTCAACCTATAAATGTTGACTTCCTTGAACAAAAGTTTGAGCAAGTTGAGAAATAGGTTGGAAAGTAGGAATCTGGGATGTAGGTGGAACACGTTGAGAAGTTTGAATTTGATTCACAATCGAACTAGGTTGTATTGGAATTGTAGGATGCCAAGGGTTGGTATCCATTCCTTAAAATTAAAATCTCAAATAGGGTTGAACACCAACTTGTGGTATTTGGGAAGGGATTCAGAAATTTCCGGTAACTACCATCCTGGAGGAGGGTACACAGTGTAAGGTGGAGTAGGATGTTGTAGATGTCCATAGCCACTAAAAATGAACTAGATTGCAGCGCCACTATAGATTGTGATCTCGTAAGAGGAGAAGATTGTGTGGTGGTCATAAAAGAAGTAACATATGGCATTCCAGAAGAGAATGTCATGGGATAAGTCTATGGACTGGTGGATGCACCAGAAAAGGTAATAGATAATGATTGGTATCTAGGTGCAACAAATGATCCACCATACAAATGTGTTTCTAGTGATGTTACGAAAATATAAATAGAAATAACATTGGTTGTCTCACTCACAACGATAGATGTGGGCTAAGACACCGTAGTAGACTCAGTCATGGTTAAAGTTCATAAAGAGGAATTTTGAGCGGAATTCAAGGGTGAGTTGTAAAGAGGAGAATTAAACCAAGGAGCTCGTATCAGAGTATGAGGAGGAGGGAATCAATAGAGATGAAGTCATCTTAAATTAACAAGAGAAGAAGGTTGACGTTCTGCTTGAGGAATTCCCTCAATGCTCAGAAGAATAGGTGGAATATTTTCACCATCGAGCCTGTTAGTGTCCAAATGTTCAATGATCAAATGTACTCTTTTACGTTTACTTAGTAGTGGTCCTAGGTCAAAATCTCATGTTTCAATTCAGCTTTCAATTAAAATTTTGTTCACTGAATATAACGAGGTATGAAATGATACTCCATTCACTCCATTCATGGTCATCATTATTTCATAGGTCATGTCATCCATCAATCATATGGGGTTTGAGTCCATTCATCACACCTTCATTTAGGCCAGAGTCTAGGTCTCATTTGTCTCATATGGGGTTTGAGTCCATTCATCACACCTTCCAAATCAGTTATCCAAGGTTAAAAAACACTGCAAAAGGGTTCATATACTTCCTAAATAGTAAGTGGACACCCTACATACCTTTCTCAAGTCAAAATTCATCAACAAATGAGTGGTTTCCTTCATTAGGTTACCTCCACTATGTTTTTGGTGTTTTTCATATTTGTTTGTTTCAGATGATAAAACGCTAACTTAACCACCTACAACCTTCATATAACATTCATACACCATACCCTAACATCTCCTATCACTCACATCCCTCTTTTCCATCAATTTCATTAAAACCCTAATTTTCACTACATTTTGGCAGAAAAACTAGTGAAACCTTGTGTTTTAAATTTTTGGGTAAATTTCACATGCCCATTCCAAAAATTTCCACTTGCATCCTCTAGCCAACTCATCACCCTACCTCCCCAAATTTTTATGGATTTTTCCCTAACTTCCTTCCACTTCATTTCTGTCCCTAAAACCACTCTACCACTATCCCTTATTTTCCTAATTTTCCACCTTCCCTATCCACTACATCAAGCTAGGGTTTTCCTTGTTGAAAAACATCATGGAGGGTGAGAAGAAGGTCCATAAGGGAGGTTACCATTCCATTTTTGAGCCAACTCATACCCATGTCATCATTTTTAGAGCTTCGTGATCAAGCCATGGTTTCCATTGCACACAGGGACAATTTGGCTTCAAAATCAGTTTATGAAGTAATGGAGATGAATTACAAAATTTAAAGAGTTTTTTTTCAATCATAGGCCAAATAAAAAAAAAAATCCTTCAGTTTATGCACAGGTGTTATGGTTTGAGATAAATTCTCCAAATGCAGTTGCTCTAGGTCATTTTCTGCACTTTTGGACATGTTTTCTTCAAATCAAATTTTCAAGGGTTTGGAGCAGGGCTTTGCAGTGCTTGATGAGTCCATTTTGTAGCAGACATCCTAAGCTTTCCAACCATCCAAATTTCATCCAAAAAATACACTAGGAAGGCCTCCAAACTCCCTCTCAAAATAGGTGCTACGCTTCTGCTCAAAGTGCGATACACTTCTGCTCAGAGTGTGCTACACTTCTGAAAATTTTGAGTGATCCACTTAAAAATTTGATTTGGAGCTAATGGGAACGTATTTTGGAAAACTGGAGGAGGTTATTGTTCAAATCATGCAAAATAAAAAAAAGCCTCTCTCATTTTTAAAAAAAACATTATGGTTAGAGAGATATCGATCCATATTTAAGCCTTATTTTTGCAGAAATTGTTTTGGAAAATTTCGGATTTTTGGCAATTTAGTTGTTATGTTTCTGTTACCAGTTGTTATGCTTATGGGAAGGGTTGTTATGATTATTTGAAGTGTTTTTACGCTTCTATAATTTGGTGTTTCACCTCTAGAAAGGGTCCAGAATTAGGTTTTTGGCTTCAAATTCATTCAAACAAGCTCAAGGCTTGTGACCACTACTCCTTGGACCTCTCACAAATAGTAAGTCATCACTCTTATACACTCCCTTGGTCAAGTTATTAAATTTTCAATTCATTTTCATGCTCACTCCATATTACACCATATCATCACTTATCCATGTCATTGAAAGACTCCATTTGAATAAACCCAAAACTCTACCATCTAATACTACCCTACACCTCTTATATGCCTCACACTCTCATCTCCCACCATCCATATCATCCCTAACAATCATTTTTCACAAAGCCTTGAATTCTAGCTAATTTTCACGGTTAAAATTGGGAATTTCCGGTGTTTTCATCTTTTCACCACCCTCATCACATCCATTTCAATTCATTCCACTCACAACATGGAGCTAGCATGCCACCCTATCTACTGATTTTTTTGTAGAATTTTCCCTAGGACCATAACCCTCAATCTCCCCATCTAAACCTACTCCATCCCTACACTCTTTTTTTTCGAGATTTCACTACACATACCCATCCCATCAAAACACTAGGGTTTTAATCCTTTTAGTGATAAACAAGATGGAGAGTGAGAAGAAGAATTTCAAGGGAGGGCACAACCTCAGGTTAGAACCTTTCACTATGCATGAAATCAATGCTTCACCCTTGGCCAAAAGATGTTTTGAGAGGAATGGATGTTTGAGGTTCTGTGAAAAGCTCATGGAGGAATGATATCATCTTCAACTGACAAGATTATTTGCCACAAACTTCGGCATGGGAAAGATAAAATACAAGACATGGAGGTAGAAACACAACCAAGGAGGCCAAAAACAAGAGGCCTCAAAAGGGCCCTGGAGCTAGAAAGACAATCAACTCATCTACCTTAAGAGTTGACCTTTGATGAGCTTATAGCCATGGAGATAAATCAAGACAAAGAACCTTGGCTGTCAATGCTACATGAGAATTTTGAGAAGTTTTTGAAGAGTTCTAAGAGGGAAAATAAACTCCAAAGACACATGGCAAATCATTATCGCACCAGGAACACAATTTCTCAAATAAGGCTAAAACAATTGAAGAAAAGGCTAAAAGAAGAAAAAATGAAGCTTAAAGAGAAGGATAGCTTGGAATTGTTGGTCAAAGCTTCCTTGGATGTTTAGCCCATTACTCCCAGGTGATATAGAACCAATTTTGAGAAGTTTTGAACAATTTTGGTATTTTTTGTGATTCTGCACAATTCTGGAAATTCCTCATCACAGAAGCGTAGCAAAATTTTGTTACACTTATTTTGGGGGCATCAAAATGATGATTTATTTACATGGATGGATGCATTTTGATGAGTACATTACAGATCAGGAACCCCCTTACCATGACAAGCTTTAATTTTGGAGAAAAAGCTCAAAAGCCACTCATTTTTCATGTTTTTTCCACCTTTTTGGAGCCTCTATTACGCTTTCGGAGTAACCTTGGGAGAATGGAGTTTAGGAGGCCTTCTCATGGGTAATTTTTAAAAATTCAAGATGTTCAAAAGTAGAAACACAGGGCTAGTTGACCATCCTTTCATAAGTGGATTTGGACTCCTAAAAGTTCCTGCAAAGTTCTATTATGCTTCTGCAAATTCTGTTACCCTTCTGTCAGAAATGTTACAAAGCAGCGTTGGATTCCTCAGGACACTTGTCAAGCTCAAAAAATGTCACAAATTAGAGGTTTTTTATCCTATGAGTTTGAATTAGAGTTATTGAGTTGGTTTTTGCCTCCTATCATGAGGGAATATGTAATTAATGTAAGGGACAAACACTCCTAGTTCATAGCTAAAATTCAGGGAATGGTTTCTAACCTCCCTAGAATCTAGAAAATGACTCATCTTGTGTATTTATGATCCATTTTGGATGGTATTTCGACTTTATGAGGTGTCGTAGTCCATATTTTCTATAAGTAGACTCTGTTTAGTCTTTTTTTGGGTTGGATAGTCTTATTTTGTAGTGGAGCTTTGTAATCAACATTTTGGAATGAAATCAGAGACAAATTTGTAGAACTTGTGTTGAGAATCTTGTGGTATGCATTGGAGCATTTATTCTTCTGATGTTTTTTATCTCTTCTTGCTAAATTATGTATTTTATTCTTTCAGATACATCTTTCCATATGCTTATATTGTAAGTTTATAAGCAGAAATCATGTCTGTTCATGATCTGTTTTAGGCAAAGTTTACGTTGTTATTTCTATTTGCTTCTAAATGAATGAATTCACCTCAGTGAGCGTTCAAACTCTCTTTCAATTCATCCTATACTCAATGACCTATTAAAAATTCTTTCAAACTACCTATCTAGCCTCAAAAAATCTCTGCAAATTAACCTTGGAATTCAAACCTAAAAACCCTACACACAGTTTTCTCACTGACCTTTATATCCAACACTTAAAACATCAAACTAATCCTATTTACTGAGCTTATATACCTAGCCTAATATCATTAGATACTCAGTCATTCCTTTGACTGCAAAAGTGACAATGAGAGAGTCCTCTATGGTCCTGGTAGGGCTAGCTACCTGACCTAAAGCCCGGTCTATGGTTACCTTTCTTCAATTTCATTTTCAGCCTTGGGAAGTTGGGGAGAGTGATAAAATTCTTGGCGCCGTTGCAGGGGAGAGAAGGTTAAATATTTCTCGAGAAATAATGACAAAGACTAGCTCTGATTGCTAATGGTGAATAGTGGAGAAGCACAAGAAAGGTTGTGCATCTTTCACCTGGCGACTCCAGTGGCGAAGAATCCAAAAGTTCAGAGTTTTCATGGCGAATTCACTGTTTAAAACCAGTAGCTTCAAGAACTATTGGTGACTTCACTGTTTTCAAGATGGATTCAACTGCAAGAAGGAATGCTAGGTATGCTCCTATGCATTGAGATCATGTTCTAGGCTTTCCAAATCCAATGCCTTAGGTATATTGGAAAACATACTTGCCAAAATTTAGAGATGGAAAAGGTGATGATGCTACACTTCATTTAATAAGATTTCATATGCATGTGCATAAGATGAAGATTAATTTTCATGAAGATTGTTTAATGGAGATTTTCATGATCACATTAGAAGAAAAGCACGGTTTTGGTATGAAATCTTGCCTATTGCTTGTATTTATCCTCTCAAGGATTTTCACTAAGTATTTTTTGAGAAGTATAGAGAAACATATCATTCTTTGCTTTTGATTGAGGATTTTTGTGATCACTTTGAGAATTTTATTCAAGATCTAGAAAGTGCTTATGGAGATGAAGAATTTATGGATGATGAACTTTTGGATGCTTTGAATGAAAAACATTTTCACTGCCATGAAAAGATCATGGATTCTATCCTGGATGACAGCGAACTTGAGTAGAGTTTTTCAAAGGATGACATTGATCTTCTATCTTTCGAAGTTGATGATAATTTGTAGTAGTCTTGCCAATATTCAAGCGATCAAGACATATATAAAGATGTTTTGTCTAGCGATCCGTCATCCCTTTCCTCTTCTGAGTTTTTAATTTAGGAAGATATATGTGAAGATCAAAATTTTGAGTTTTCTTGTAAAGAAACTCTAAAGAGTCATGATATATCCATTGAAATCAAAAAAATGTACAACATGTTTGTTCTCTTGAGTTTGATGAACATGTTCAACAACCTTCAAATGATCAAACTATAGAATTTTTTTAGAGCCATGACAATTTTCTTTCTGATATACATGAAAATACACTTGTAGATATTTGTGTTGATGCTGATTTGGATACCTTAATTGAAGATCTGCAAGAACATACAAATGTTGTCTCTGATCTCGATGATATCGAAGATCACATTAATGCATTTCTATTTAAGAGGGATCAACCAAATGAAGAAGAACAATCATCCATTAGATTTGAAAGCATTTACTTTCTTTTTTCTAATCAACAAGAGGTAATGTTTCATTATTTTCAAGACACCTTGGGCAATCTTTTGGAAGCATCATAAAAGATGGAGTTTGTTTTCTTCACCAACACATAGATTGGGTTCAATTTTCAGTTGGGGTTGTCATTACCTCAACGCTTTTATTTTGAGGAAAGTGGGAGGAGCAAGAAATCAGAGCCATTTTATTTCATGGATGCACTAGATCTTCAAATTCACTTGACCAAGTTATTTTTGGATCATTTAGAGTAGGTAAGGTGCGATGAATAAGCTCAACATATTGAGCTTATTTTTCAGTGTCAGTTTCCAGTAGAGTTTGCAGTTGATGATGTATAGTTCAATTTTCAGTTTGACTTGAATCAATTTGAGGATTGTAGCTGCAGCGAATCCATTTTCCAATGGATGAGGCTACTTGGTCTACAATGTTCTTGACACGTCTTGAAGGATTTTCCATCCCCAACTGGAGCCACTGTTAGTGTCCAAATTTTCAGTGATCAAAAGTACTCTTTCACGTTTACCCATCCCATCAATACACTAGGGTTTTCATCCTTTCAGTGATAAACAATATGAAGAGTGAGAATAATAATTTCAAGGGAGGGTGCCACCTCAGGTTGGAACCTTTCACTATGCATGAAATTAATGCTTCACCCTTGGCCAAAATATGTTTTGAGAGGACTGGATGTTTGAGGTTCTGTGAAAATATCATGGAGGAAGGATATCATATTCAACTAACAAGATTATTTTCCACAAGATTCAGCATGGGAAAGATCCAATGCAGGACATGGAGGCTGAAACAAAATGAAGGAGGCTAAAAATAAGAGGCCTCAAAAGGGCGCTCGAGCTAGAAAGACAATCAACTAATCCACCTGAAGAGTTGACCTTTAATGAGCTTATAAGCATGGAGATAAATCAAGATAGAGAAATTTGGTTGTCATGGGTAAATGAGCATTTGGAGAATCTCTTGAAGAGGGCCAAGAGGGACAATAAACTCCAAAGACACATGGAAAATCATTATCGCACCAGGAACATAATTTCTCAAATTAGGCTAAAACAATTGAAGAAAAGGCTAAAAGAAGCACAAATGAAGCTTAAAGAGAAGGATAGCTTGGAATTGTTAGTGGAAGCTTCCCTGGATGTTTATCCCATCACTCACAGGTGCTACAAAACCAATTTTGTGAAGTTTTAAACAATTTTGGTATTTTTTTGTGATTTTTGCACAATTCTAGAAGTTCCTCATCACAGAAGCGTAGAAAATTTTTTTACGCTTGTTTTGGGGGCATCCAAATGATGATTTATTTACATGGATGGATGAATTTTGATGATTAAATTATAGATTAGGAATCCCCTTGACATGAAAAGCTTTAATTTTGGAGAAAAATATCAAAAACCACTCATTTTTCATGTTTTTGCCACCTTTTTGGAGCCTCTGTTACGCTTTTGGAGTAACCTTGGGATAATGGATTTTTGGAGGCCTTGTTGTGGGTAATTTTGAAAAATTCAAGATGTTATAAAAACTAGACACACAAATCTAGTTGACCGTTCTTTCAGAAGTGTATTTGGACTCCTAAAAGTTCCTCAGAAGTGCCTGCAAAGTTCTGTTATGCTTCTGCAAATTTCTATTACCCTTTTGTTAGAAATGTTACAAAGCAACATTGGATTCCTCAGTTCACTTGTCAAGCTCAGAAAATGTCACAAATTCGAGGTTTTGCTGTCCTATGAGTTGGAATTAGAGTTATTGAGTTTGTTTTTTCCTCTTATCATGAGGGAATATATAATTAATGTAAGGGACAAACACTCTTAGTTCATAGCTAAAATTCAGGGAATGGTTTCTAACCTCCCTAGAATCTAGGAAATTACTCATATTATGTATTTATGATTAATTTTGGATGGGATTTCGACCTGATGAGGCGTCATAGCCTATATTTTCTATAAGTAGACTCTCTTTAGTATTTTTTTGGGTTGGATAGTATTATTTTGAAGTGGAGCATTTGTAATCAACATTTTGGAATGAAATCAGAGACAGATTTGCAGAACTTGTGTTGAGAATCTTGTGGTATGCATTGGAAATTTTTTTCTTCTTATGTATGTTTATAACTTCATGCTAAATGATATATCTTCTTCTTTCAGATACATCTTTCCATATATTTATCTTGTAAGTTTATAAGCATAAATCATGTCTGTTCTTGCTCTATTCACTTCATCCTATAATCAATGAATTATTAAACATGCTTTCAAAATACCTATCTAGCCTCACACATTCTCTGCAATTTAACCTTGGAATTTAGACCTAAAAACCCTACACACAGTCTCCTCACTGACCTTTCAATCTAGCACTTAAAACATAAAATAAATCCTATTTACTGAGCTTACATACATAGCATAATATCATTAGATACTCTGTCATTCCTTTGGCTGCAAAAGTGACAACAAGAGAGCCCTCTCTGGTCCTAGTTGTTGGAAATATTGTCATTGATGGCAAAGGAAGTGGCAAAGGAATTGGCATCTGACACAGTAACTAGGAACAAAGGAAAGAAACATAGCAGAGGACAAAGGTCAGCAGAGAAGAACAAAGAAAGAGTGCATCCACAGAGAGCAGTATCAGTCAAGGAGCAACTTAATTTCAGTAGGAAGGATATTTGTGTCCCTGTGAAATTAAATCATATGAGAATTTTTATTCGGTGTATGTATGCATCCTGATGGAGGAAATCCTGTGTATGATTGTGTTCTGGTAATACTCTGATGGGTGGAAAATACCGAGTGTATTTGGGTATTGATTGGTTCAATTCTCGTACGGAATGCCCTGAAACTCTGTTGAATTCATTCCCCTCATAAAGGGAGACTGCGTGTAACTAACTCTATCCTAATGGTAGTGAAAATCCCGTAGGAAGAGAACTACATTTGATCGTTGTTTATTGGAAATCCTGCCGAAGATAGACCAACCCAGGATAGTGAAAACCCAGACTAACCCTTTGGAATATTGAACGGAACCTGGAAGGAAAGAGGTAGAACGTAACAAAAGGAAGGACAGACGGAACCTTGAGTGAAGGGCGGAACCACGAAGGAGGAATAGTACAAGCGGTTTCCGGTTTTCATCGCACCGCTTTCGACGGGCAACCGATATTCAAGAGGTGGGGAGCGATTCCATAGAACGGGCGACACGCGTCCCTGTACGATTTCACAAAACTACTTACCACTGCGCGCCATCGCGCGTTATCGTTCTACCCAGGATGCCCAGCGATATTGATAGATACCGTTGATTTGGGAAGATGCCATCGGACGGTGGCTGTGTTCGGAAGGTGCACGAAGATTAAGCAAAGTACGGCGGGCCATCGCACATTAACGTTCGGCATCGGAGGTTGAGAAATATGCATATATGCCGTTGATTTGGAAGCTTGCTATCTAACGGTGATCGGACGCTGGACTTGCGCGAAGTTTACTCATGCTACCATGCGTGTATTTGATTGGATATTTACTATATATGTGGGGTCGGGGTCAAAGGTTTATCATAAGGTTAATTAGCGTTGGATATTTCTCTAAAGTGCAAAGGGTTGTAACTTTAATCCTAAAGTTCAGTTCAAAGTTGTAAATATATTTATTTATCAATTTCTTCAAATTGATAAATAAATTAAAAAGAAATCAAAGAGGCACATGGGGTAAACTAAAGGAAATACTGTCAAAGGAATACTATTAGCAGTTGACTGGTTTTTACTCATGGTTTTACTAAAGGAAAAAAATATATAAGGAGAAGACGATTATTGTACGAGGTGTGCATGCGAAAGGGTGGTGAATGAATAAATTTCTCTAAGGAATATCTGCATGGAAGAACCCTATTCTTAATTGATAAATCTAAATCTACGATGCACCCATGGATATAATGATCTGATGATGATGAATCTCTAGTTTGATCGACTGACGAAATCATGAAGAACTGGTGCGAGTGTACTGAAGAAAATGAATAAATCTGGTGACCTGCAAGGTATGTTGTGTGGAAACTGGTGGATCTAGTATGAAAATTGATGGAACGTGGTTCCCAGTGGTGCTGAGTGTCGAAGCCTTCAGTGAGGGGGTTGTAGCTCCCTTCCAGTGGTAGCTGGTAAACGAGAGAAGGTTGTAGCTTTTCTGCAGGTAGATACCTGCGTGCTGGTATAAGTCTGCGCCAGCATAAATTGTAAGAAGTTTTCTTTATAATAAATATTGAAGACTGAGATAACAACAATGGTGGTTTTCTCCCACATTTGGTTTCCACCTTAAATACTGGTGTTCATATGTGTGGCTTATGTTTGATGGTTTGTTCTGGTATTTCTGTTCATACTTACTGCTTACTAAACATCTGATGAATGAATGATGCAATGATCTAAGTAAAGTCATAATAAGATCTCTGGACATACATGTTGGATTCCGTAAAATAGCATATGGTTTTAAGAGAAAGAAAAAGTGAAATTTTTTTTTCAGCCCTAAATACTGATTCACCCCCCCCCCCCCCTCTCAGTATTTTTCCAACAATTGGTATCAGAGCAGGTCCTTCTGAAAAAGCTTAGCCGCTAGAAGGAAGATCAAGCAAGATGAGCAATCAAGATGGAACAACATCTATCAGGCCTCTGCTCTTTAACGGAAACAATTTAATCTTCTGGAAAACAAGGATGAGATCCTATCTTCAGTCTCTGGGAGTAGATGTATGGGCAATTGTTGAAGGAGGATATAAATATCCAGTTGCAGTACCAACAGATTCGATAGAAAGAAAGAATTATGAAACCAATGCAAAGGCGGTCAATGCTCTATTGGGAAGTCTAACTGAATCAGAATTTGTCAAAGTCATGCAGCTGAATACAACAAAGGCAATATGGGACAAAATCATTCTAAGTTATGAAGGTGATGCAAAGGTAAAAAGTGCTAAACTCCAAACTCTCAGAATTCAATATGAGAATCTAAAAATGGATAATGAAGAGAGCATTGAAAATTTATTTTTACATCTTGATGATATTTTAAATCGTATGAGAAATCTGGGAGAAACAATAACCGAATCTACTCTGGTTGAGAAAATTTTAAGATCACTAACCGCAAAATTTGAGTCAAAAGTTTTCGCTCTTGAAGAAAAGCAGGATGTTCAAAATCTTACTGTGGTGCAACTTCATGGCATACTAACTGCATATGAAATGAGAAGAGGAGGACCATCTGAAGTCAAAGAAGCAGTCTTTAGAACTTCTACAAAAGGGAAGGAAGTACAAAAAATAGAAGGATCAGGATATATCTCTGAAGAAGATGAGATAAAATTTGTAAAGAAACTTCAACTTGGCACATGACGGTTCAGAGGTAAGCTTCCTTTCAAATGTTTTTATTGTGGAAGAGTTGGTCATTATGCTGCTAAGTGCCCTCATAAAGAAACACATAAAAAGGGGAAGGAAGTAGCAAGAAGGAATAAGAATCGTTTTAGCACTAGAAAAAGTTACTATACTCATGAAGACAGTGATGGGTTATCTGATAGTGAGGAAGAATGTGAACAAGATCTTAGACTTCTCATGGCATTTGAAAAAGAATCTAGGGAAGAAAAGGATACTTTTGTGGATGCTCTAGAAGACAGTGATTTTCTTGATGAAAACAATAAACTCAAAATTTGCTTAGAAGAGAGTAAAATAACCATAGAAACTATGAAAAATCAGCTTGAAGAAAAAGAGAAACACAATGAGAAATTAGAGTGTGAAGTAGTAAGTCTAAGAAAAGAACTTGAGAAAGTAAAGACTCTGAATCTTAGATTTTCTAAAGGATCTGAAACCTTAGATGAGATTATCAAGGTACAACGGTCTCCCCTTATAAAGACAGGTCTTGGATATATCGGAGAATGTTCTCAGGCTTCAGCAACAAATTATCTAAAAGCAGCTACAGCTGGTATACAACATGTTGCCACTCAGCAAGGGAATAAAGAATCTTTACAGGTAAAGCATGATCATCTCAATTCAAAGAACACTAACAGGAATATCTTTCGAAGAAACACCAATCAACAAGTAAATTCAAGTAGAAGATTTCATGATCGCAGAAGTTTCTTCTTCAATGGACAATGTTTCTCATGTCACAATTTTGGTCATAAAGCTGTTCAATGTGTAGCATATAAAACCATCATGACAAGAGAAGCAAGAAAGAAAAGGATTGATATTGAAACAAAGAAGAATACTTATAACAACTTTTTTCCTCTTCAAAATGAAGTTGAATGTGCTTATTGCAATAATTTTGGCCATGAAGAATCTGAATGCAGGAGAAAAGTTCAGCCAAAAGAACATGTTCCTTCAAGCTCCAAAGTATGGAAAAAGTAGGAATTACAGGTTGAAAATTGTGGCATAGCATTATTTGCAGAAGATGAAGAAAACCAATGGTACATTGATAGTGGATGCTCAAGACACATGACAGGTGACAAAAAAAAACTTCTAGCATATAGTGCTTTAGAAAAAGAAAAGAATGTTACATTTGGAAATGATACTCCTGGGGCCATTAAGGAAAAAGGGTCTGTTTTTCTAAAAGAAAAGGTGAAAGCTAATGAAGTCATGTATGTGGATGGATTAAAGCATAACCTATTAAGTGTAAGTCAAATGTGTGATCAAGGAACTGAAGTTATCTTTAGTTCAAAAGAATGTGTGGTACGTGATCTTGATACAGGTAAAGCAATTATAAAAGGAAAAAGAACTCCAAACAACCTGTATATATTGAAGAACCCCAAAGAACAATGTTATTTGAGTAAATATTTAGAAAATTGGCTATGGCATAGAAGGTTGGGGCATCTGAGCTTCTCTCAAATCAACAAATCAAGCAGACTTAAAGCTGTTCGTGATCTTCCCAATATTACTCTACCTGAAAATATCATATGCAAATCTTGCCAATTCGGTAAGCAAACCAAAGTACAATTTAATGCCAAGGAAGGATCATCAAGTAAGCCTCTTGAACTCATTCATACTGACATATGTGGACCTATGAGGAAAAAGTCACCACGTGGTGAAGAATACTATATCCTATTCATTGATGATTTCTCTAGAATGTGTTGGATTGGGTTGATTAAACAAAAAGATGAATCATTTGAGAAATTTTAGATCTTCAAAGCACTGGTTGAAAATGAATTAGATCTAAAAATCAGGTGTCTTAGATCTGATCAAGGAGGAGAATATACATCCAATGAATTCCTTGAATTTTGTGAACAACATGGTATAAAAAGACAGTTTTCTGTAGCTGGCACTCCACAACAGAATGGCGTAGCAGAAAGAATGAACAGAACGGTTCAACAAATGGCTAGAGCCATGCTTGATGATTCCGGAACACCTGACAAATTTTGGGGAGAAGCAGCACATACAGTAGTAAATATTCTTAATAAGGCACATGTTCGTGTAAATAGTGATAAAACTCCATATGAACTCTGGTATGGTAATTCTCCCACTGTAAAGCATTTTAGAATTTTTGGAAGCAAATGTTTTATCAAAAATAATGATGAAAAACTTGGCAAGTTTGAACCCAGAGCAGATGAAGGAATATTCCTTGGTTACTCCTCTAGGAGTAGGGCATATAAATGTTACAATAAAAGACTTCAGAAGATTGTTGAATGTATAGATGTTGTTATTGATGAGTCTCCAACAGCTCCAAAAGAAGAAAAACAAACAACAATTGAAGACGATGATGATGACATATATCCTTCTACATCAAATATTAATGATACAAACAGTGAACCCAATGAAGAACCCGAAGATGATTTGTCTGAAAAGGCTCCATCCAGATATGTTCAAAAGAATCATCCAGAATCTCAAATTTTGGGAGAAAAGGGATCAGGTGTACAAAGAAGAAGGACTCTTGTGGGATCTTCTAGCAATCTGGCATTTCTGTCCACTATTTAACCTCACAATGTCAGTCAAGCTAGCAAAGATGAATGTTGGATTCAAGCCATGAATGAAGAGCTTGATCAAATTGAAAAGAATCACACTTGGGAATTAGTACCAAGACCTCATGACAAAAATGTCATTGGTACTAAATGGATATTAAAAAACAAGTTAAATGAGAATGGGGATGTTATAAGAAATAAATCTAGACTTGTTTGCAAGGGGTATGCTCAACAAGAAGGTATAGACTTTGAAGAAACTTTTGCTCCTGTAGCCAGACTTGAAGCCATAAGAATGTTTTTTGCTTTTTCAAGCTTCCAACAAATCAAAAATTATCAAATGGATGTTAAATCTGCTTTTCTCAATGGTGATCTAGAAGAAGAAGTTTATATAGAACAACCAGAAGGATTCATTTTGGAAAATGATGAAAAACTTGTTTGTAGACTTAAAAAGGCTCTATATGGTCTCAAACAAGCTCCAAGGGCATGGTACTATCATCTTGACAAATATCTTCATCAACAAGGATTTTCAAAAGGGTCTGCTGATAGCAACTTATACACAAAAAATGAAAATGACAAACTATTGATTGTGGTTGTATATGTTGATGATATCATTTTTGGAAGTAATGAAGAGTCTATGAGTCAGAAATTTGCTTCTGATATGTAGCAAGAATTTGTAATGTCTTTACTTGGGGAACTAACATTCTTTCTTGGCTTGTAAGTGCAACAAGCAACAAATGGCATATTCTTATCACAAGAAAAATACCTCAAGCAAATCCAGAAGAAGTATGGCATGGAAGATTGCAAACCTGTAAGTACACCAATGATAACTGGATGTAATCTCAGTTCTAATGATGATTCCCCCACGGTGAATCAACCAGAATACAGATCTATGATAGGAAGTCTACTTTATCTCACTGGGACAAGACCGGACATCATGCATGCAGTTGGGATTGTTGGATGATTCCAAGCTAATCCAAAAGAGTCTCACCTTTAGGCTATGAAAAGAATATTCAAATATCTACAAGGAACTCAAGAATTTGGACTATGGTATCCAAAGAATGCTGATCTTACTCTTCATGCATACACTGATGCAGATTGGGCTGGAAGTGTTGATGATCGGAAAAGCACTAGTGGTGGTGCATTCTATATGGGGCCCCGGTTAGTATCATGGTTTAGCAAGAAGCAAAGCTATATTGCCTTATCTACAACAGAAGTAGAATATGTGGCTGCCGCATCATGTTGCACTCAACTTCTCTGGATGATGCAAACCTTACAAGAATTTCAAATCAAATGTTCACCTCCTATCTCCATTATGTGTGACAATACAAGTGCCATCATTATCTCAAAGAATCTTGTTATGCATTCCAAGACGAAGCACATTCCCATCAAATATCACTTCCTACGTGAACAAGTGCTTGAACAAAAGGTGAAATTGGAGTATGTTCCCTCCAAAGAACAAGTTGCTGGTATATTTACCAAACCTCTACCCAGGGAAGCATTCGAATATCTCAGACAGACACTGGGAGTAGTCTCTACCATGCAGAAGATTATATCTGCTTAAATTTAGAAGATTAAATTGGATATGATCCCATTGAAAACATCTTTAAATGCACAGGCTAAGGGGGAGCATTGGTCATATGAAAAGGATGCATTGTTGGCATTTATAAGTCATTTTGTTATATTATGTTTGAAGATGCAGCATGGTCTCAGGGGGAGCATGGTATTGTCGGTTCAAAGGATCTTGATCAACTCTTTTCCATTGATGTCAAAGGGGGAGGAAACACAACAAAGGGATTCTATAAGACAATCAGAGGAAGAGTATTGCCATCAGTGCCAAAGGGGGAGATTGTTGGAAATATTGTCATTGATGGCAAAGGAAGTGGAAAAGGAATTGGAATCTGACACAGTAACTAGGAACAGAGGAAAGAAACATAGCAGAGGACAAAGGTCAGAAGATAATAACAGAGAAAGAGTACATCTACAGAGAGAAGTATCAGTCAAGGAGCAACTTAATTTCAGTAGGAAGGATATTTGTGTCCCTGTGAAATTAAATCATATGAGAAGTTTTATTCGGTGTATGTATGCATCTTGATGGAGGAAATCCTGTGTATGATTGTGTTCTGGTAATACTCTGATGGGTGGAGAATACCGAGTGTATTTGGGTATTGATTGGTTCAATTCTCGTACAGAATGCCCTGAAACTCCGTTGAATTCATTCCCCTCATAAATGGAGCCTACGTATAAATAACTCTATCCTAATGGTAGTGAAAATCCCGTCGGAAGAGAACTACATTTGATCGTTGTTTATTGGAAATCCTGCCGAAGATAGACCAACCCAAGATAGCGCAAACCTAGACTAACCCTTTCGAATCATGAACGAAACCTGGAAGGAAAGAGGTAGAACGTAACAAAAGGAAGGATGGACAGAACCTTGAGCGAAGGGCGGAACCACGAAGGAGGAACAGTACAAGCGGTTTTCGGTTTTCATCGCACCGCTTTCGACGGGCAACCAGTATTCAAGAGGTGGGGAGCGATTCCATAGAACGGGCGACACATGTCCCTATACGATTTCACAAAACTGCTTACCACTGCGCGCCATCGCGCGTTATCGTTAGACCCAGGATGCCCAACGATATTGATAGATACTGTTGACCTAGGAAGATGCCATCGGACGGTGGCTGTGTTCGAAAGGTGCACGAAGATTAAGCAAAGTACGGCGGGCCATCGCACGTTAACGTTCGGCATCGGAGGTCGAGCGATATGCATATATGCCGTTGATCTGGAAGCTTGCTATCTAACGGTGATCGGAAGCTGGACTTGCACGAAGTTTACTTATGGTTCCATGCGCGTATTTGATTGGCTATTGAATATATATGTGGGCCTGGGGTCAAAGGTTTATCATAAGGTTAATTGTTTGAAAGCGTTGGATATTTCTCTAAAGTGCGAAGGGTTGTAACTTTAATCCTAAAGTTCAGTTCAAAGTTGTAAATATATTTATTTATCAATTTCTTCAAATTGATAAATAAATTAAAAAGAAATCAAAGAGGCACATGGGGTAAACTAAAGGAAATACTGTCAAAGGAATACCATTAGCGGTTGAATGGTTTTTACTCATGGTTTTACTAAAGGAAAAAACTATATAAGGAGAAGACGATTATTGTACGAGGTGTGCATATGAAAGGGTGGTGAATGAATAAATTTCTCTAAGGAATATCTGCATGGACGAACCTTGTTCTTAATTGATAAATCTGAATCTACGATGCACCCATGGATATAATGATCTGACGATGATGAATCTCTGGTTTGATCGACTGACGAAATCATGAAGAACTGGTGCGAGTGTACTGAAGAAAATGAATAAATCTGGTGACCTGCAAGGTATGTTGTGTGGAAACTGGTGGATCCAGTATGAAAATTGATGGAACGTGGTTCCCAATGGTGCTGAGGGTCGAAGCCTTCAGTGAGGGGGTTGTAGCTCCCTTCCAGTGGTAGCTGGTAAAAGAGAGAAGGTTGTAGATTTTCTTCAGGTAGATGCCTGCGTGCTGGTATAAGTCTGCACCAACATAAATTGTAAGAAGTTTTCTTTATAATAAATATTGAAGACTGAGATAACAGCAGCGGTGGTTTTCTCCAAAATTGGGTTTCCACCTTAAATATTGGTGTTCATATGTCTGGCTTATGTTTGATGGTTTGTTCTGGTATTTCTGTTCATACTTACTGCTTACTAAACATCTGATGAATGAATGATGCAATGATCTAAGTAAAGACATAATAAGATCTCTGGACATACATGTTGGATTCCGTAAAATAGCATATGGTTTTAAGAGAAAGAAAAAGTGAAAAAAAATTTCAGCCCTAAATACTGATTCACCCCCCCCTCTCTGTATTTTTCCAACACTAGTAGGGCTAGCTACCTGAACTAAAGCTGGTGTGTGGTTACCTTTCTTCAATCCTGTTTTTAGCCTAGGGAAGTTGGGGAGAGTGATAACAAGGCCCAAGATATACATGTTCTGGTTGGGTCGAACACAGAGGAAGAGAATGAAGTAACAAGTGTAGTTAACTGAGGTTCCTCAGGTTTTATAAAATCAAGTTGTAATGTTTATGAGTCAGTAAACTTAGGTAATAAAGTTTCAGGTGCTTCTTTTTATACTGTGTCAGACTCACTAGCTAGTGGAGAAGTGATCTCACATTCAATACTCACAGTAAGAGATGATTCTGGTGGATCAATTTTGGATGGAGGACCAAAACGAGTAGATCCTAAAGTACTAGATTTGGTAGTTTGTGTTATTTTGTTTTTTTGACATCCGTATTTTCCTCGGGTGGAAGAGGAGAAAATATTTTCATCCTACGTGAACAACGAGGTTGCTGAGGTTTCTTCCATGATGGTTTAATAAATTTTTAAAATTAACACAAAAAAAGAGGTAACTAAGCAAAGGGGTTTACCAAGAAATTTTGAACTATAATATACCAACTTAGAGAATGAAGTATTTACATACAGGCATGGAATCTCCCTGAATGTCGTGTTCGGTGTATCATAGTGTACAAGTCGACCAACGCGGTTACCTAAGGCAACATAGCAACATAATGTGGACTTCCAAAATATACCAAAAGGTACATGGAAGTGAAGTCTATAGTAGTGCTGTCAAATGCATAACTGTACAATGAGATCATTCCCATATAATTTTCATGTGTGGAGCGCCATCCAATATACCTAAAGTTTCACGTATAATTGTCCTATACACTTTCGTATGTGGAATGAGATATCACCCCCGAAGTGTAATTCTGAAAAAATGATAGATCCTATGCTTAAAGATGCTGGAACACGTCTCTAGCCTAGACCTATCGATGTTTGCATTAATGTGACAAATTATCCTTAAGATTGATTGATTAAATTTTAAATTTTATCTTGATTAAGTTTCGGTTTTCAAGGATCACCAAAAATTTCACCTGAATACCCTAAAATGCAATCTAACATGATAATATGAAAATTTTCTTTTCAATGAAAATATATGTATGAGATGGAGGAAAAAAAGAGTAATGCAACATAAAATTGCAGCAAACAAAATCTGTTAAGTAAATTTCCCTAATGCAACTGTTCCAATTTCCAATTTTCACACAAAACCTTAAATGCAATTGCAAAATGCAAAATGATGAGATTTTTACTTTTGATCCTCTTACTCTTCAAATGATATTAAAACAAATATGCTAATAAATCAATGATGAGAGAAATCACACAGAATGATGACTGTAATATAAATTTCTTCAAGCAATCAATCTTCAAGCAACAAGTTTGAAAAATACCTAATTGATAAGGACGAAGAAAAATCCAAACGAATTATTATCAAAGGCTATAAAACCAAAAGAAAACAAAGTGAAGGATTTCAGAGACAAGGAAACACTTAGAGAAAAAAGGAAAACATGACGGACCAAAGAAAATAAGAGAGAAAGGTAGGAAAATAAATATTTTTCATCTTACATGGATCAACGCAAGTACAAAACAGACACCAGTGCTTTGCAACATAGGTACAAAAAAGGAGAAAGTGCACTGAAGTGCTTTGTCTCCAGACTAGGGGGTGCGCTGGGGAAAATATGACTAAAATATGACACAAAAAGCTAAATCAAGCTCAAAGAACGGTTTTCCTAAGGTCAATTGATGTCCGAATGAGTCAATCAAGGTTTGTTTAAGAGGTGATAAAAGGTGCTAAGGTAAAGGAAACCACTAACGGAATAATCAATCCCCCCATGGAGTTTCCAATTTGTTATAAAAAATTTAAGATTGTGGACAAAGGTGAATTACCTAGACCTAGTGTCCCGGTGTAGAACAACAAAAGAAAAATAACATAAAGTTTTCCTTAGAGAAGTTAGAGTATGGGAATGAAGCCTATCTCGAATCTATAGCAAGATTTCCTTTCCTCCTCGCTTGTAAGGTCCAATTGTAGCTCCAAGAGATATAATTAGAACTTGCACACATGACTAAAATAATAAAAGGATCCATAACATCCATGTAGCATAATATAACATATTTGTTCAATGAATCAACATGGAATTGAAATACATGAGTTCAAAAATAACACAACAAATATAGGAAAACACGATACTCTTTGTATTGAAAAATATAGAAGAGAGTTTACAACCATAAATAGGAATTGACTTCGTATATGTCTCCCCATGTTGACTTTCCCTTCCTTGTCACAAAGCACACCTCAACATAAACCATAATGCAGGAATACGATTACTCCTTTATGTTCAAGACAACAACATAAGGGCACTATCAACCTCCAAAAGCTAACCCTGATGCTATGGATGGATGTAAATTTATAGGAGAAGAGTGGTAGTTTATGATTTACCATTATGGGATTGAGATCCACATATGATGGGAGGATGAGCTCAAGGGATAAGAGGTGAAATATCCAAGATAGGATCATATAGGATTCAAGCTCTTTATCCATGGTAAATATTTAAAATAACCTTTGAAGCTTCTAGATGAGGAAGCTTCAAAATTATTTTTAATTTTCCTAAATTTCTAGAATCAGTGCACCTGTATAAGGGATAAATAAGTGCTATCAAACATAAGTGGAAAATCATCCAACAAGAAATGAACCATGTGTCTAAGGAGGAAAGGTGCATTGGGGCTAAAAATAATGTTTTTGAGAAAATTTTCCCAGAAACTTAGAATTTTTGGAGAGGTCTTGCCTATGGCTTTGTGAAGGGATGATGACAACATGTTCATAAATATTGATTGATCCGGTTTGCAAGCCTATTGACCAGATGTGACAAAATGGCCTATAACAAAGTAGATGCTGTAACAGATGCTGTAACAGTGGATGTTGTAACAACATGCCGTTTCATCTTGCTTTTCAAAGCTTGAAAGTGGGTAACCAAAGAGGTGTTTCTGCCACCAAACACTACACTAGCTCTTATGGGATCAAGAAAAAAATTGAGAAGCACAAACATAGTTAACAACAGATTGAGAAGTATATGTTGTAACATCGAATGTTGTAACAACATATGCCATAAAAACATGTCAATATTAAATTTTCTGAAAATGATGTACAAAATATTTCTGTAACAACCATTACGGTTGAAAATGTTGTAAAAACTGATTCTATAACAACTGCTACTATTGAAACTACTGAAACGATGACCATTACAGTGGATGTTGTAACAACAAATGTTGTAACAATTGAGGGGGTATAAATCCATTTCATCTTTCTTGTCAAAGTTTGAAAGTGGGCAGCCAAAGAGGTGTTTCTGTCACCCAACACTGCACTAGCACTTGGGGTGTTGTAACACTTTCTTGCAACATTGAAAATTTTGAAATTTTAATTAAAATTTCATTTTTTTTTGCACTTTGTAATAGTTTTTGAGCAAATATATAATGCCACAATATATTATTTTGTTTTATTTTAATAAATAAAATTTTAAATCATCTCACACTAACTATCATGCATTTTCTATTGGCGGCGATTGACACTTTGGTGATCAACGATTCTTGTTATATTGCACGCCCCCCTGCTTACTCGACGTTTAATGAAGGGGAGGGGGGGCAAAAAAATTTGTTTTTCCAAAATAAATTTTGCAATGTGGCAGTGACATATGAATTTTGAGTTCCCCCCCCCCCCCCCCCCCCCAAAATAATTTTCCACTTACCGCCTACCCCCCATGAAAAAAACCATTCCTAATTTTCGGTAATAAATATCTCCTGCCTCATTTTATTGACCGTTTTCCATTTAATTATGAAAAGTATTTTACATTTAATTATAAATACATCCCTTATTTAAATTTTCATTCCATTGTGTTTTCACTCCCGTTCATCATTTAATCGCTCCCGCCTTTGTCTTTCCCCTCTTTCCTTTCCTTCAGTTGCTAGCCATAGAGAATAAAAGTGCAGAATTATAGAAATCCGTTATAGACAACTTAGAAATAAAATGGTACATTTTACAAGTAATTCTACTCCTTGATGTAAGTTGAAAGTTCAAAATGAGTTCAACTAAAGGAAAATAGTCTTAAGTTCAGTCTAAAAATCTCCCAAAAATTAATGAATTTCCCTTAGTTGACAGTGAAAGCATAATAAAATATACAAACTCAGAGTTTGACCTATATGAATTGCAGAATTAAGCTTCCCAAAAGTTTCAAGATAATAGCGACTAGTTTTCTCTATGGGAGTCCTTTTTACCCCAATTTATATTTTCTCAAACTCATCCTTTTCTAGAATTTTTAGTATGGTGTGCACAAAATTACTTACCGAGTGAAAAAACCATAATTCCTCAAAATGGTGAAACCCTATTTTCTATAACTTCTGAGTCCATTTTAAAGGACCCGTGCATATATTTCCCAACTCTTTGCACCCATTCTATAGTGAATTTATCTTTGAAATATATCAGAAGTAAAATTTTGAAAAAAGATTATCTAATTTTTAATTATTCTTGCATGGAGGGATTGGTATTCCCTCTCTTAGTTTGCCTTACCCTTCATCATTTTAACTAAAATTTTCAATAAAAATCATATACATTTTATGTTATATTTTAGGGTATCAAAGAGATGAGAAAGTGGATAAAGTAATTCTATATTTTCCTTCAAATTTTTGTCCATATAAGAAACCACAATCTTATTCAATTTCAACCAGTTGTTATCTGAGGTCATTCATGAAAACTTTCCTAAATTTGGAGTTGAAAAATATTTTAAATTTCAATCAGTACTTGTGTATTTGTTTTTGAATTATCCGTGAAACAAATTCCCAATACAATTGCAAAAGCATGATCTTCAAGGGAATCAATGGTTTCTGATTCATTGGACATCCTTGGTTAGAAGGAATTCTGAGGAATTTTCCTTCACTTGTTTTATGAACAAATTTATTCACATATAATACAGTCTATTGATTAGTGATAGTCCTCCCAAAATTTCACCTCAAATGAAAAGGATTATGCAACTTAGTGAACAAAAAAGGCTTGGTGATTGGTATTTGTACCAACATTTTACATAAATTATATTGTATGGGTGTGAACTTCCACCCTATCAGTTGCCCGTTTTTTTTCCTATGTGTATTTTTGCACTTGAGTTCATCCAAAAAATCCTCAATGTAGACCAAATGCATTTTTACCTAGAAGGAAACAAACCTTGTTTAAACTCAAGGCACATGTAGGGACATTTATAGTGAATCAGAGGTCGAAAGATAAAGAAGTGGAACAATTATTGGTACAAATGAAGTTTAAATTGGCGGTTACTTGGCCATATGACCCCATTGGGATAATTTCAACCATCAGAGTTCAACAGAAATACCCACCTTATTTTCATGTGTCCAAGCTTGAGATACAAAATTTTGATAATAAGGACACTTTGGAGGAAAACACTTTGCAGGAAGTGACATAAGAAAAAAATGTAGAGTAGTCAATAGGACAAAATTTTGGTTACACGTCCAAGGAAAGAAAAAGAATTTAAGAGGACATATCAAAGCTAAGCAAAGTCAGAAACGGAAATTTCAGAGAATACAAGAGAAAGAAGACAAAAAATATGGAGGGAGCAGTATCATAAACTGTATCATCCAATATTTCTTCACTGTCTACTATTGTCAATTCAGGGGAGCTTGATTTCAGAATGCAAGAATTGGATCTAGGGATAAGACAATATCCTAGTTCTTCTTCTTATATATATATATATATATATATATATATATATATATATATTTTTTTTTTTTTTTTTTTTTTCTAAGTTTTTGTAAATGAAGATAAAGAATGAGGCTCTAAAGGCAGTAAATTATACTGAGTTATGGAAGCAAACTTCTTCCACTAAAAATAGGTTGCTTTCAACTGTTGATATTGAAAAAGTGAATTTAAGTTAACATTTATTAAACCTAAAGTTTATACTACTGGAGATTATAAGACTCTTGTTTTATCTTTCAAAACTAAACAAATCCATCCTATATAAAAAATTTACCTACATATACAAACTGGTGAGATGATCTATTCCTCTCTCACTAGTTCTACTTCAAGTGTATCAAAATTGCAGAATTATTTGAATACTACTATTGCAGAAATTAAAATGGAAAATAATTCTTCCATGATGAAGGTTGTTAGGATCAAATCATTGGAATACATTTTAATTAAATTACGTTTGGACCTGAAAAGTGTGGATGCATCTCAAGGGATTGTTAAGAAGAAAAATGAAAATATTCAAGCACTTACAAGACAATTGAAGTTGCCCACAACAGAGCATCCAAAAACACAAGAAATTGGGGAATTATATAAGGAGAAGGAAACTCTATTATCCTTTTTAATTGAACAAAACTTGCATATTCTGAAAATGAAATAAATGATGGAAGAGTTGTTAAAAGATAAGCCTAAACTATTAGTGTAGTAATTTCAACAACATAAATAGGTTCCACAAAAGATATTAATACATAAATACCATCACAATAATTATCTTCTCGTAACCTAAATTTTGTTGAGATTGGAAAATTGAAAGAAAAATTGGACATAGTTGACATGAAAAAAATTAAATCAAATAATGCCTATGCCTTAGTCAAGGAACTAAATAAAAATGCAAATTTAAAAAATTAACTAGAATAGTATTTGAGCAGTTCTAACAATATTCAATGTTTATCACAGGACAAAGAATTTTTTTTGATAGAAATTATGTCATATGTATGATATTTTGAAGTCTATGGAGATTATTGTAAAACATGACGAGTTGATTGAAAGAGCCAAAAAAACTGTTAATGACATCAAAATACAATTGGGAAATAGACCTAGACAAGAAAGTCATATAATAAAAGCTCTAAATAAAAGGTCTAGAAAAGAACTTGAAGAACTAGGAATTGTAGACATAACATAATCAATTATTGAGAATAGAAAATTTCTCATGAAGAAAACATTTATGTTGAAGACAAAGGAAAAATGTGAAAATATTCAAGTGCAAATCAATAAATTCTACACAAAAAATTTCTATTATGCAAGAGAGAAATATTTCATCTTCTAGGAATTCATATGGCCATATGGTAACAAAAGACCAATATGAAATATTGTTGAAGAGATACAGAGGGGAAAAGATAAAGTTTGCTAGAATTTGTTGGAAACAATGATAATATTGAGAGGGGGTGGGGGTGGGGGTGTGGGGGGTGTGGGGGGGGGGGGTGAATAAGTATTAAGGCTAATTTTAACCTGATTAGCTTACCAGAAGCACCATATGAAGCACAAAATTCATGGATTTTTTGCAAGCACCAACTTGCAACTCCTTGGATTTATGCAAACACTAAATTGCAGGAGGCACCAACCCCCAAGCTTTCCTCAAACACCTACTAATATGGAAGCACAAAATTTCTGTATGTAGGATCCAACCTACACTTAGTAAGGAAATAATACGCACTATCTACGGAAACTTCTCTACATGTTTCCAGCTCTCTATTATCCTCTGAAATTTAGCTCACAAAAAATTCTCTATCCTTTTCTCACTATGCAATAACACATTGTTCTTCTCAACAACATTCACTAATACACACCCCTCTCTGCACTATGTCCACTTTGTAGATTCTGAAACATACTACACTCATCTCATGGCCATATTCTCTCAGAAACACATACTGAACTCTCAACCCCTTATAATCCACAGGATCTCTCGGGCTCTCACAGTATCAATGGAACACTTTGGGCCTCTTTCCTCTGCATAGGCACTCTCAACCTTTTCTCTGCAACACATGAACACTTGGCCTCTTCTCAGTAGCGCAACACTCACATGAAGCTCTCCCCATGACAATGATGCTCCCCCCCTCCAACCCCATTGCTTAACTACAATCCTGGATTTTGTTTCTCTTTAATGCGATGATCAATGTTTTCCCTATTAGCCATCACTCCGCCATTCATGCTTCCCGAATTTACTCCTGCATAACCCCCCATCCCACTGTTACATCATAGTGCAAGGCCCTGCAACCATATTAAAAAATAATATTGGGATCCTAAGTTTTTTCTCCACTTGGACACTCAATTATCATTATATATGTGTCCCAAAATAAGGCTCTCCATTCTTATTAATTTCTCACAAAGCACACATTGTAATTCATATTTGGCCCTCCTGAATTATGATCAGAAGTCCTGCACTCAACCATCTTTCACATTTAATTCTTCATTAGCATGCAAGAAATATTAGGGATGGATTGTTTTAGTTCATGACAATATCCATTAATTTTTTTTTCCATCATGGTCCTTGCTACCTTGACTCAAAATTTCTTTACAATCACCAATACCACTATATTGCAGATCTAGATGCCGACTCATCCACAATTGTGGCGCATTGCCAAACATGGTACATAACTAATTTGGCATAACAACCAAATATGGATAAATCCTCTCCAAAGCTTCCGAATCATCTTTCCTTTGAACCATACACCCATGGTGCCATTTTATTTATTATTTTCACATAATCCTTGGCCATCAAAACACTTGAAACCACCGCAAAACCAAGTCCTAGACATGCCTTTCGATTTTTGATGGAACATCAGATGCTAGAAAACTCTTCTATCACTCAGCTCTGTTACTTGCCATAAAATACTAGATCTTTATCCTTTTAACTTCATGAACTGTATAAAACACAACCAAAATCCCACATGCTTGTAACTTTTATTATATTCAATTCCTCAAAATTCTAGGCTATGGTCTCCGGGAATAGCCCAGAGAATCCACGTCAACATTCCAGGATGGCCTACTTGTGTGTACTACTAACAATGGCTTCTCTTCTTCATTTACGATGTTACTATGGAGGTTATGGGCTTGGCCCTCCTTCCACTTGTCAAAATTTGAAGACCTCCACCTATTAGCTTCTGTAGACCTCCACCTGTTAGTCCCACTGGAATGCCCAACTCTTCATTACAAATTCTTCTGGGATATTTCTGTTATGAGTTATGTTAGTTGATGGTTCGTCAATTATTGTCCCCTACTATCTCGACTCCTTTCCATCCCGTAACCCATTTTAAATAATCCTCTAGAATTTCGACCCTCCAGGCTTCTGGGATTCTAGGGTTTCGGGCCTCCGCCCCTGTGGGATTACAACCTTTCATGATATGTTCCCGCGACCCTGGATCCATGCCATTCCGGGTCTATTTTTTAAATAATCCTATGGGATCCTAGGATTCTGGGCCTTCCAAGAACTAATACTTTCTCCTTACACACTGCTACGGGGTTCAAGGATTTTGACTTTTGAAGGCCCAACTTTGAGTGCCTCTATATTTTGATCCAAGAGAACATTTTCAGACTTCTTTATACCATTGGAAATCTCTTTCAGGGAAATTTCCAATTGATTAGGTCTGATGTAATATTTGAGCTAATTTGATACTTGAAAAAAGGCTTCATACTCTCTACTATTATTTGCACCTTGACCATTATTCTTGTGCCTGGAACCTACTCTTATGAGAAATTTTTTAGAGTTCCACATACCATTGGAAAGATATTTCTAGGAACTTTCCAACTATGCCACTTTTAGGAGTAACAAAGACGATATATTGATACATAATTTCCTCCAAAGTATGGTACTCCCCAATCAACATAATAATCTTTTTAAGGCTTATCAAATAATCCTTCTACTATGGTGATTCTCTACAAGTGACTGCAACAACCATAGGACTTCCCTTGATTTAAAAAATCCATGCACACCAATGAAAAGCTCTACAACCACCAATTTTAATGCTATTCTGGTTGACATCAATACCAACACTTTTTCCAAATGTTCAGACAATGAAAAATACCCAAAAATATCCTAGAATGATTTTTGACATCAATGCCAACACATTTTCTCGAACTAGTCATCCATGAATTTCCAACTATCCAACAATATCCCCCTTTGGCATTAATAGAAACACCTCATCACTTCTCCACATTGATCACCAAACCTCATGTAGATTCCACACTTTTCCTTGCATGATGCACCAATGACTTTATCTCCTCTACATGAGTAATCACAAATTCTCCAATAATTATCTCCCCCTTTGATGTAAATGGCAAAGGGATACAAAATTATTCTTCTCCTCCTTGCAATCACTGATTGTCAATGATAGAGGGTATGGCTGCTGCAATATGCTCAATAGAATTCTTGACAAGGGCTGACATTTGAATTTCTCTAGTTCTAAATGCCTTAGGCCGCTGGTTGAATTCTCTATCTTCCAATGCATATTTTGTACCCATTAAACAAAACTGTTACCAATTAAAACTTCTCATGGTATTGCCGCTGCTGCAAATACCATACAATAATGATGCATTTCATCTTGCTCTTCACCGATGCTACTGTTGTTGTTAAGGCTACACTCACTTCACTTGAGCATATTAACAGTCAAAACTACTCCCCCTGAGATCTTACTTATCGAAAAGGAACTGCTACTTAAGTGACACCAATTGCACCAAAAAGTCGATACAAATTGGAAAAAATACTAGGAAAACTCTAATATCTCCTTCTAAAACATAAATTTCCATTTGCATAAAAGGTTGCTCCATACGAAACTAGACCACCAATTGACATAACGATACTAATTGAAAGCTAAGGGACATTCAAATCTTGTACCGGTTGTGTTTCATGGACACAAGACTTCTAGGCATAATCAAAGTCACAATCTTAAATGAAATAAGGATATTTCACAAAGTATACAAACCTTTCATTTCCTGAGCAATATTTCTTCATGACACTAGCGTTTCCTACTTTTTCTTACCAAAGCAACCCCCCCTGAGCCAATTCTCTCTCATTTTTTCGATCTCTTTTCATCTGCCTTCTTGATTCTGCATGGGAACTGCTATTTTGGACCTGAATTAATTATGGTCCAACTTTTTTCATTCCACATTTATATTGTGGCTCATCATTTTATCACAAAATAATTTTTTGTTTTGTACTCCCCCTGAAATCATGATGGTTGTACTTCCTTTCTCTTACAATGCTGATACAATGAAAATAATCCAATTGATTTTTGCAATAAACATGGTGGACTCAACCATACATTCAACATTCAGATTCAATTTTGTTTAAATATTATTTGGTTGCCTGCATCTCACTCATTTGGCCTCCCTTGAGGCCAATATCTTCCTTTAATGAAGATAAAATAGGGATCTACTCCTCCCAAGTAGTATGTCCTCTTTCCTTTTCTAAACCTTCGAGGGTTGAGTTTTGATAGAGGCATCACCTTATAGTTTCTTCTTTTCCCATGTTTGGGCTTTCTCTTGGCTACACATGGTTGGAGGGCACTCCTTTTCTACTTTATTTACTTAAGCCTTCTTTTCAATGCCCCTCTCCTTTGTCTTCTTGGTAGAATTTATTGAGTTACTAATCCCATTCATCACTCAAGGCTTGAACTCATTGCATCTAGAACTCATAGTGCACATCATTACTGAAATACGAGGATTGTTACCATTAGTTTTTCGTTGGTTTTTCTTTAGAGAAACATAGGATTCTTGATTATTTTATCCTCTTTTCAGCATGTCCTTTTGACACTAAATGCTGAGGACATACTCAACTCCCTCTGTTCCTATATTTCTCCTCATGTTCATTGCCCAAGTTTCTACTTTTTCCTTGCTATTTTGAGGGAAGTTCCTTGTCCTTTCATATCTGTAGTTCACTGTCTTGTGCCCAAAGTTGCCACAATTATAGCATTCAATATGGATTAATAATGGGGAAAATTAATTTCCATATTGTTAGCATGAAAATTCTTAGCAAGCGTACCAAAAATACTTCACTTAAGTAACTAGTGACAAGTGACCCTAACAATAAGATATGGTTGTTTACGCTCCAAATTTTCAATGAAAAAATAAGAAAAACCCTTAAGAAAAAATATCATATGAAACCCAAAACATATAATAGAAAGAAATAAACAATGTAGTACCTAATGGAGAATTTAAATGAATAATTATTTTATTAAAACACGTGGTGATGAATATTTACAATGTGGGTTTTTACATCCCCTCTATGGGATGAGTCCTGTTATCATTCTGTAATTTAATAGATTGTGAGAATAAACACAGAGGAAAACATCAAAGCCACTTTGGAAGCTGGGATCTAGCCCTGCTTGCTTCAGAGAGGGATCTCTCTATAAAATTTAGCTATGTTTTATGTGAATTTAAGGCTAGTTATTACTCTACTAATTGTTTGTTTGATTAAATTTTTATAATTCCATCGGGCTATGGAGTCTAAAGATAAACTGGATCTGCATCAAAATTTGAAGGAGTTTCACATGACAAGCTAGGTTTCAATAACTGGATCTTTCAGGATTTTAAATGAATTATGAAATGGAAGAAATGTAAAGTTTCAGTAGAAATTAAGGAGCAATGAAGTATTCCTCAATTTGACTTTAGCAGAAAACATGTAAACTACAAACAACCAGAATAGGGTTCTCTTTATAACATATCCTATTCATCATATATTTTGTGATATAATTAAGCTTTTCAGAAATACAAAGAAAAAAAAATAATTAATAACACATTAACACAAGAAAAACATCACCAATTGGTACACCACATGAATCCTGTGAAGAGTTTCCTTATATTATTGATGCTTCCAACAACCAGAAGAATTACAATGCTCATCAGAAATTATACTCAACAATCAACCCTTAATACTTCAAACTGTGAAGTATTTATACTAAATTACAAAATGATTTACAAAATTGTTGTGTCAACCAACAATGTATTATTGGCATTATCTCAAACAATAAAATCGATCTTTTACAAAATAATAGGCAAGGTGTACAACATTGTGGAAAATTGGCTTTGATTTGGAGGAAACAATTGTTGAATAGGCCTAATCCTGTGCTGCACTGCCTAATGTGCTGGCTGATGTGCTGACCTGTGATGACTGCTTCCGAATTACTGCTTTAATCCTTTAATTCGCAGAGTTTATCCCACCTATATTCATCAGGAATGGTTAATTTAATTACCTTATGGGAAATCTCATCAACCTCTATATATTTGGAAAAAGTGGGTTTTACAACAAAAATATGGTTAGGCTTCATTCTAGATGAAGAAATCATTACCCATAACTTCCAAAAATGCTCTGCCTGTCATGCTGCCTTTGATGCTTGAAAATTTGGAGCTGTCTCTAGCTATCTCTTTCAAATTTTTAATATAGTATTAATAAGTAATTAAATTGTCATTAATTACAAATAAATAAGGCAAACCATTTTGAGTTAAAGGCTCAATTCTGGAAAAAAATCTGTTGATTGCTACCTCCAAACTGTGACACTTCTCCTCTAGCTAAACGACTAGATTCTTTTTGGTAAGAATCCTATTCACCTCCAGAATGGTTTATATCCTATCATCAACTCCAAAATCATCCAATTCATATCTGTTTTTAGAGTTTAGGAACTTGATAATATTTGTTTCTGTTGCATACATTTCTCCTAATTCTTGTTTGATCTATGTTATAGTCTCTGTTGTTGTTTTAATCAACTCTTTCTACTCAAAGATAATCTGAATGCAGGGCCAAATTTCAACAATGGAGTTCATGATGTCTATCCAGATGATTTCCTTGACTTGGGCCAAGGTCTGCACTATTTCTGTCTCCATTTCATATTTCTGTAATATTTCAATTAATTTTTGAGCTCTCTGTGATTCTGCTAAGTGAGAAGCTTCACTACTTGTCTTTTGGTCCTGTAAAACTTTAACATGGTCCTGCAATTTATTGATTTATTTTGTCTGAATGGATAGATTTTCAACTTCCTTAGTTAACTGTTCAACATCATCTGTTGTTTGTGTAGAGTGTGGAGTAGAAGTTGTAGATGCTATTGTAGGAATGGTTGTAAGAGGTAAAACATCTAATGGAATCATAGACATATTTGCATTTTTCTCTCTTTCTTTGATCATATTCTCTATCTCAGTCTCAATATACCTTACCTATGCATTGTGTTCCATGATGAGCTTCATCATGTTAGTCTTCTGGGTTTCTGTCTCCTTAATGTCCTTGGTAAGGGGATATTTAGTGGCTGATAGCTTCAACTGCTTTCTCAATGCTGCTATGTCTGCATTTTTCTTCTTGATTATCTCCTCTACAACCTTCATGTTTGCAGGTCATATCCCATATTGACCACTAAATATTCTAAGGATTTAATCCTTGTATCCTTAGCAAGAGAAGAAATCTTCTCCATTTTCAATTGTGACTGTATATTTGATAAGGAAACCTGCAATTTAGAAAGATTCATGGTAGTTTTAGTCAGAGTTGAGGAATTCATTTCACCTGTATGCTTATGCCTCTCCATTTGATCAATGGGATGAATATCCTTTATGTCGAATTAAAATGCTGTATTCTTGTAATTGGATGTTGACTTTGGCTGTGGAATTTGGGCCTCAAGGAAGGCCATCTGCATCCTACCCTTCTCTGAATCAAACACTGATAGCAACCTGCTTTGAGAGATGGAAGTCTACTTCCAGAATTTGGCATAGGTGTTGTTCTTAAGAATTTCATTCTTAAGCTTTATCTCCCTGAACCTATCAAATACTGTCTTCTCCTTCTCACCTTGGAAAACCTTAGTTGTTTGGAAAATTTCTTGTTGTTCATGAGATACTAAAGATGTTGTGGGAGAAGTAATATATTGGCCTCCTACTTGAGAGGAGGAAGGCGTTTCTTTAATCACCATAGCAACTTCTTGCTCTGAATTCTTATCTGTGTAATTCTGGTACAAGTAATAGTCTCCTGTATTAGCCTGATCTGTCTAATGAAATATCCTCTTAATGTCCTCACTTATCTTGGGTTCTGCTGTACTGCTTAGGAAACTCATAGCTGGGTGAAAAAACTGTTCAATGAAACAGTTTGTAAGATAATTTCTTCTTTTCTTTCATCATTAAAGATGTCCAGAATATTACTGATTGCTGGTTGCCTTCTTCATCAAGCTTCTGCATGGAAAATTTGAACCTATCTGCCTGATAATATAGAAACATATATACCAAAATGGAAGAGTATTTAAACACTTCTTTAGTCTAAAACTTAAGAAAATTCTCATGAATTATCATGAATTGGCTGAAATTAAAAATAATTGATGGTTTTCTATCTATGGAAAAGATAGAAAGGAAGCCTCAAATGGGTTCATCTACCCAATGATCAGAATAATAACCAATGATGTATGAAATGACTGTTACTATCTGTTTAGGTTGATTAGGGAATATGGAGGAAGGGTATGGAGGGGTTTTCTTTGGAAATTGAGTGTTTTTTGGTAGAAATATGTCAAAGATCTTAGCTCTTTTAGAAAAATTGAGCTTTTGGTAAAGTTCATTGAGGGCTTCTAAGGAGAAAGGAGTGCTGTTTTTCATAGAGGGGGCTTGCATCATCTGGTCAATTGACTGAGAAATGATGGTGAAAAGGATTTACCCAGTAGGGGCAATGATGGCTCTTTGATTGGGAATGTAACAGGTTTGGAATTTTCTGATGAATTCAGGGGCATGAAAGGTGTGAGAGAAGACGTAGTGAGGGAGATTGAACTCCCAAATTCCAATCTCATTTGATTTATCAATATATTTTTCTTCCAGCCAATAATATATTTAAAATAGTTCGAATTTGGACTGTGTTTCATTTATCTTATAGTCCCTATCTGCTAGAGGAATGTGGGCTAAGTCTATGGGAGGGTGGACCAAAGGATTCAAAGGATCCTAGTGATTTTTCTTTGAGGAGGCATAATTAGTTTTGAGGAATTTGATTGGAATTCGGAGGAGCTAGGTTACTAGGAACACACAACAACTATGATTGGTTTAAGGAGAAAGGAAAGGTACAAACGCTCGATTGAAAACTAATCAACTGGAAAAAGGTGGGCACATCGGAAAACCTGTGAAAGAATTCAAATATTAGAGGAAAAATGACAATAAAGATTTAAACAGATAAATTACGGGGTCTATATAACGAATACAAGTTTTTTTTTGCAAAGGGGGTGGATCCGTTAGATTATTGGTCATCCAATGGAAATTAAATGTTTAATGGATAACCCGAGAGGTGATTTGAATGGAAACGATTCAACAATGTGGCACGATGGTAATGGCAGAGGTGATAGGTAGGGACATTGGTAATTAGAACGAGGGAGGAGTGGGATTTTTTTTTGGGGGGGGGGTAGTGGGTGGTTAGTGGTTTAGGTAGGGAGGGCGCGAAGTGCAAAGGGGTGGCCACATGGTAGTTGGAATAGGTAGAGAACGATTTTTTTTCGGACCCCCCCACCCGGTGGTAAAACGAGTATGGAGAGGGGGGGGGGGGAGAAAGTTAATACGTGTCGTTGATTCAGGGAGAAGACAAATCGTGAAGTGTGAAACTACAAGAAATTTAACCACATATGACAAATAAAATTTGTCAGGTTGCACTTTTTCACCTTGGATCAAAAACTTAGGATAAAACATGAATAAATCATATATATCCCTTTATGCGCCCAATGCTTAATGAACCTCAAAATCTTAGGATATAACATTTTAATCCTTTTCAAAGCCAAAAATCTTCTACCTACCCTTTCACACTTAAATTAATTTTGCTAAACTGACATTTTTATTTCTTCTAGGGGTGCATTTAGACTAGCAAACCCAAATTTCCTTTTTTTATGAAAATATATTCTATCCTATCACTTATTTCTCCTATTGATTCAGATTAAACAGTTGAATCAATGTCATTTTCTACCTAACTATTGATTTACCAAGATTAAGTTGTTTGGAAAATATTTATTCTCTAACCTAATATACAAAGATTCAAATTTTTTTAATCATGATTAAGCTGTATGATTTAAACAAATATCTAGTCATTGTGACATTTTAAACAAGCTGCACACAATCTTATTTCCTTTGACATAAAGAAAACTATCTATTAGTAGTGGTATTTGAATTTTCAGCACTTTCAGTGTTATTTTCTTTTGTGGGTTCTGATTTCATTTTAATATTTTTTGAACGTCTCTTTCTTTTTCTTATTTTTCTCTTTATTCATTTTTTAGATATACCCTCTTTTCATTTTATTTTATATATTTTTTTGGAAATCATTTACATATTGAAAATTATTTACAATATAATATTACTGAGATAAAATACTCAATCACCTTGAGATCCTATAAATTATAGGACCCTAACAGTGGCTCCAGCTAGGGATGGCACTTCTCTATGTGAGGTGCCAAGAAAATTTGATCAGTAGCCTTGAGTGTTCCATTTCAGCAATGTCCGCACCTGATTTCATTTTTTTGGTTGGAGTACTTATGGTAGTCTGTCAATCAAAATCTTAGGGCCTTCTTTGCAGGCTTCAACTTATGTCAATAGGTTACCCAATCAAAATAATAAGAACACTAATATTTACAATGATTTTATGTAAGAAAAATATCTATTTCTAAGAGAAGTAATGCTTCAACATTATTCCATTCGTAGGCCCACCAGGAATTTATGTTCCATCTAGATCTTTAAGAAAGAATGCATTGTGTCCTCTGAAAGCATGAATGGTGTAAGGTCCTTTCCAAATGTTGTCAAATTTCCCTTGTTTGCCTTTGTCCTCTCTTTTGGAATCCAACTTTAAAACTTTGTCACCCAAATTGAAATCATATGCTTTAGTTCTTCTGTCAAAAATATTTTTGACATTCTCCTAGATAACCTATGTTTTATTGTAGACTTCTTCCCTGGATAACTGCAACTGAATAGTCTGATGAATCCTCCTCTGAGTGTCATTTGGCTCAATCTGCAATTCTTGAATTATCTTCATAACTAGACCTCCCAAAGAGGATGGAAAAATAATATCCATACCATAAACCAATTGGTATGGCATCATGCCAATTGATTTCTTTGTAGTAAGTCTATCAACCCAAAGTGCATTAATTAACTTGTTGTGCCATGAATTTTTGTTGTCTTCTAACAATTTTTTTATGATGTTGACCAAAATCTTATTTTAGGATTCAACTAACCCATTACCTTGAGGGTAATAAGTAGTTGAATGTCCCAAAGTAATATGATACTTGCTACAGAAACCTATCATTTTATTGGATTTAAAGGCCGCAACATTATCTATAATGAGCTTGCTTGGACAACCGAATCTAGAGAGGATATTACTTTCCAAAAATTTAATGATACCATCATCAATGGCTAATCTAGAAGGTGTGGCTTCAATCCATTTAGTGAAGTAATTAGTGGCTGTGAGAATCCATTTGTGTTGGGCAGAGGATGGTGGATGGATTTCACCAATGAAATCCAATCCCCATTGTTGGAAAGGACTTTCAACATATATGGGCTTTAAAGGCAGAGGCAATAGTTTTCTTTTTCCCTCAAATATTTAGCATTTGTGACAAGAGGTTACTTTCTTATGAACATAAGGGAAAATTGTAGGCCAATAAAAACCATCTCTAAGGATCTTGTTAGCAGTGGTTTTCCAGTATAGATGTCCACCGCAATCACCTTCATGGAATTCATGCATGGTTCTTTATGCATCATCCTTCAATAGAAACTTTAGTAAAATACCACCGACATATTTCCAATATAAAATATTATCTATGATGCAAAATTTTACTTCTTTTAACTTTAGAAATCTAGCTTTTGTCTTTGTTAAACCAGGAGGAGAATTTAAATTGAATAAAACAAATATGAGGTCTGCATACCAGGGTGAGGTCATAAAAGTATCATCAATTTGTTGAGTCACCTGTGCCTCTTGATCATCTAATGCAGCAACAAAGTTGATATCCAATGCATGAAAGTTAGACTGAACCATCAATTTGGCTAGTCCTTGTCCTTTAATAAGCTTACTGGGTTTGATTTCTATGTCATACTCAATAATGATAGAAATCCATTTACCTCTTTTACCATCTAGTCCATTTTGAGTTAAAATATCCTTGACCAATGAATTTGGTACATGAACAATTATATGGGAGTGTAGGATATATACTCTGAAATATTTGATTGCTTTTATTAATGCAAAGGCTTGTTTTTCCATTATGTCATAATTCAATGCTGCATCCCTTAAAGGCTTGATAAATAATGCAATTGGTTGTTCAAATACTTCATTGTTTTTTTGTAATAGAAGAAGTGCAAGAGTGTGTTCAGATGAAAAATAAAATATTATAAAATCTTTAGTGAAATATGGACTTATTAGGTGTTATGAAACCAGCTCCAAAAATAGAAGAAAAGAGATATCAACGCCTTAGAAATAATCCACTTCGAGGGGGAAAACTCCTTTACATTACATAAATAAACAATTCTTGGATGATACAAATGACAAAACCTCCTTTCTATATATATGAGTCCATTGGGTCACTTTATAATCCTAGCCGACCTAACAATAATAATGTAAGGGCACAATAATAAAAATATGGGGGTTACAGGGGTACAACAATAACAATAAGGGAGGCTACACTAACATAAGAAGGGACTACACTAACATAATAAAGGACTACACTAGTAATATAGGGACCTAACATGCTCCTCTCCTTCAAACAACTGTTGTCCTCAACGCTTGATTATTTCTTTATGCTTTTGTATAAAATTCTCATCCTCCCATGTGGAATCTTCAACAGGAAAGTTATTCCACTTGCTAAGATACTCTGAAATTGATCAATTTTGTGCTTGATGAGTTATTGTTTCTGTGAATACTTCAGAACTTCAAAAGCTGTGATGTTGATCTTCCTGTTGTTTCCTTCGATTCTGCACCAAAGTTAGGTTATCCTTTGAGAGTTGGAGAACTTGTTGTTGATGCTCGATGTGATCTTCCAATACTTCATTATCCATATCATCATTCATTTGATCCTTCAAACCGTCCAAATTAGCCTTCATTTTTTCTTTTAAACCATCTATTTCATCTTTGATTACTCTTTGTAAGATCGAAATTTGTTGCACATGGTACCATAATTTTGATATCTCATACTGTAATTATTCCTCTTCATGCACCATAGTATAGATTTCTGGGGGCTTAATGGGTATGGAATTATTTTTTTGGAGGCATTATAGAACCCAATACTGATAAAAATTCTTCAATATGCCCTTGGAATATCTTCAAACTACTTTTTCAAACAAACGTTATGCAATTTTAAAAAACAAATACACACCTTTTTATTGCTTTTGAGGAGCTCGATATTGAAACGAAATTATATCTGTGATTTAAGATCCTCAATATCTAAAATTTTTTCCTATAGTATCCCTCTGAATATTCTTTCGAATGCCACAAGTCTGACCTGATTTGGATGCTTCAAGACAAAGTTATGCCCAATCTCCCACAATGACCTAATTATGGACTGGTTCATTAGAGCGAACTTGTACGGTGTGCCACGTGTCACTGTTTCCTCCTTCGACTCTCAAATTGATACACATGAAACTACAATCCATGTACTTGCGACCACTTTTTACATAATTCCAATATGATGCTCAGAGGCAGAGTTATGATGATTTTCCCACAGTTGCCTCTTTGAGATGAAATTCGGGAGCCTGAAAAAACCCTAATTTCCATATATCATATCTTCGAAAATATTGCGAGCAAAGATCTGAAATTTGTACCCGACGTTACTCAAGATTTCCAATTCGCCCTGTAAACATCTCAACTTCTACACCTTTGTAGAAAAGTATTTATAGTGAAAATTCCACGATGACCTGTTTAAGTGAAATTTGGGAGCCTGAAAAAACCCTAACTTACACAGATCATATATCCGAAAATGTTGTGAACCAATATCTGAAATTTTTACAAAATGTTCATGTGGATTTCTGCTTAGGTTTCTAAAATTTTTAGCTTCTGAAACTTCGTAGAAAAAAATTTATAGTGAAAATTCCACGATGATTTGTTTAGGTGAAATTTGGGAGCCTGAAAAAACCCTAACTTTCACAGTTCATATCTCCAAAAATATTGCGAACAAAGATCTGAAAATGTTAGACGATGTTCCTCAAGATTTCAGTTTCTCTTTGTAAAAATTTCAGCTTCTTAATCTTCATAGAAACAAAGTTATAGCGGAAATTCCACAATGACCTATTTGGAGCAGCGAAACCCTAGAACCCAAAGCTCTGATACAAAATTTTATGAAATCAACTCCAAAAATAGAAGAAAAGAGAGATCAACGCCTTATAAATAAGCCACTTCAAGGGGGAAACCTCCTTTACATTACAAAAATGAACAATTCTTGGATGATACAAATGAAAAAACCTCCTTTCTATATATAGGAGTCCATGGGGTCACAATATAATCCTAGCCGACCTAACAATAATAATGTAAGGGCACAATTATAACAATATGGGGGTTACAGGGGTACAACAATAACAATAAGGGGGGCTACACTAACATAATAAGGGACTACAGTAGTAATATAGGGACCTAACATCAGGACTGGTTCTTTTGTCAATGCTTGTTTAACTTGATCAAATGATTTCCTAGCTTCAATGTTCCATCTTATTTATGAATATCTTTTTAGAATATTTTTTATATTTATGAGAATTTATGCATGGGTGGGAATGAATCTTCTTAGGAAATTTATCTTGCCAATAAATGATTGAAGTTGTTGGACACCTAATCCTCTATGGGTAGGTGTGGAAGGCGAACAGTCACAAAGGATTCCAAGTGACCTTGGAAGATGAATCCAAGGGTTACAACATTGTATTATAAATGTACATCCATGGTGAATAATATGAGCAACGAATGCTTATCTTTCTATTTTTGTGTTTTAACATGGTATCAGAGCCCTAGGCTAGACCTGGGAATTTTCATCAGCTAAATTCTAGCTAGTCTCTATGTTGTCTACAGTCTTGAAATAGAAAATGTGTAACTCCTTGTAGACTATCTCTGCTCTTTTCCTTGCAGATTGTCTGGCTGTGCTCTCCCAACATATTCTCTTCTTATAATTCAGTTATTTCTCCCATAGCGCATGCCGAGTGAACTCCTCATAATCCGACTACTTGGCTTCTCCTCGACAGTGCAACCTTGCATCCTCCTACACAGTTGACCACACCATTACTACCCTTATGCCTCTTGCAACACAAGCTCTGACACACCATTACTACCCTTCTATCTCAAAACTGTATTTTTAGTGAAGTCACAACTTACCCATACGGAGTGCCTCATCCACAGTCGGCATTACGTTCTCGGGCCTCCACTAATAATTGGCCAACCAACCCTAGTCCTCAACACCTTAACCCTCTCTATTGTCGGCTCCGCTCAACTCCTTACCACACTACCTTTGTGCCTCGGGTCCTCTTACCTGCCTCAACACCATAGGCCTCTTTCAACACCTACTCAACATCACTCATCCCTGCTCGACCCTTCGCTGGCCTCCCACCTATGCTCCTGCCGACCTCTCACTCCATCGGTCTACCTGATCCACCACTTGTTGGCTCCAAAATCTAGTCCTCTCGCTCCTGCGCGCATCAGTCATACTCCATAAGGTGTCCCTTTGACTCCCCGTCCATGAAACACAGGCTCCCTTTGACTCCCCGCAGTGCCGGCTCACAACAACTTGCCTTCACTCTTTCCCTTGCACTCCTCCTCCCGTGGCTCTCTACGCCATTGCCGCTCCCACTTGCACTCCTCCTTCACGTCCCCGCCGGCTGCTTCCTCACCTCACTCCCACCGACCTCATACGCTTCTCTATCCTAATGACAAGACACACCGCGTCACCAACTGCACTCGGTTATTCAGGATGCAAGTAATGTGCAAAGAGGGAGAAACCATAGCCTTGCTTTGGGTTATTACAACAAAAACACAGTGAGGGAGGACCAGAGCTTAGGAGCAGAGACCGAATCTACAACAAGTGTAAGGAGAAATCTAAATCTATTCCTCCAACTCCACTGTATACGTCATTTGGTATCGACTCCTCCATTTGGTAGAGCCTTGTTCCCATTATAGAATCGACTGTAATATTACTCTCCATGCGTATGTTTAACATGCGAGTGTTTAACATGATTCCTTGTTCCAATCCAAAGTTCTTCGGTTATTCCATGCTGATCGTTAGAGGGTACGAATGCTGAGATATTTGAAAGGTGTTCCATCACGTACAGGGAGTTGTCCAGAATCACCATCGAGCAGCATCACATTTCGTTTTTAATTTAGTGTTGTGAATTTTTTAGTGGCAACGCTGTTAGAATTGTTGAAGTTTTTTGATTCAAATGGCTTTCTCTCCCACAAATCTGACTCTATTCGTCTTAAATGTTTATTTTTTCCTCCATTCATGAACCAATTTTTGCTGTGAGTGGAAGGAATGCAAAATCTTTGGTATCGTCTTGCATAGAGGCACCTTTCCAGGAGGTCTTCATTGTGTGGAGGACTGAGATGCCATAATTTCAAAGACTGGCTGATATATTGCTTCAAAATCTTGTCTTTAGATCAAATTTCTGTGAGATTTCAGTAATATAGAAGCCATCTAACCAGGGAGGCTGAGTACACAAGTTTAATTGATGATTTATTTGCTGAGTGTTTAATATCCATCTTCCAAAGATAAATTCCAGAAGGCCGAGTTGTTGATCCTTTGGAGTCCAGATCGTTTGAGTATCAAGGAGCAGAGTTGTCTCATTTTTTATTTGCCAAGATTATTCCTTGAAGGGGCCAAGAGTGAAAATTTCCAATAGTGTATTTTGGCCATTGTGAAAAATTATCTCTGTGCATTTTGTCCAACATGGTATCTTTTTTTATCATCACAACCACTTTAGCCATCTAATTCGAGAGATTCACCTAATATGTTCAATGAAAATGACCAAAATTAATGTAGTGTTGGAGTTATTAAATACTTTGATACTATGCTCTGCTGAAGACACAGTTAAAGTTAGCAAAGACACTCTCACAGATATTCAAACCTCTCTGCAAAATGCACAAGACAAGATTGAGTTTTGCAGCTTGAATCTCAATTCCAACAAGAAGAATTACAACAGTGGAGTCATCATTCTGAACTTGTTTCTGTTCAGAAAATTGAAAGAGACTCCCATAAGCAGCAAGCCAATAATGTTGCGGTTGATTCACATTCAATGCCCAGTACAAGAGCAGATTTTCATGCAGAAGCAAAAATCCAGCCTGCACTTCCCAAGCCCATCATCGGACCTTGGGAAGAGCTTGTCCATAACAAACACAAAACTGGTCTTGGATATGAAAAGGAGTCATCCTTCCATATTATAGAATATTCCAAGCCCATCAAATTTTAGAGTGCCAGATTCCTTTATGAAAATTCACATTCAATTGTTCCAGATCCTGCTCAGCTTCCACAGCAGCAACAACAGATTGAAAAATGCCAACACTGTGATCGAGTTGGCCATTGAAAGATCACTGTTTTGATCTTCACCCATGCAAGCACTGTGGTCAGCACACCCATTATTCACACAGATGCTTTAGAAACAAGCCTCCTGCAAGAAAAAATATTCATCTTGGATGGATCACTTCTTGGCAATGGGCATCAACATCCAAGAAGATGTTTAAGTCGCAAGTCAGAACTTGTTCTCGAATACTAAACAATATTACAGTTGATTTTTCGCCATCATCTCCACTTGCACCTGACAGGGGGGAAAATGGTGGTCATCTACAATCTTCGACACCACATCAAGCGAGCATGAGCCACAATCTCTCATTCCAGATTCAGAGTTGTAGCCAAAGACACAACAGTTCAAGCAAGCCTGAGCTACAATTTGTCATTCTAGATTCAGAGTTGTAGCCAGAGACATGGATGCCCATGAGCATGCCTTTGGTTGGTGGACAACCTTAAACCATCCATGCGAGGTTCACATTCTTCCTCTTCAAATAATTCAGAGCACTTCCTCTAGCAGAAGACTTCAACTTCTTGCCAGCCTTGGTAGAGTTCCAGGAAATGCATCAAGCATTCCAGTGTTGGTGGCCATCCTTAAACCATCGCAGGTTGTAGACCTCCCTTCTTCTAGGTTGAAGGTCTCCCTCTTCAAATATGAGGGACACTTCCTCTAGCAGAAGCCCTCAGCTTCTTGCCAGTTTTGGAAGAGTTTCGGGAACTGAAATAAGCATTGTGTTCTAGTGTTGGTGGTCATCCTTAAACTACCTCTTTATGCCAACATTTTAGAGAGCTGATTCAACCTAAGTGCTGCCTTGCATACTTTGAAAATTTTTAGTACAAATCTCTTCTTGGACTCACACATACCCCTTCAGATTAAGGGGGGGAATGTTGGACACCTAATCCTCTATGGGTAGGTGTGGAAGGCGAACAGTCACAAAGGAGTTCAAGTGACCTTGGAAGATGAATCCAAGGGTCACACCATTGTATTATAAATGTACATCCATGGTGAATAATATAAGCAACGAATGTTTATCTTTCAATTTGTGTGTTTTAACAGAAGTTGATTAATGTTTCTAGGATGACTGATTTTAAAAATAGCTTCAATTGTGCTGGGATCAATCCTAATACCATCTTTAGAAATGATATGACCCAGAAGTTTTCCTTCTTCAAGGCCAAAAAGTGTTTTCTTAGGATTTAATGAAATTCCAAACCTTATACATTTCTCAAATACTCTTCTCAGATGTAACAAATGTTCCTCATAAAATTTTTAATAGACAATAATATCATCTATATAGATCACAATAAACCTACCAATTTCATGAGCAAAGGCAATATCCATTGCTCTTTTAAATGTGGCTCCAACATTCATTAATCCAAAGGGCATCTTCACATACATGAAGCTACCCCATGGAGTAGTGAAAGCTGTTTTATCCTGATCATCAGGATGACCTAAGACTTGGTTGTAGCATGAGAAACCATCTAATAAAGAAATCCTACTAGATCCAACTACCTTATGTAATATGTGATCCATTTTTTTCAAAGGGTAGTTGTATTTTAGGGATACTTTGTTAAGATTTCTGAACTCTATGCACAATATGATTTCTCCTATTTTCTTTCTAGTTGGCACTATGTTGGACACCCATTTAGAGTACCTAAGAGGAACTACAATTTTAGCATCATACATATTTTTATTTTCTTTCTCAATCAGAGGAATCAGAACTGGATTTATTCGTCGAAGTTATTGTTTAAATGGTTTATGATCTTCTTTAATTGGGATTTTATGTTGTATACTACTAGTATCATAAGCTTTGAGGTCTTCATAGTTCTAGTCAAAGACATCAATGAATTCTTTGAATAAAGCACTGTATTTTTGTTTTTCAGCAGTTGGCAGTGATTTTGACAATTTTATCATTTTAGGATTTTTTTTCACTACCTATATTACAGCCTTCTACATCTTCTCCTGTGGGCTCAATCTTAGAATTCTTAGCTACATCATTGAAATCAAAGAATTATTCTAATGGAACTAAACCTCTAGGTAAAATATTATTCTTTAACTAAAGTATTTCAAACTCTTCTTTCTCTGGATCTATTTCAATAAATTCTAATTTATTTACAACTTTATCTACAGGAATATTTACATATGAATTTTCTACCTGTTTTTCTACATTATAATGTTCGACTATTTGATTTTATAATTCACACTCTAAATATATACTATATTCTTCATATTCATCCTTGGAATGCAAAATTTTTTTAGTTTGTTTGTCATTTCCAAACACTTGCCAAAACCTCATATTTTTTGGTACAACTGGTCGATGGTTTAATTCCACTGTATATTGTCTATTGGGGTGAGGCATTTTACAGGTGTTGGCTGAAAAAGATAGACCATTTGCAAGGAGATTTTAAGTTTCTATGGATTGTAACAAGATCATATTCCACAAAAATTTCTAGAAAATCAATCACAAAATTTCTGTATGCTCTCAATCTAGGATGGTTTGTAGAGTATTCCCATTTAATTTGTTTTATGATTAACTCAGAATCTCCATGAATAGAAATTATTTTGGCACCTAATTTTTTAAACAATTGCAATCCTAATAGAAGTGCTTCATACTCAGCTATATTATTTTTACATTGAAATTTGATCTTGCATGAATGACCTTCAACATGATTTTTTCCTGTGTTTGAAACCCACACTCCTGCTCCAGAACCCTCTCTGCTACAAGATCCATCAAAACTCATGTTCCAAAGAGGTTCGAGCTCAGTGTTTTGTTACACTATTTGTGTTTGGTTTTCATCTATTTCACAAATATCGTTTTTTGCATTGGTAACCTGAGTATTGATATATCCATCATTATAAATAATGAAAGAGTCTAAATCTGAGCGGACATAGTAAAGAGGATAGTTATGTGGTTTATCTTGACTGTTGACCATGAATTTCATCAAAGTTTCCCTATATAATATTCTTTGCTAACCAAACATTGGTATGGTATCATAGGTCATTTCCATTTGTAGGGTCCCTTATAAGTTTTCTCCCCATGAGCGTGACAAAAACATGCAATACTTAAGGGGTATATCTGCAACCACTATATCCATTACTAGACTTTTAGCTGAGATGTGAGCTAAAGTAACACATAGATCTTTGATGAGACCTAGGCATGTTAGGTCCCTATATTACTAGTTTAGTCCCTTATTCTTATTAGTGTAGCCCCCTTATTGTTATTGTTGTACCCCTGTAACCCCAATATTGTTATTATTGTGCCCTTACATTATTATTGTTAGGTCGGCTAGGATTATATTGTGGCCCCATGGACTCCTATATATAGAAGGAGGTTTTGGTCATTTGTATCATCAAAGATTTTTTCATTTATGTAATGTATTGGAGGTTTCCCCCTCGAAGTGGCTGATTTGTAAGGCGTTGATCTCTCTTTTCTTCTATTTTTGGAGCTGGTTTCATAACATTTGGTATCAGAGGTTTGGATTCTAGGGTTTCGCTGCTCCAAAAAGATCACCATGGAATTTTTGCTATAAAATTGTTTCTACAAAGTTTTAGAAGCTGAAAGTTTTACAACGCAAATTTGAAATCCTGAAGAACCTCCTGTAAAAATTTCAGATCTTGGTTTGCAATATTTTTGGAGATATCATATGTGGAAGTTAGGAATTTTTGCAGGCTCCTAAATTTAACCTAAACATGTCAACGTGGTATTTTCACTATAACTTTGTTTATATGAGGTTTCAGAAGCTGAAATGTTTACAGAGCGAAGCCGAACTTCTGAGGAACGTCGTGGAAAAATTTCAGATATTTATTCACAATATTTTCATAGATATGATCTGTGGAAGTTCGGGTTGTTTCAGGATCCCGAATTTCATCTCAAAGAGGTGACCATGGGAAAATCATCATAACTCTCTCTCTGAGCATCGGATTTGAATTATATAAACATTTGCCGCAAGTACACGGACTATAGTTTCCGTTATATCAATTTTATAGCTGAAGGAGGAAACAATGACATGTGGCACGTCGTACAATTTTTCTCTACTGAACCAGTCCATAATTAGGTCATTGTGGGATATTGGGCATAACTTTGTCTTCAAGAATCCAAATCAGGTTAGACTTGTGGCATTTGAAAGAAGCTTCATAGGGCTATTACAGGGCCGAATTTCAGATATTGAAGATCTGAAATCACAAAGATAATTTAGTTTCAATATCGAGATCCTCAAAAAACAAGAAAAAGGTGTGTATTTTGTTTTTTCGAATTGCATAAGTCTTGGTGAAAAATTAGTTTGAATTGATTCCAAGGGCATATTGTAGAATAGATATCAGTATTGGGTTCTAAAAATTCCTCCTAAAAATAATTCAACACCCATTAAGCCTTCTAAAGGCTCTACTATGACTCATGAAGACGAAGAATGGCAACATGACATATCAAAATTACAAGAGTAAGTGCACCAAATTTCACTCTCGCAAAGAGCAACAAAAAATGAAATGGAAGTTTTGAAGAAAGGCATGGAAGCTAAGATGGATGGCATGGAAGCTGGCATGGAAGCTAATATGGATGACATGGAAGCTAAGATCGATGAAAAAATGAAAGACAACATGGAAAACATGAAGAATGATCTAAAATAAGACATGGAAGGTTTGACAAATTTGATACAAGAAATGTTTCCTAATGGCGAAAAAGGTAGTAGAGGAAACTCATGATGAGAACAAAATAAATGTTAATTGTAATTTCATAAACTCTAATGTTGGATGGAAGAACCACCATATTCCAAAGATGGATATGAGTAAGTTTGATGGCAAGGGTCCCGTAACATGGATACTGCAGATGGAGAAATATTTTGATCTTAATAATGTGCAAAACACACAAAATGTATGCATTGAAACTTTACATTTAGAATAAAATACATTTGTATGGTATCGATGGCTTTGATCTCGTAAAAAAATTGTCACTTGGTTAATTTTTACGGAGGAAATGATAGCACATTATGAGGATACAAAAAACAACACCTTCTTTAGCCAATTGATAAATCTTAATCAAAAGGGTTCAGTGGTGGAGCACATTGAGGACTTCCAAAAATTAAATACAAGGGTAACTGATATTCTAGAGGAACACAAGATTGATGTCTTCATAGGGACTTTAAAGGATAACATCCAACATGAAGTTCACGTTTGGGAACCTGATTCATTGGAAAAGGAATTTAGGTTGGCAAGAAAAATTGAATGTAAAATCATGGTGACAAGGAAGCCTATCACTCACATATATAAAGATGGAAGTGTTGCTACTCCTAGACTTCCACAACCTACAAGGTTGACACCACAACAATTGGAAGAAAAAATAGCAAAATGGATTTGCTAAAGTTGTGATAGCAAATACACTAAAGGTCATAAATGTGTTGAGAATAAATTATTTTACATAGATTGTGAAGAGGAAGAAGAAAATGAACAAGAATCTTCAAAAGAAGAGGATATACACCAGAAACCAACCCTAGAAGAGGAAGGAATGAGTTTGACCATATCGTGTAATGTATTGGCAAGAATTACCACTCCTCAAAATCTCAAGATATAAGGACATATCAAGAAGAAAAATGTAATAGCGTTGATTGATTCGGGTAGTACCCATAATTTTATTCATTGTAAGGTAGCCAAGGAATTGAATTGTTTCCTATACCCATCACCAGAATGTCAAGTGATGGTTGCCAATGGAGGAACTATAAATTGCTCTGGAAAATGCCATAATATCAAGCTAACCATGGGGCAATATGTGTTGAATAGTCCAATGCTTTCCATTCCAATGGGAGGTGCTGATGTTGTACTAGGAGTACAATGGTTACAATATTTGGGAACAATAACTTTTAATTTTCAAGAAATTTTCTTGATTTTTTTTTTCAGAAGGAAAGGAAGTCGAATTACGAGGCATAATTTCACAATTATGCTCACTAGAAGTTCCAACATCAAAATCATCTATTTCTGTAGATCTCCAAAAAAACTTGGACAATCATTCCAAGGTATTTGAAACTCCCAAAGGATTCCCACCTATTCGTGATCATGATCATGGTATTAATTTGATTCCAGGAAGTGTTCCTCCAAACATCAGGCCTTATAGATATCCTTATGTCCAAAAGAGAAAAATTGAATGTATGATTGCAAAAATATTAGAGGCTGGTATAATTCAACCTAGTCAAATTTCTTTCTCTACTCCAGTAGTATTGGTGCACAAGAAGGATGGATCGTGGCACATGTGTCCAGATTATAGGGAAATCAATCATAGATCACTATTAAAGATAAATTTCCCATTCCCATGATTGATTAATTATTAGATGAATTACATGGAGAAATTTATTTAACCAAGTTGGATCTTCGTTCAGGATATCATCAAATTAGAATGAAGACTAAAGATATTCCGAAAACAACATTTTGAACTCATGAGGGTCATTATGGATTTTTGGTCATGCCTTTTGGCCTTACCAATGCACCTTCTACATTTCAAAGGTTGATGAATTCCATTTTCAAACCCTTCCTTAGAAAAATTTGTGCTAGTATTTTTTGATGATATACTAATCTACAACAGGTCTTGGAAGGATCATGTTCAACATGTTGATAGGGTGCTCAAACTATTGCAGGAGAAACAATTATATGAAAAAATATCCAAATGTTTCTTTGGAGTACAAGAGGTGGAATATCTGGGTCATATTGTATCTCACGAGGGTGTTAAGGTAGACCCTAACAAAATTAAAGCCATTAAGGAATGGAAAGTCCCCACAACCATAAAGCAGTTGTGAGGATTTCTCGGGTTAACAGGGAATTATCGCAATTTTGTTAAGAATTATGGGAGAATAGCAGCACCTCTAACAAAATTATTGAAGAAAGATGCATTTTCATGGACTCCTAAAGAAACTACGACCTTTGAACATCTTAAAGAGGCAATGTGCCTAGCACCGGTCTTAGCTACGCTAGACTTCACAAAAACATTTATTGTGGAATGTGATGCCTTAGGAAATGGAATTGGTGCTGTTTTAATGCAAGAAGGAAGGCCCATTGATTTTGAAAGTTGTCAAATCAAAGGAAAGTATTTATAGAAAGCTATTTATGAGAAGGAAATGTTAGAAATACTACATGCACTAAAGAAATGGCGACATTACCTAATGGGAAGACACTTCAAGGTAAAAACTGATCATGATAGTCTTAAACACTTTTTGGAACAAAGACTATCTTTAGAAGAGAAAAAAAAATGGGTCACAAAGATGTTGGGTTATGAATTTGAAATAATATGAAAAAAAGGGAAGCTAAATGTTGTTTCAAATTCACTCTCAAGAAAGAATTAAGAGGTGGAAGCATTGCTTTGTGCCATTTCTATTATCCAACCAGATTGGATAACCGAAGCAAGGGATGAATGAAAGAAGGACGAAGAAGTGTGCACACTCATTCAAAATTTGCAGCAAGATCCTAGTACATATGATACATTTAGTTGGGATAATGATTCCTTATGGTACAAAGATCACTTATATCATTGTAAGAATTGCCAACTAAAGCAAAATATTCTTTTGGAATTGCACAATTCTCCTTTAGGAGGAAACTGGATTTTAAAAAACTTACCACAGGGTGAAGAAATAATTTTTTTGGGATGGCCTTAAATCTAATATTCAAAAGTTTGTGGCGGAATGTTTAGTTTTCCAGAAAAATAAAGTTGAGACAATTAAGACTCCGGGTCTTCTACAACCTTTATCCATTCCAAGTCAACGTTGGGAGGATATTTCAATGGATTTTATCACAGGTTTGCCTAAGTCTGAAGGAAAGAGTGTCATCATGGTGGTAGTTGATAGACTTACCAAGTAGGCACACTTTTGTGCATTATATCATCCATTTAAAGCAAGTACATATGCTACTACATTTATGGACACAATTCAAAAGCTACATGGAAACCCAAATATTATTGTGAGCGACAGAGATCCCATTTTTACTGGAAATTTTTGGACGGAGTTATTTTCTTGTTTGGGTACTCAACTAGCTCATAACTCATCTTACCATCCTTAATCCGATGGTAAAACTGAGATAGTGAATAAATGTTTGGAAGGATATCTTCGTTGTTTTGTATCTGATAAACAAACAGAATGGGTCAAGTGGTTACCTCTCACTGAATGGTGGTATAACACTTCCTTCCATACTACAGCAAAAATGACCCCATTTATGGAACTTTATGGATATCATCCACTGTCCATCACATCATCTTTAAGAGAAATTCTAAGGTCCAAGTAGTGGAAGATCACATCGAGCATCAACAATAAGTTCTCCAACTCTTAAAGGATAACCTAAATTTGACACAGAATCGAATGAAATAACAGGCAGATCAACATCGCAGCGAGGGAATTTTTGATGTAGGAGATTGGGTATTTTTACGGCTACAACCATACAAAAAAATGTCCCTCAAGAAAGGTAAGAAGGATAATAAATTATTTCAAAAGTACTATGGTCCTTACAAGGTGCTGCAAAATATTGGTACTATGGCTTACAAATTGGAGCTTCCTGCTTCTTCACGAGTGCATCCAGTTTTCCACGTTTCATGCTTAAAGAGGGTTATAGGTGAAAATCTTCCTGTTCAAACAATATTGCCATAACTTGATGAGGAAGGAAAAATCATATTGGAACCTGAAGCAGTCACGGTAACAAGAACTCAACAGCTACAAAATCGATCAATTTCAGAGTATCTCATCAAGTGGAAGAACTTACCCACTGAAGACTCTACATGGGAGGATGAGAATTTCATACAGAAGCACTTAGAGCTACTCAAGCATTGAGGACAACACTTTTTTGAAGGAGAGAGGCATGTTAGGTCCCTATATTACTAGTTTATTCCCTTATTGTTATTAGTGTAGCCCCCTTATTGTTATTGTTGTACCCCTGTAACCCCAATATTGTTATTATTGTGCCCTTAAATTATTATTTTTAGGTCGTCTAGGATTATATTGTGGCCCCATGGACTCCTATATATAGAAGGAGGTTTTGGTCATTTGCATCATCAAAGAATTATTCATTTATGTAATGTATTGAAGGTTTCCCCCTCGAAGTGGCTGATTTATAACGTGTTGATATCTCTTTTCTTCTATTTTTGGAGCTGGTTTCATAACATCTTACTTTGTTGGAATCAAATGAATATAAATATTTATAAGGTTTAGTAATGTCAAGGCCAAGATTTTCCATAAAAAAATTGGGCGTTAAATTGTGTGAAGCACCTGAATCTAACAAATCATTATGGAAAATCTTATCATGAACATTTAGGCTAACGTAGAATGGAGAAACACCTCATTCGTGTGGTTTTCCATCAACTTCTGGCCCAAATAAGAGTTCAGGCTGATCATCATTCAAATTAACAGTGTCTGTGTTTTCCCCTATGTTTAGTGCTTTTATCACTTCATATCTGTGTAGATTTTTTTTCATTAAATCTGTTAGAGGAATGATAATTTTTGGTTTTGCTAATTCATTCACAATGTTGAATTATGTTTGAATCTTACTCAAGTTCGGAAAATCAGATTTATCAACAATTTCTTTTGATACAAGTTCTTTTTATTGGCTAGTGGTTGGGATATCAGTTTGAGTAGTTTTGGAAGCACTCTCAACTATATTTTTGGTAGGAGTTTCTATTGTCTTTTTTCCAAAACTATTAGCAGTGTTCTTGGCAGAATTAGCTGTGATTTTCTTAACAAAAATATTAGAGTTTTTCTTAGCAAGATTCTCATAATTTTTTGCTGTTGGGGGTATCTAAAGTTTTCTTACTCCTAAGTTTATATTTCCTATGGAATTCCATAATAGCATTTTCAAATCCCTATTTGTAATCATTTTATTCTTCTGAATCAAGCCGCGTTTGGGAAAGTTGAAAAAGCTCTTGTTCTTCTTGAGTGAGAAAACTGTTTCGTCATCATTAATACCCATCAAATTTATTTGGTTATATTCTACCTCTTATACAATTTCTCCATCATCATCAACATAATTCTCCTGAAACTGAGGTCTAATTTGTTGATCTGGTCCCCTTTGTTCCCTCTGTTTGATTTGGGGAGGATTTCTTCTAACATTTTGATTAATATTTTGAGGTGCAAGTTGGTTTTCTGTAGGAGAATCCCTTTCTGTTAGATTAATCCTTTCCATCATTCCTTATATTGTTCTTACTAATGAATCTATTTTGGCATCAATAGAAGAGGTTGTGGGTTATTCTTTCATGGTCACTCTTCTTTCAATTCTTATCCTAGCTTTTTTTCTAACAAATTGGCTTCTACACTCACTGCATCCTTTTGCATTTATTCTAATGTTGAAGAGTTTATCTCTCTCAGTTGATAAGACATGTCTGCCTCAAAGCCATTTGGGAATTTTTTTAAGGCTAGACCTTGTGGTGGTTTAATGTTTGTAGGAATTGCATTGTATACACTATTGAATCTAGTGCAATAATCCTGGACACTTTCCACATGTGCACTTCTAATGATTTAATATTCTGATATAATCTGAAGAGGGTTATTTTTGACTTCCCATATATTAAGCATTATTTGATTGAGTGCAGGGAGATCATTGATGCTAGCAGGAAGCAAGGATTTAAACCATTTCCTAACCTCTCCAGTGAGACTTTGTGCAAATAATATCATTTTGACATTTTCCTCATCTACTTCCTGCAGGTAAAAACTATCATTCATCATATCTACATGTTTTTGGGAAGTGATAGGTACAATTCCATCAAATTGTGGAATACTAGTTTGATAGTCCTAAGGCATGTTTGCCAAAATTCCTTGAAGAATAAGTGGAGCATATCTGGCTATCATTATAGGTATATGAGGATGAACAATATGTGGATTGGTCAAAGGTGGTTGTTGGATGAAAGGTGCATTTTGAATTAGATTTGGAGCCTGAACTAAAGCTTGATGTTTTAATGAAAGTGAATGTTGGATTATGGGTGAGGATTGGGGAGAAGATGGGGTTTGAGTTGCTTGATGAGAAATTACAGGGGTAGTAGTTTAAACTATAGAATGGGTAGGAATAGATGATATGGGATGAACATATTGTGATGAGGTAGATGAAATTGCAAAAGAAGTCAGGGAAAAGAGTTCAACATATTGTTGGGCATATACCTCATGAACAGAAAGGTCGAGACCTGAAACTAAACCTTGAAATTTTTCAAAATATTGAATAATTTGAAGGTCAATATCAGGTTGGGCATACTGTACTTCAAAATAATGATGTCTTAAGGTGGATTGATCTACCACAATTTGATCTACCCAGTTGGATGACTTAGTTCTTAACAAACTATGTTCAAAAGGTAAATAAAATTCAATGTCTTTTAGGGTAACAAAATCCTTCGGAAGAGAATCTGCCCTAAGTGGAGGAATTTTACTTCCTTGGCTCTCTGCTATACTTTTTCTTCTCAGTATTTTTTCGAGATCATCACCAATAAATGTAGGCTTTGGATCAGGATGAGATCTGGTGTAAGCTCTTTTGGGAGCCATAATTAAAATCTAAGGCACACACACTTATTATTTACAAAAAATGAAAAGGAAACAATCTCTCGAAATATTCCTATCATACACTTTTCTTAACCAAGGAAATGAATCCGAAGAAAATTAAAATATTTTAAATTCTCCCCAGTATGGTCACCACTATGTTATGATTCTGTAATTTATGATATTTTGAGAATAAACACAGAGGACAACATCAAAACCACTTTGGAAGATGGGATCTAGCCCTGCCAACTTCAGAGAGGGATCACTCTATAAAATTTAGCTATGTTTTATGTGAAGTTTAGGCTAGTTATTACTATACTGATTGTTTGTTTTATTTGGATTGTTTCGTTGATTAAATTGTTATAATTCCATTGGGATATGGAGTCTAAAGATTAGCTGGATCTACATCAAAATTTGAAGGAGTTTCACAGGGAAAGCTAGGTTGCAATAACTGGATCTTTTAGGATTTTAAATGAATTATGAAATGGAAGAAATGTAAATTTTCAGTAGAAATTAAGGAGCAATGAAGTATTCATCAATTTGATTTCAACAAAAAACATGTAAATTACAAACAACCATAGTAGGGTGCTCTTTATAACATATCATATTCATCATAGTTTCTGTTATGTAATTAATATTTTCATAAATACAAAGAAAGAAAAATGATGAATAACACATTAAAATAATAAAAACATCACCAATTGGTACACCACATGAATCTTGTGAAGAATTTCCTTGTATTATTGATGCTTCCTCATCCAAAAAACCAATAGACAAAGAGATGGACTTATGCATAAGTATAAAGAGAAAAGATAATAAATGAGGCCTTAAAGGCTGATACATACACACAGTACTGGAAGCAATCACCCAGTGATCAAATTAGGTTACTTTCTGCATTTGACTACAAAACTAGGAAAATGCAGATGACCTTCCTACAACCAAAAGTCAAGCATCCCAAATCATTAGCTAATTATAAAAAGACATCATATGAAGTTCAAGTAGAAGATATTCATCCAATAGATCAGATATAATTTCACAAACAAGTTCGTGAAATGATTTATTAAACCATGAAAAACAAAGCCATGAGTGTACAAAAACTGCAAAACACTCTAGAAACATCACAGATTAGCTCAAATTAGAAAAGGCATCCTCACAGGCTAAGGATAATAGAATAAAATCACTAGAATATTTGGTTATTGAAGTAGGATATGATCCTAATAATGTCAAAGTTGCAAAAGAACTGATAAAAATGAAAAATGCAGACATTGCTGCATTAAAGAAGCAACTAAAACAACCTCATACTAAACATCCTCAGGCAAAGGAAGTATTACAGGATGCAAACTAGAAATATGAGATGATGAATCTCATTATTCAATTGACTGCCCAAATAAAAGAAATGGAGAATGAAATGGACAAGTTGGTCAAGGAGAAAAAGGCCAGAGAAGAAGTTCTTGTCACTATTATTCCTGTAGTCACAACAACTGTGCCTTCTACATTAGCAGAATCATTAGCCCCTACAGTTCCAATGGCTACAACACTTCAAGTCACCTCAGCAACAAAGTCATCTACATCAATGACACAACCCACTGATGAAGCAAGTAAGTTAGTTAAAGCAATGCAGGAAATGTCTATTCAGACAAATGAAATCAACAGACTTAAAGAACAACTGAAAATTATGGAGGATGAAAAGAAACTTGCTCAGATTATGCATAAGAATGAAGAACAGAAAGCAAACAGATTAACATAAAAATTGAAGAAGTTAGAAATAGATTTAACTCTGAAAGAACCAATGGCACAAGCCAAACAGAAGCTATGGGATAAAATCATTGAATCTGTCAATGATATTTGGCCATCAATCCAGGTTATTTATGAACAAAAATATCTAATCAAAGCAGCAGGTGAAGCCATACAAAAAATCAAAGAATAACTTGGCAAAAAGCCAGAAGAGGCAAATGAAATCATCAAATTCCTTAATTCCAAGAATAAGAATGAACTAGAAGAAATTGGAATTAGTGACAAAACATATACCATTCTTGAAGTCAGAAAGGTAATTTTAAAAAGGAATTTAATGATTCAACTTGAAGAAAATTCGAAAACATGGAGCTTGGAATAACTAGATTTATGATGAAGTTTGACATTCTGAGACAGAAAGGCCTACCAAATCCTCTGGTTATTCATGAAAAATTGATGAAACAAGAGGATTATGATAAGAAAATGAGAGAAGTGGCCAGGGATCAAGCTAACCTTCCTTCTTCACAAGGAATTCCAATAGGGAAAATTCTCTACAAAAGTTTTTAAAATCTTTTTTACCTACAACATGAGGTAAAACACCTGTTAATCAACAAGCCTACATTTTCAAAGTATACAGAGGCAGATGAGATATTCAGAAGGATGGTGAAAATTAAGTTACCAGAGGCAGAGAATTAGGAGAAATTGACTGATTTACTATGAAGGTCAAAGCAGTAAAACATAGCAAACAATTTGACAATTATAGAACATCAGTAACAGTGAAAACAAAACAGTCAAAGAGTATCAGAGTTTAAAGAGTATCAGGTGAAATTCAAATTAGAGTTAAAAGATAAAGATGCCAACGTGAAAGACACTCAACTGCAGCCTTCGTTGAGCAAACAACAAAGAGTCAAATCATCAACAAATCAAAGACAACAAACAACAAATTCAATAAAAGCAGAGACATCTTGCATTAGTTAGATAACTGTCTCTATCTTCTTGCATGAAGATATTTAATTTTCCATGAATAATTCCTAAGTTTGTTTTAAGATATTTTGTAAGAGTTTTTGTATAAATACTTCACATTTCAAAGTATTTAGGGTGGATGAATTGCTAAAAATTTATATAGTTGTACTAAGCTGAAACCTGAGGGTTCTTGGTACCATTTTCAAGTCAGCAGAATGGATTGAGCAATAAAGAGATAATATTACAGGATTCATGTGTTGGGCCACTTCAGTGAAGTATTCTCAAATGTTCTTTGTTTTTATCTAAAGTTTTCACAATACTTGCATGTTTTTCTAAATCTAAACGTATAACAGAAATGTTATTTCAGAATATGTTTAAAAGCACTCTATTTTGAACTTTTATGTCATTTACATGTTTTCTACTGATATCTAGATTAGGGAATTCTTAATTTCTCCCTAGTTTAGATTGACCTCTATCTTTTCACTCATTATCCGGATTTGAGAACCCTTAATTGCTCTCTCATTCTGATTGAAACCATTTTCACCATCAGCCCAAGGATTTGAAGTTACTTAGCTATCCTGCCTTGTGAAAAATTCCCTTTAGAACCTTGATTCCGATCTAGCTGCTTGATATATTGACTCCATTAGCCCAATGGAATTCAGACCTACATCTATCCATCTGAACTAGTAATTCCACCACCAAACCAAATCGAAAATCAAAATCCCAACTAATCCTACATAACTAGCCTAAAAGAAACTAAAATCAACAAAGATAAATCATATAGAGAGAGCCCTATCTGGGCATTAGGAAGGCTATATCCTAAAGCTTAAAAGTAGGTTTGTGGTTACCTCTAATATTCTTTAAACCAAAATATAAACAACCCTTGAGAATTATTGGAGTGATAACATCCTGGCGACCATACTAGGGAACTAACCAGTCCTCAGTGTTTAAAATAAATCTTAAAGGAAACAATTTTACTTATATTTTCACCTTAAGATTGTTTTAAAGGGTTGTTAAGTAAAATTTTCATTAAAAAACTGAAATTTTGGCTTCCAAAAGAATCTACTATACCAGGTCTAATCCAGATCGAGAACTTGCTGTAATAGTAGATAATCCTGACAGAATTTTAAAGAAAAACAAAAAAGTAGAAAGTTTAGGTAATAAAAATTTATTGATCAAAGAAAATTCTCTTCCCAATAAATTATCAAGTTTACAAGACATTGAATTTGATTTATCTTCTGAGAAATATTTGCTTAAAACTAAATCAGAAAGTGACATATATAATAGTGTAATAGAGTGTGTAAATTCAAATTTATTTAGTACCACCTCATCTATTATTTCACTTTTATATAAAACTAAATCAGAAAGTGACATATATAATAGTGACTCTAAGTGAGAAATCTCTAGAAGTTTATAATAAACTTGATGCTTTAACTGCAAATTTGATTAAGGAAATTAATGAAACTTATTTTCAGCAACAATTTGAATTGACTGCTTTATCTGCCTATACCCCTAAGCCTTCTACCAGTCATTTAGAGTCTGTAAATTCAAATTTATTTAGTACCACCTCATCTATTATTTCCACTACACCTCATTCCACAGAATCCTTCATTCCTAAGATTCCTCTACAACCTAAAGTTTTATTTCCATCCCAAAATACTGCAAGTTCATCTTCTAGCATTGCTTCTCCATTTTCAAGCACTTCAACCACGTTTCCAAGTACATCTTCTAGTTTCCCAACCTCATTTGCAAGTACCTCAACCTCATCACCAAGTACCACACATTTACCTCCTAGTCCAGCTAGAATCTTAGCTATGGCTGCCAGATATGCTCCTTTGGTCCTACCACGGAAGTTACATAACATGCCCCAAGATTATCAAAGCAAAATCCCTCAATTTGATGGAACTAGTCAATACACTGCACAATAACATGTTAACAAAATGACTGACTATTTCGAACTGCACAAAATTGATGAATCTAATGTCCAAATGAGATTGTTTGCCCAAAATTTAGCTGGAGAAGTAAAAAAATGGTTTAAATATGTTATTCATCAGTATTTTTCACTTGTTGGTGATGACTAGTTGTAACAGCCAAGTTTTCTAGCAGATGATCTAAAAATTTGTCAAATTTTCCAGCTGGAGAACACCCATAAAATTTCTTGCCCTCTTACCTTTAAACCCGCCCATGACGAGATGAAACCTCATTATCAAATCCTACCTAGCCTCAGCCATACTAGTCTGCCCATAGGCTATAAAGAAACAATCCAAATCTGTCCAAAAAGTCTCCCCTAAGTTAGGAAGTGGCGCTTTAGGCATTTCTCCCTTGGCGAATTATCCTAAAGCCAAAGAACCTCCATCTGCTATAGACCAGTCATAACAGACCTCCCCATTCTACAAATAAAGTTGGATACAGCCCTAGGTCGCGCTACTAATACACCCTCAAGTCTCAGCTATTCATGTACCATAAGTCAAACTGATTCTAGGTGTTTTTACAATGTTTTAAATGGATCTTTCAAGGACAGAGGCCTACCCGCATCTCAGAAGACAATTTTTGGCCCCACATGAGAAGACAACTGCTTCTCAATGTGATCTTGAGCTTGGGATGCAACCACAGAGCATAGAGTTTTTCATTAAGCTCTTGTAATCACATTCAAAGCTTGAAAGGACAGTGAAAGGAAAAATAACACTGTCAAAGGGCTGATGATATGACATGACTAAAAAAACCTCCTTCATCTATAAGCAGAGGGTTTGAAGACTGAAGAACCTCCTTCATTTCACAAGCAGAGGGTTAGGAGCGCCTCCTTCATCTATAAGCAGAGGGCAAATGGACAAAGTTTGATTTTAGGAGTTACACTGACTGTAAGACAAATTTTTTGATGAATAGTGAGACAATAACTAAGGTTTTCTGAAGTAAAATGATGATTAAAGGCAGAGGCAAAACAATGGGCTTTAAAAATGATTTGAATAAGTTCACTATTAGTTGAATTACAATGTAAAGCTAACATGTTCATCATCATTGAGGAAAGATTTTGAAAGCAGATAGTCAAAGGAGTCAAAGGGGTCTTGGTCTCAAAGTAACCTTTGCCATCATGTTCAAAAGGAAAACAGGCATCTGTCAAAGAAGGCCTCCTTCATAAGAAAAGTAAAGGAGCTCATCATGGTTTGAAGATGAAAAGAAATCATGGCATATGCCAAAGATTCTAAAGGGACTGCTCTCAAAAAAAGGTGAAATAAATGAAAGCCCAGGCTTCTTGCAGACCTCCTTCACAGAAGAAACTAAAAGGCAGTTCTCCCTTGTTCAATTTTCAAATCTAGAACATCATCCCCTGTCTTATCTCCTCAAAAAATTGAAACTGGATCATTTTGGCAATCTGAAGATAAGTTAATGTTTTTTGGATCGAGGGCCTTTTGTAAACAGGATTTGCACTTACAGTGTCCAACAAGTTTTTTACCCACAGTCAAAGAGAAGCTCAAATAGCACAAGTCACAACAGATGAGCCATACAAAGACAAGAGGTGGGAAAGGGATATTAAAAATGCAGTTGAGCTCCTTATCCAGTAAAAAGGCAGTTGCACTCAAAGGGCACATCTATGATCTTTCATATGGTTCAGAGAAGATTTTCCTTCCACAGTGCAGGTATCAGAAAAGGAAGACAACTTTTCTTTCCTAAATGAGAAGCAATGAATTTTTTTTTATAATTTCTTGAAGAAATTTTTTTTACTTCAAAAAAGGGGTGAGGCTCACAAAGGAAATGATCATTTTCCACTATAAGTTCTGTTTGAACAAAAGGGAGTCTCATTTTTGTTTTGGAAAGGGTACGAGCTTCAGGTTTTGGTTTTAACCCAAAGGCCTTTTCAAACATTTTCGAAATCTTCATCAAACACTTCATAGGGTTTTTGATTCTCTTTTCAAATACAAGGGTAGTTTGATCGTTGCAAGCTCTTTTAAATTTCTCCATACACAAAGAAAACTCCCCTTTGCTGGTCATCTGGGTCGAAGAAGGAATTTTTGGGCAAATTCATCGATTTTTCGGGCTTAAAAACTGCGCGGCGCACCTGTACACCTGCGCGGCGCGTTCATGCACACTTTTTCCACAAGAATGTAGGTGTTGGTCACGTCGGCCCAACAAGTGACCGACAATTGGTTTTGCGCGACGCTCTCTCGTTCTAAACGTGCCGCGCATGTCCAAGCGACCAAAATGCCTCCCAACCAATCTTAAAGTTGATCAAACTCCTCGAGCAAGGCTGCCATCGTGTTCCAAGGTATTTTGTTTTGTTCCCTTGCTAAATTCAAACTGCTAGATGGTGTTTGAAGCAGTAAAAGTCTTGGTGTAAATCCAGGTAGTTTAAGTGAACGTTTTGAAAGAGAGTTATAGTTGGTTTAGAGTGAAGGGTTGATTCTGGCTTCAAAGAGCCTATACACTGCCCTCAGAACAATGCATCAACATACACCTGTAGGTCCAAATATACACAGTAGTGAAGGGCTCGTAAAAAGTGTGAAAGTAACCCTAATATGATAAAACGAAGCCAACCTCTGTCAGCATTTGTAAGGGAGAAAAACAATGCTTAGGAGGGTTGAGAGTTTTGTTTAAAAATCAAGATTTGTTGTGGTTATGTTTGCTAGAGGTGAAACAGTGAGAATGGTGAGTTTTTATTGATGTAAAAATCCCATTAGACTGCCCTCAAAATAAGGGTAAAAGATGAAGGCACTGTTTTAAAACAGAAACTCAGTGTTTGAAAAATGAAACAGTGGTCCTAATTTCAACCACAGTAATCATCCATATATTACTTGGTCATTGTTCAAAGTTTTCCTCAGTGTGGTGAAGAGCAAAATCAAGGCTGCCTTTTTGACCATAAACAGATTTTAGTATATGAAGCTGTGAATTGCCATTTGGAGGTATTGACAAAACTGTGGATGAGGAGTGGTGAATACAAGGGCAGTATATTGATTAGGAGAGGTGTTTGCCTGCTACAAGGCTGTTTTTTTGTCCTCAAAACACCAAAACCCTGTGACCTTGTCCAAACATAGAAAATCACTTTGACTGTGTGTACCTTATGTTGACTGTGGGCTTATCATTAAGATTATTTTTTGAGTGGCATACAAAGGGAAAAATAGTGTTTTGGAAAGAGCAGAGAATTTTGTGTTTAAAAGTCATCTCACACAACATTTGAAACAAATTTTACCTTGATCAAACAATGATTGAAAGAGAAGGAAATTTTTTTTTTTGAGGATACATTTCAAGAAATATTTTCGAGGCAGTTTGGTTTTGCAGAGAGCATCTCTAACAAGATGCCTCCCAGGCGGGATAGTAGGAGTGGATTGCATAAGAGGTATGAGCCTATTTCTACCGAAGAAGTGAATGCAAATCCATCAGTCTTATTCAATTTTCATGAGGTGGGATGTTTAGATTTTTGCCAAAGGGTGCAAGAGGTGAAGAGTTTTTCTCCTTTGACACACCTTTGCGCTTTGAGGTTTCAAGATAAGCATTTCCAATTGGCAGGCCTTGACTTCAAGTTCTCCCCAAGATCCATCTCCAAAGCCACTAAAATTCCCTATATTGGCGAGAAATGGTTTAAACAAAGCCATTTGGACTCAGATGATTACAAGCCCTTCCTAAACCTGAGCACAGAGAATCATGTCCTTCTATTTTCCCTTTCTCATATCTTTTAGCCAGCTACACCCCTCTCATGAAGATTATCATGAAGTACTTTACTTGTGAGGGAAGATTCTCCCGAATTTATGCATATCACATTCGACTGCTCATGCATTTCACTAGAGCCAAATTGCTAAATATTCCTTTCTTCTTACACAAGAGCATTGAAAAAATGGCCTCCACTGTCCAGAAAAAGCCTCCTTCACAGCAAATAGCCTGTCTCTTCCATCACTCTCTTATCAAAATCATCATTCTTCATCAGCTTGAAAATAGAGAGGTCTCTTGGGATGTTTTCATCACTCATCCAGATTTCTCCACTGTCCCTCCAGTCCATACATCCCCTACCCCTCCTACTCATCGCCCCTCGCCTTCTTCTAGCATACCTACTCCTAAAAAGCTCAAGTTTACTATAGAACAGACAAAGGAACATGAAGAAGGAGAAGGAAGTGACCAGTAAGAGAAGGAAGGACATGAGCAAGAGGAAGAAAGTGCTGGAAAACAGCATGACAGTGGTGAGGGTGAAAAACAAACTGATGATGAGGCTGAACAACAGCCTTATGGTGACACACAACAACATCACAGTGGTGATGAACAATAGCAAGGGAAAGAGGAAGAAAATGCTGAACAACAACATGAAAGTGAGGGAGAGACAGGGCAACATCATGAAGATAATGAACAAGGACAGGAAATGTATGAATAGGGGCAGTTTTGTGAGATAGAACAACAAGAGCAACATGAAGATGATGAAAAAGGGCATGACAATGATGAGCAAGGGCAACCTCAAGAAGAACAACAACCTCCTCAAGAAGAACAACAAACTCAAAAAAAAGAGGAACAAGGTGACAAAGGTAAAAGGGCCATGCCCTCTTCTCCTAAAAAGGCCAAGCCCCAGATAGTGAAGAAGAGAGTGCCTAGAGTGGTCACTCCAAATGTGACAAGGGCTCTCCGAAGTAAAGGAAAATTGCCAAAGAAGCCTATCATTGATTTTCCTAGGAGGAAGAGCACTAGAATAGCCACCCAAAGCAAAGGGAAGGGCAAGGTAGAAGGAAGTCATGAACAGGAGAGTGCATTTGATATCATCCCTATCCAAAGCGATGATAGTGATAATGAGGCTCAGATTCTAGAAAACCTTTTGATCCATAGGGAAGGCCAAGTTGATGCATTGAAGGATGATCTTCATAGGGAAAGGAATTTCAATCAATTTCTTCAAATCCAAATTAGGCAAATGAGTGTCCATATGGCTGTTTATGAGACACGGGCGACTAAGTACAAGAAGGAGGCCTCCAAAGCCCAAGCAAGGTTGGAAGAATTCATGGGCGAGTTTGATGAAAGTGAAGGCGATGATCAGCCTAAGCAAAAGAGGCCTAGAACCATGGGGCTTAAAAGGGCCCTTGAGAAGCAAAAAGAAGAGGAAAATGCCCTTCTCCAATCTACCCCTCTCACTACATTGTTTGAACAGGAGATAGAGAAAAATAAGGAGGCATGGCTTGAGAGAGTCAATGACCATTTGGAGAAGAAGTTGGAGAGGGAAAACAGGGATTTAGACCTTCAAAGGAGAATGACGAGGCATTATAAAATGCTAAATCAGTTTCCCGGCGTAAGTTGAAAGCTACTCAAGACAAGCTCAAGGAGGCTAAAGGGAAGCGCCCGACGCGGAAAGTGAGGAAAGACACATCAGGACTTTAGATTTTGGCCTCTGCTTCACAACATGTTGCTGAGAACCCTTGAGGGTCATGCTCACCAATTTTGGGCGATTTTCGACATATTTTGGTTTTTTGGCATTTTTGGGTTTTTGGCCAGAACTCATGGGCTTCGCCATTTCAGTTTGGGGGATCATCAAAGGAGGAGAATGGTATCATTAGATGCCATAATTTTAGTAGCACACACTCAAATATTTTCAGGACATTTGAAGATCATTTTCTCCCCCGAAATGGCGAAAAATGCCCGCTTTTTCTACACTCTGCCCGGTCTATCAGCAAACTTTATTTTTTGGTTTTTTACACACAGGCCTATTTTTTGAGGACTTCTAGGCATCATATTGAGAAAATTATAGTTTCTCCAGAAATTTTACACTCATAGCTTTCCAACGAGCTATCATGAGCCTCGTTTCGACATCGGGAAGGCTGCCAAAAGTTGCCGGCAAGTCAGGGGACCTTTTGCTGATGTAATTTTTGAGTATTTTTGTAAAATTTGAACCTTTAAAAATTGCTTTTTCCTCATGTGAGTTTAGCTATTTTTTCACATTAGAAGTTATGAAAAGTCAATTTAATTCTCTCTTTTAGCATTTTTTAGATATTTTATGAGATATTTTGTGCCTTGGGCTTTGCAAAGCCTCAAGGACAAGTTTAGATATTTTGAATAGGCCAATGAGAGTGCAAATTGAACTAAGAGGTTTTCCTCACTTGAGCCTATATATTCCAAAGGATTTCATTGTAAACAAGGCTGAACTTGATGATAGAAGCAATATATGTTCATATAAGCTTTGGAAGAAATACTTGTCTCATGCTCTTGGATAGTCTCTTGGATGTTCTTGGATGATGAAAAATGATTGTTCTTGGATTCCATGACTTGGTAGAATGGTATAGTGTCTCTTTCTTTGTTTTGTTTTCTATTTTTCATTCATGAATCCATGTTTCTTGCTTGCTATAGATCAGTAGAGAAAAAATTTGAGACATGCCCTTGGAGGCACCTCAAATTTCCTGTTTCTTCATAGCTTCAATGTTTTCTTCTTCCTTAGTCACATTAAAGAATTCTTGATTGCTCTTTAATAACTTAAGGATATTGTTGCTTATTTCATTCATGGTTTTATGCATTCTAAGTATGATTTACGGTATGCCCTGCTTACTCATGGCTAGCCATAGCTCCATCCATGAAATTTCTCTTTGACTGATTAGATTGTCATTTGTTGAACCAAGGAGGTCTTGTTCTGATCTTGCCCTTTTCCTAAGACTATGCAATTTTGTTTTCAAAGTGCCAAATAACTTGAAGTACTGTGTTTAGGAATTCCGACATAGCGATTTGAGTTGTTTGTCAGTCTTAAGTGTTTTTTCCCCAAAGTCTGATAGCCATTTCCCAAAGTTAGAGGGTGATATATCTCTATGCATGGCTTGAATGTTTATTTCTATGTATTGATTAGCTTATAGTTACATTTCTCATGATTAATGGCTTTCCCTACCATGTTTATGTCAGCTACTAAACTAGTTATGCTTGAAATCCTTTGTTGTTCCCAAACTTGATGTTCATTTTATTCCATTTTGCCCAAAGATCCTTTCTACCTTGAATCAAATTGGCCCTTCAATAGCCTTGTATCACCGTCTGATAGCTTTCTAGACCTTTTCGACCCCATAGCCCAGTTGATTTGACATATTTTTTACCTATCTTATATCTTTGATCAGTTTCATCCCTCACAACCTAAAAACCAAAACCAAAAAACCTACTTCATAACTAGCCTAAAATCAGAACACAATAAGCAAAACACACAGATATCCTTTACACATATAGAGAGAGCCCTCTCTGAGTCCAGGAAGGCTAGGTCCTTGGGCTCCAAAGATTGGTTTGATGTTACACTGTCATTTGGCTTGCCAATAAGCCAAATCATGGGACCCTAACAGAAGCTTTACCTGCCAATCATATTGCTGATTTAGAAGCCTTCCATAGATTGTTGTCAGTAGATGGGAGAAAAAGAAGAATCCTTTACAATTTTTGTCTGAATATGAACATATAAAAAGAGGACCTAATGAGTCAGTTCAAGACTATTGTACTAGATTAAACAATATCTACAATGCTATTCCAGTATCATTAAACCCCCACAAGATTTAGCTTTACTCAAATTTCCTACTGGTTTTGATATGGATATGTCATACTAATTGAGGGAAAGGAACCCAGAAACACTAGAACAAATGCAAAACATAGAAGTTAGTGTAGAAGCCAATTTTTTAGCCAAGAGAGCAAGAATGAGAAATGAAAGAAGGGTAACAATAAAAGAGGAAACATCTACATCAGATAGCAAAATAGATAGTTTAGTAAAAGCCATGGAAAAAAATTATGGATAGACTAGAAAGTATGGAAAGGAACAACAATGGGATAATCAACAACAAGGCCCTCAGATAAGAAATCCCAAATTTAGAAAAAACACCAACACTGGTAAATCTAGAGAATCAACACTTGATCAAACAATAAGACCACCTTTCCAAGAGAACTATGTTGAAAGTTATCACAAAAATGAAGATGATGAAGACACCCAGATTAATCTAATGGGAATCAATGATGATAATACTATTTTTCTTACACAAGAAGAAAAATAATTATATGAATTACAACAGTTATAGTTAGAATCTGGAGAGTCTTTTGATTATAAGAAAGGTTATGAGCTTTCCATTAATGAATTTCATAAGCAATATAAGCTTAGGAGTAAGAAAAATGTAGAAGCACCTACTAAGAAATCTGCCCAAAATCAGAGAAAGAAAATAGTAGAAGCTCCTACAACCAAAGTACTGCAAATCCTCCCTAGGGAAACCATACAAAACTCTAGTTCAACTCAGAAAAATTCAAATCCTAATCAGAAAATTTCTAGTCCAAAAATTGCAGCTAGTCCTAAAATTGTTGACATTACAGATATTGATGTTCAAACATCAGCTGATCCTAAAAAATATGCTGCTGCTAAGACACCAAATTCTGCTAAAACAACAATTTCTGATCCAAAAACTTCTGTTGCTGATCCAAAATCAATTGATCCTAAAACAGCTACTACCAAAACAGTTGCTGAAACTTCCAAAAGTGCCAAATTTACCATTGCAACTCAAACTGTCCCTGAAAAGAAGATAAAAAACTGTAAAATAGTGGAAACACAAACAGAAAATGAAAAACCAACTGTAGAAAAATAAGAGAAACATACTCAAACTACAATTAGTAAAGAAGAAGTCATTTAGTTAGGAAAAACACAAGCACCATTCAACATCCAAACTGAAATTGCCAAATAGAAGATACCAATTCCTTTGATAGAATTGGTAAAACATGATTTATACAAATCATATATCACTGACACATTAAACATGAATGAAGGAGAAGAGTTTATTAATTTGAGTGATGACCAACCAGAACTAATATTTGGTCTTGAGGTAAATGGAAGAAACCAAGAAGGAGGAGTTCCTCCTTTCTACATTAGCTTGAATGTTCATGATCAAATTTTACATAATGCTATGCTAGATTCAGGAGCCTCACATAATTTAATGCCAAAATCCATTATGGAAAATTTGAATTTAGACATCACTAGACCTTATAAATATCTTTTCTCATTTGATTCTAGTAAAGTGAATTGTCTAGGTTTAATCAAAGATTTATGTGTCACTTTAGTCCAATACCCTAGAAAAAGTAAAGTCATGGATATTGTAGTAGCTAACATCCCTCCAAAGTATGGAATGCTGTTATCTCGCCCATGGGGAGCAAAAATGCAGGGATCTCTACAACTAGACATGTCTTATGCCACTATTTCAATATTTGGTCAACCCAAGAAACTTTACAGAGAGACTTTAATGAAGTACATGGTCAATAGTGTAGAAAGACCTCGAAACTATCCTATTTATTCTACACCTACTGATATGGACTCTTTCATTTTATGTAATTCAGAAACTGGCATAGAGAACAACACATCTTTAAAACAGAAACATAAGGAACTAGACAGTGAGAACATATTTCATGAATCAATGTGGCACCTAGATTTTGATGGATCAGTAAACAAATTAGGAGCAAGAGTAGGAGTTTGGATTCACAACATGGAAAACAATAATTTAGAAGGTCATGCCTTTAGATTAAACTTCAAATGTACAAACAATATGGCAGAGTATGAAGCTCTAATCTTAGGACTACATATTGTTAGAAATTTAGGAGGCAAAAGAGTTTCTATCATGGAAGACTCTGATTTAATTGTAAAACAAATTAGAGGAGAATATTTTGTATATAATCCTAGATTAAGCCAATACAGAGAAACAATTTTAGGTCCGATTAAAGAATTGCTAGAATGTGACTTTGTTGTAATTCCTAGAAAACAAAACATACAAGCACACAATTTAGCAACTTTTTCTAGGACCCACAATCTGCCTTTTCAGCCAAATTGCCAATATACAGCAGAGGTAAGACATAGGCCCACTATACTAGACAAATTAAAATATTGACAAATTGTTTCACAGGATACTCAAATATATCACTTCATGAATGCCAAGGGAGAATTCTAGAATTGTAACATAGATATATATTGTACAGTAGATGATAAAATAGACAATGAGATAGATGTAAATAATTTAGATTTTAAGGAATCCACTAAATTCACTCAAGTAGAAATAGATAAACTAGAAAAGGTAGAAATTGAAGAATTAGCAGATGATGATTCTGACATTTTAAACCTTAAGAATAACTTTTTACCTAAGGGATTAGCCCCATTAGAAGATATTTTTGATTCAAATGACGTTGCAAGAAAACCAAATATGGAACCATTAAGATCAAATATAGAAGAATGAAATATAGGAACAAAACAAAGGCCAAAACTCATCAAACTTTCCAAAGCATTACCTCAAGAAGAAAAACTGAAAGACGTAGCTCTGTTTAAGGAATTTCAAGATGAATTTGCATGGAGTTATGAAGACCTAAAATCTTATGACACTAGCATAATACGACACAAAATACCTATAAAAGAAGATAAAAAACCCTTCAAACAGAAGCTTAGGAGAATCAATCCAGTTTTAATGCCTTTGATTGAAAAAGAGGTAAAGAGAATGTATGAAGCTTAGACCATTGCACCTATCAGATATTCTGATTGGGTTTCAAACTTAGTTCCCACTAGGAAGAAAACAGGGGAAATCAGACTTTGTGTTGATTTTGGGAATTTAAATAAGGTGTCCATAAAATATAACTACCCTCTCCCCAAGATGGATCATATTTTACAGAGGGTGGTTGGTTCATCTAGGATTTCATTACTTGATGGATTGTTTGGGTATAATCAGATCTTAGTTCAGCCAGAAGACCAACCAAAGACAACATTTACTACTCCTTGGGGTACTTTCATGTATTTGAAAATGCCTTTTGGATTAATGAATGCATGAGCCACTTTCCAGAGAGCTATGGATATAGATTTTGCTAAAGAAATTCATGATTTTCTTGTAATTTATCTAGATGATATAACTGTATTTTCAAAAACTGACAATGAACATCTAGATCATCTAAGATAAGTGTTTATCAAATGCAAGAAATTTGGTATTTCTTTGAATCCTAAAAAGACTCTCTTTGGGCTTGAAGAAGGTAAACTATTAGGGCATATAATCTCAAAAGAGGGAATTAGGATAGACCCAGCAAGAATAGAGGCCATTTTGAACATAAGCCATCCTAGGAATATTAAGGAACTGCAGGATTTCTTAGGTAAAATAATTTTTCTCAGAAGATTCATTTCAAACTTAGCAGAAATAATTAGAGAACTCAATAACATGTTCAAGAAATATTCAACACTTAAACAGACAGTAGAGGCAAAACAATCCTTCGAATCAATCAAACAAGTCCTTACAAGAACAACAGTCCTAATAAGTCTTGATTTCAAAAAATATTTTATTATTTTTTATTTTGCTTCAGAACATACTATAGCTGCAGTCTTACTACAGAAGAATGATTAGGGCTATGAAAAACCCATTTCCTTTTTCAGAAAATCACTTAGAGATGCCACACTAAAATATAACATAATGGAAAATCAGGCACTAGCTTTAGTGAAGTGTTGGGAGAAATACTGAGGGGGGGGGGGGGGGGGTGGTGAATCAGTATTTTGAGCTGACTAACAATTTTTAGTTTTCCTTTCCTTTAAAACCATATGTTACATTACTGTATCCAACTTGTATGTCCAGAGATCTTATTATGTCTTTACTTAGATCATCGCATCATTCATTCATCAGATAAGCAGTAAGCATGAACATAAATAACAGAACAAACCATCAAACATAAGCAACACATATGAACACCAAGATTTAAGGTGGAAACCCAATTCAGGAGAAAACCACCGCTGCTGTAATCTCAGTCTTCAATATTTATTATAAGGAACATTTCTTACAATTTTATGCTAGTGCAGACTCATACCAGCACGCAGGCACCCACCTGCAGAAGGCTACAACCTTCTCTCGTTTACCAGCCTCTCCTGGAAGGGAGCTACAACCCCCTGCTCTCGTTTACCAGCTACTACTGGAAGGGAGCTACAACCCCCTCACTGAAGGCTTCTACCCTCAGATCTACTGCAGACCACGTTTCATCCACTTCCACACAACATACCTTGCAGGCTTAATTCAGATCTCTCAGCAATCTGTTACCTATTCCATATAGATATACTTCAGAGTGAAGTATTCATTCACAACCCTTACTCATGCATACGTTCTTCATGATTTCGTCAGTCGATTAAACCATTAATTAATCATCATCTGATCTAAAGATCTTGATCAATCATCATATTCACTGGTGCCCCATAGATTCAGATATATCAGAGTTTATTCATACAGATATCTCTAAAAGAGATTCATTTATTATCAACCCTTTCGCATGCACACCGTTCTTCATGATTCTCATCACCTTATATAGTTTTCTCCTTTTTAAAACCTTGGGTCGAAACCATTCAATTGCTAATGGTATTCCTTTGACAGTATTTTCATTTACCACCCTTACGTACCTCTTTGATTTCTTTTTAATTTATTTATCAATTTGAAGAAATTGATAAATAAATATATTTATAACTTTGAACAGAAATTTAGGATTAAAGTTAACCCTTCGCATTTTAACGCTTTCAAAAAATATGGTAGACCTTTGACCCCAGGCCCACAAATATAGTCAATATCCAATCATATACGCGCACGGTACCATAAGTAAATTTCGCGCAAGTCCAGCGTCCGATCTCCGTTATATTAGCAAGCTTCCAGATCAACGACGTATATGCATATCGCTCGACCTCCGATGCCGATCGTTAACGTGTGATGGTCCGCTGTACCTGTGTTAATATTCACGCACCTTCGACAAATGATGACCGTCTGATGACCCCTTCCCAGATCAACGGTGCACAACAATATCGCTGGGCGTCCTGGGTCGAACTATAACGCGCGATGGCACACAGTGGTAAGTGGTTTTGTGGAGTCGTACAAGGACGCGTGTCGAGCATTCTATGGAATCGCTCCCAACTCCTAAAATACCGCTTACTCCGCATAGGTGGTGCGATGAAAACCGTAAACCACCTTCACTATTCACTCGGTCATGGTTCCGTTCTTCCATGCAAGGTTCCGTCGCCTTTTCAATGTATTATTGCGCTTTAATGTTTTGCCTTTTATTACAGATCCATTGCTAAATTTAACTTCTGTTCACAATTTTCGTTTGAGTCTTTTAACATACATTATTTACACCGGTTGCTGCCTTCTGACCTCAACACAACACAATGTCACTCTGTCTTCAATTCTGCTTCCTATCCTGTCACAGTTCTGCTTCTATATTCAAGTTCTTGATTCCACAAGCTGATCACTGTACTATGCTTCAATCATCATATCTCTGCGACCATGAAATCCTTCAAGTTATACACTAAATATTTAATTTCGAATCCTTTCCACAGGGTTTATGATGTTTACGGACAATGATTCATAGTTGTCCATAGGGAATATACTATCCTTCCTTCTGAATTCTATCAAGAATATATATATAATTCACAGAAAATGCAGAACCTTTTTCTGTTTGATGGCCCTTTTCTTCCTATACTGTCTCTGGACAACTTTCAATTCACTACTTGTCCCTGCTTCTTGACTGATAATGTTCTCTGTAGCTCAAACTGTAGATGCATTCTTTCTCTGTTCTACTCTGCTACATTTAGATGCCAATTCCTTTGCCACATCCTTTGCCATCAATGACAATATTTCCAACAATCTCCCCCTTTGGCATTGATGGCAATACTCTTCCTCTGAATGTCTTATAGAAGCCTTTTGTTGCTTTTCCTCCCCCTTTGACATCAATGGCAAAGAGTTGACAATACCATGCTCCCCCTGAGATCATGCTGCATCTTCATAATATAACAAGATGACTTATAAAGGCCAACAATGCATCCTTTGCATATGACCAATGCTCCCCCTTAGCCTGTGCATTCAGAGATGCCCAACAAAACCTTACAACCAATTTAATATTCTGTATTTAAGTAGACCTGATCCTATGCATGGCAGAGACTACTCCCAGTTTCTGTCTGAGATATCGAACGCTTCCCTGGGTAGAGGTTTGGTAAATATATCAGCAACTTGTTCTTTGGAGGAAACATACTCCAATTTCACCTTTTGTTCAAGCACTTGTTCACGTAAAAAGTGATATTTGATGGGAATGTGCTTGGTCTTGGAATGCATAACAGGATTCTTTGAGATACTGATGGCACTTGTATTATCACACATAATGGAGATAGGAGGTGAACATTTGATTTGAAAGTCTTGTAGGGTTTGCATCATCCAGAGAAGTTGAGTGCAACATGATGCTGCAGCCACATATTTTGCTTCTGCTGTAGATAAGGCAATGGAGCTTTGCTTCTTGCTAAACCAAGATACTAACCGGGGCCCCATAAAGAATGCACCACCACTAGTGCTTTTCCGATTATCAACACTTCCAGCCCAATCTGCATCAGTGTATGCATGAAGAGTAAGATCAACATTCTTTGGATACCATAGTCCAAAGTCTTGAGTTCCTTGTAGATATTTGAATATTCTTTTCACAGCCTGAAGATGAGACTCTTTTGGATTAGCTTGGAATCGTCCAATAATCCCAACTGCATGCATGATGTCTGGTCTTGTCCCAGTGAGATAAAGTAGACTTCCTATCATAGATCTGTATTCTGGTTGATTCACCGTGGGGGAATCATCATTAGAACTGAGATTACATCCGGTTATCATTTGTGTACTTACAGGTTTGCAATATTCCATGCCATACTTCTTCAGGATTTGCTTGAGGTGTTTTGCTTGTGATAAGAATGTACCATATGTTGCTTGTTGAACTTGCAAGCCAAGAAAGAATGTTACTTCCCCATGTAAAGACATTTCAAATTCTCGCTGCATATCAGAAGCAAATTTCTGACTCATAGACTCTTCATTACTTCCAAAAATGATATCATCAACATATAAAACCACAATCAACAGTTTGTCATTTTCAGTTTTTGTGTATAAGTTGCTATCAGTAGACCCCTTTGAAAATCCTTGTTGATGAAGATATTTGTCAAGACGATAGTACCATGCCCTTGGAGCTTGTTTGAGACCATATAGAGCCTTTTTAAGTCTACAAACAAGTTTTTCATCATTTCCCAAAATGAATCCTTCTGGTTGTTCTATAAAAAATTCTTCTTCTAAATCACCATTTAGAAAAGCAGATTTAACATCCATTTGATAAAATTTGATTTGTTGGAAGCTTGAAAAGCAAGAAACATTCTTATGGCTTCGAGTCTGGCTACAGGAGTAAAATTTTCTTCAAAGTATATACCTTCTTGTTGAGCATACCCCTTGCAAACAAGTCTAGCTTTATTTATTATAACATTCCCATTCTCATTTAACTTGTTTTTGAATATCCATTTAGTTCCAATGACATTTTTGTCATGAGGTCTTGGTACTAATTCCCAAGTGTGATTCTTTTCAATTTGATCAAGCTCTTCATTCATGGCTTGAATCCAACATTCATCTTTGCTAGCTTGACTAACATTGTGAGGTTCAATAGTGGACAGAAATGCCAGATTGCTAGAAGATCCCACTAGATTCCTTCTTGTTTGTACACCTGATCCTTTTTCTCCCAAAATTTGAGATTCTGGATGATTCTTTTGAACATATCTAGATGGAGCTTTTTCAAATAAATCATCTTCGGGTTCTTCATTGGGTTCACTGTCTATATCATCCTTATTTGATGTAGAAGGATATGTGTCATCATCATCTTCATCTGTTGTTTTCTTTTCTTCTTTTGGAGCTGCAGGAGACTCATCAATAACAACATCAATACATTCAACAATCTTCCGAAGTCTTTTATTGTAACATTTATATGCCCTACTCCTAGAGGAGTAACCAAGAAATATTCCTTCATCTTCTCTGGGTTCAAACTTGCCAAGTTTTTCATCATTATTCTTGATAAAGAATTTGCTTCCAAAAATTATAAAATGCTTTATAGTGGGAGGATTACCATACCAGAGTTCATATGGAGTTTTATCACTATTTACACGAACATGTGCCTTGTTGAGAATGTTTACTGCTGTATGTGCTACTTCTCCCCAAAATGTGTCAGGTGTTCCAGAATCATCAAGCATAGCTTTAGCCATTTGTTGAACTGTTCTATTCATTCTTTCTGCAACACCATTTTGTTGTGGAGTACCAGCTACAGAAAACTGTCTTTTTATGCCATGTTGTTCACAAAATTCAAGGAATTCATTTGATGTATATTCTCCTCCTCGATCAGATCTGAGACACTTGATTTTTAGATCTAATTCATTCTCAACTAGTGCTTTGAAGATCTAAAATTTCTCAAATGCTTCATCTTTGTGTTTAAGCAGCCCAATCCAACACATTCTAGAGAAATCATCAATAAATAAGATATAGTATTGTTCACCACGTGGTGACTTTTTCCTCACAGGTCCACATATGTCATTATGAATGAGTTCAAGAGGCTTACTTGATGATCCTTCCTTGGCATTAAATTGCACTCTGGTTTGCTTACCGAATTGGCAAGATTTGCATATGATACTTTCAGGTAGAGTAATATTGGGAAGATCACGAACAACTTTGAGTCTGCTTGATTTGTTGATTTGAGAGAAGCTCAGATGCCCCAACCTTCTATGCCATAGCCAGTTTTCTGAAGATTTACTCAAGTAACATTGTTCTTTGCAGTTCTTCAATACATACAGGTTGCTTGGAGTTCTTTTTCCTTTTATAATTGTTTTACCTGTATCAAGATCACGTACCACACATTCTTTTGAACTAAAGAAAACTTCAGTTCCTTGATCACACATTTGACTTACACTTAACAAGTTATGCTTTAATCCATCCACATACATAACTTCATTAGCTTTCACCTTTTCTTTTAGAAAAACAGACCCTTTTCCTTTAATGACCACAGGAGTATCATTTCCAAATGTAACATTATTATCTTTTTCTAGAGCACTATATGCAAGAAGTTTGGTTTTGTCACCTGTCATGTGTCTTGAGCATCCACTATCAATGTACCATTGGTTTTATTCATCTTCTGCAAATAACGCTATGCTACAATTTTCAACCTGTAATTCCTTCTTTTTCCATACTTTGGAGCTTGAAGGAACATGTTCTTTTGGCTGAACTTTGCTCCTGCATTCAGATTCTTCATGGCCAAAATGATTTCAATAAGCACATTCAACTTCATTTTGAAGAGGATAAAAGTTGTTATAGGTATTCTTCTTTGTTACAATATCAATCCTTTTCTTTCTTGCTTCTCTTGTCATGATAGTTTTATATGCTACACATTGAACAACTTTATGACCAAAATTGTGACATGAGAAACATTGTCCATTGAAGAAGAAGTTTCTACGATCATAAAATCTCCTTCTTGAATTTACCTGTTAATTGGTGTTTCTTTGAAAGATATTCCTGTTAGTGTTCTTTGAATTGATATGATCATGCTTTTCCTGCAAATATTCTTTATTCCCTTGCTGAGTGGCAACATGTTGTATACCAGCAGTAGCTGCTTTTAGATAATTTGGTGCTGAAGCCTGAGAAGATTCTCCGATATATCCAAGACCTGTATTTATAAGGGGAGAATGTTGTACCTTGATAATCTCATCTAAGGTTTCAGATCCTTTAGCAAATCTAAGATTCAGAGTCTTTGCTTTCTCAAGTTCTTTTCTTAGACTTACTACTTCACACTCTAATTTCTCATTGTGTTTCTCCTTTTCTTCAAGCTGATTTTTCAGAGTTTCTATGATTATTTTACTCTCTTCTAAGAAAATTTTGAGTTTATTGTTTTCATAAAGACAATCACTGTCTTCTAGAGCATCCACAAAAGTATCCTTTTCTTCTCTAGATTCTTTTTCAAATGCCATGAGAAGTCTAAGATCTTGTTCACATTCTTCCTCACTATCAGATAACCCATCACTGTCTTCATGAGTATAGTAACTCTTTCTAGTGCTAAAACGATTCTTATTCCTTTTTGCTACTTCCTTCCCCTTTTTATGTGTTTCTTTATAAGGACATTTAGCAGCATAATGACCAACTCTTCCACAATCAAAACATTTGAAAGGAAGCTTACCTCTGAACTGTCCTGTGCCAAGTTGAAGTTTCTTTACAAAGTTTATCTCATCTTCTTCTGAGATATATCCTGATCCTTCTGTTTTTTGTACTTACTTCCCTTTTTTGGAAGTTCTAAAGACTGCTTCTTTGACTTCAGAAGGTCCTCCTCTTCTCATTTCATATGCAGTTAGTATGCCATGAAGTTGCACCATAGTAAGGTTTTGAAGATCCTGCTTTTCTTCAAGGGCAGAAAATTTTGACTCAAATTTTGTCGTTAGTGATCTTAAGACTTTCTCAACCAAGGTAGATTCGGTTATTGTTTCTCCCAAATTTCTCATACGATTTACAATATCATCAAGACGTAAAAAGAAATTGGCAATGCTCTCCTCATTATCCATTTTTAGATTCTCATATTGAATTATGAGAGTTTGGAGTTTAGCACTTTTTACCTTTGCATCACCTTCATAACTTAGAATGATTTTGTCCCATATTTCCTTTGCTGTATTCAGCTGCATGAATTTGACAAATTCTGATTTAGTTAGACTTCCCAATAGAGCATTGACCACCTTTGCATTTGTTTCATAATTCTTTCTTTCCGTCGGATCTGTTGGTACTGCAGCTGGATATTGATATCCTCCTTCAACAATTTCCCATACCTCTGCTCCCAGAGACTGAAGATAGGATCTCATCCTTGTTTTCTAGAAGATTAAATTGTTTTCGTTAAAGAGCGGAGGCTTGATAGATGCTGTTCCATCTTGATTGCTTATCTTGCTTGATCTTCCTTCTAGTGGCTAAGCTTTTCAGAAGGACCCGCTTTGATACCAATTGTTGGAAAAATACTGAGAGGGGGGGTGAATCAGTATTTTGAGATGACTGACAATTTTTAGTTTTCCTTTCTTTTAAAACCATATGTTACATTACGTATCCGAACATGTCAGAATAGAGTGTATTTGTAAGATCATAAATATTCATTCATCAGATAAGCAGTAAGCATGAACAGAAATAATAGAACAAACCATCAAACATAAGCAACACATATGAACACCAAGATTTAAGGTGGAAACCCAATTTGGGAGAAAACCACCGCTGCTGTAATATCAGTCTTCAATATTTATTATAAGGAAAACTTCTTACAATTTTATGCTGGTGCAGACTCATACCAGCATGTAGGCACCCACCTGCAGAAGGCTACAACCTTCTCTCGTTTACCAGCCTCTCCTGGAAGGGAGCTACAACCCCCTGCTCTCGTTTACCAACTACTACTGGAAGGCAGCTACAACCCCCTCACTGAAGGCTTCGACCCTCAGATCTACTGCGGACCACGTTTCATCCACTTCCACACAACATACCTTGCAGGCTTAATTCATATCTCTCAGCAATCTGTTACCTATTCCATACAGATATACTTCAGAGTGAAGTATTCATTCACAATCCTTACTCATGCATACATTCTTCATGATTTCGTCAGTCGATTAAACCAGTAATTAATCATCATTTGATCTAGAGATCTTGATCAATCATCATATTCACTGGTTCCCCATAGATTCAGATATATCAGGGTTTATTCATACAGATATCTGTAAAAGAGATTCATTTATTATCAACCCTTTCGCATGCACACCGTTCTTCATGATTCTCATCACCTTATATAGTTTTCTCCTTTTTAAAACCTTGGGTAAAAACCATTCAATTGCTAATGGTATTCCTTTGAAAATATTTTCATTTACCACCCTTACGTACCTCTTTGATTTCTTTTTAATTTATTTATCAATTTGAAGAAATTGATAAATAAATATATTTATAACTTTGAACAAAAATTTAGGATTAAATTTAACCCTTCGCATTTTAACGCTTTCATACAATATGGTAGACCTTTGACCCCGGGCCCACAAATATAGTCAATAGCCAATCATATACGCACACGGTACCATAAGTAAATTTTGTGCAAGTCCAGCGTCCGATCTTCGTTAGATTAGCAAGCTTCCAGATCAACGACGTATATGCATATCGCTCGGCCTCTGATGCCGATCGTTAACGTGCGATGGTCCGCCGTACTTGTGTTAATCTTCGTGCACCTTCAACAAATGATGACTGTCCGATGACCCCTTCCCAGATCAGCGACGCACAACAATATCGCTGGGCGTCTTGGGTCGAACTATAACGCGCGATGGCGCGCAGTGGTAAGTGGTTTTGTGGAGTCGTACAAGGACGCGTGTCGAGCATTCTATGGAATCGCTCCCAACTCCTCAAATACCGCTTACTCCGCATAGGTGGTGCGATGAAAACTATAAACCACCTTCACTGTTCACTTGGTCATGGTTCCATTCTTCCACGCAGGGTTCCGTCACCTTTTCAATGTATTATTGCGCTTTAATGTTTTGCCTTTTATTACAGATCCATTGCTAAATTTAACTTCTGTTCACAATTTTCATTTGAGTCTTTTAACATACATTCTTTACACCGGTTGATGCCTTCCGACCTCGACACAACACAATGTCACTCTGTCTTCAATTCTGCTTCCTATCCTGTCACAGTTCCGCTTCTATATTCAAGTTCTTGATTCCGCAAGTTGATCACTGTACTATGCTTCAATCATCATATCTCTGCAACCATTAACTCCTTCAATTTATACACTAAATCTTTAATTTCGAATCCTTGCCACAGGGTTTATGATGTTTACGAACAATGATTCATAGTTTTCCACAGGGACTCTACTATCCTTCCTTCTGAATTCTATCAAGAATATATATATAATTCACAGAAAATGCAGAACCTTTTTCTGTTTGATGGCCTTTTTCTTTTTATAATGTCTCTGGAAAACTTTTAATTCACTGCTTGTCCCTGCTTCTTGACTGATACTATTCTCTGTAGCTCAAACTGTAGATGCATTCTTTCTCTGTTCTTCTCTATTACATTTAGATGCCAATTCCTTTGCCACATCCTTTGCCATCAATGAAAATATTTCCAACATGAAGGCTATCAAAGACTTTAGAGTGTACATCTTGTATTCACACATCATAGCATATGTTCCAAATTCAGTAGTTAAGGACATTCTGACTCAGAATGGGCCTGATGGTAAGAGAGGCAAGTGGATTGCCACCATTTTGGAATATGACACGGAAATTAAGCCCACCAAACTCATTAAAGGCCAAGGTTTAGCCAAAATCATGTCTAAATCAAACTGTCATGCCTTAGATATAAATTTTATTGCCCAATTAGATGATTAGGAAGAGATGGCGACTCCATAGATCAGTGAAGCCTTTTCAGATTCACCATGGTATGTAGATATCACATTTGTTTTACTAAATTTACAAGCTCCTCCTGGATTGTCAAGAACTAAAGCTATATTTTTAAAGTTAAAGGAAATGAAATTTTGTATCATAGATAATGCTTTGTTTTGGAAATATCATGGTGGAATTTTATTGAATTGTTTACTTAAATATGAAGCTGATAAATTTATGGAAGATTTTCATGTAGGTGACTATGGAGGACATCTTTACTGGAAGTCAACTGTAGATAAAATCTTGAGTGCTAGTTTTTACTGGCCTACACTTTTTGCAGATGTAAGAAAACATATGACCTCCTGTCATAAATGCCAGATCTTTGAAGGGAAGAAAAAACTACTACCTTTACCCCTTAAACCCATCTCCATAGAAATTCCATTTCAGCAATGGGGTCTAGACTTCATTAGTGAAATTCACCCACCCTCCTCAGCCCAACACAAATGGATTTTGACAACCACAAACTATTTTACCAAGTGGATAGAAGCCATTCCTTCTAGGCAAGCCACTGATTCTGTCATAATCTCATTCCTAGAAAACAATATACTCTCTAGATTTGGATGACCCCAAAAGCTCATTACTGATAATGCAGCTGCTTTCAAGTCTAAGAAAATGATTGACTTCTGTAACAAATACCACATTATCCTTGGAAATTCCACTGCCTATTACCCTCAAGGTAATGGACTTGCTGAATCCTCCAATAAAAGCCTTGTTAATATCATCAAGAAACTACTAGAAGACAATAAAAAGACCTGGAACAAAAGGTTAGTTAAAGCCTTATGGGCAAAAAGTATCACCACAAATAAGTCCATTGGTACATCCCCTTATCATCTTGTATATGGGATGGATGATGTTTTTCCATCCTCTTTAGGAGTACCAGCGACGAAGATGATCCAAGAACTGCAAGTAGAAACCAATGATATCCAGAGAAGGATAAATCAGACCATACACTTGCAACAAATCAGGGAAGAAGTTTATGTCAAGTCACAAGTTGTCCAAGATAATATTAAAAATATATTTGACAAAAAGACAAAGGAAGATGATTTTTACATAGGTGTCAAAGTTCTTAAGTGGGATTCCAGGAGAGAAGAGAAAGGTAAACATGGGAAATTTTATTTCCTATGGAAAGGTCCCTATATCATTTATGGTTACAGAGGTAACAATGCATTCTTTTTGAAGGAGTTGGATGGATCAGATCTGCCAGGTGCACCTATCAATGGTAGAATCTTGAAGCATTACTATTCCCCAGAATAACAGTAGTTCACTTTGTTTACTTTGCTCATTGTGCATAAAATTGCAGAGTTTAGATTGGATTGGATGTTTTTATTACAAAGTTGAAGCCCAGAGAGAACGCCCTAAGCTTTAAAAGATAAAATATCATAAGTATGAATAATGCAGAGCTCAAAATTTTTTTTCAAGGAAAACACAGTCAAAGTTCAATGCTACGATCTTAAAGTTCTTGACATTTCACCAGGAAATTCCATCCCCATGTGGAACCACTGTTAGGGTCCTATAATAATAGGATTCATAATTTTGAATTGAATTTTATTAGTCTTGTAATATTTACATACTTTTGTTTTTTCAAAATTGTTTTCCCATATTAAAAAATAAAAAATGTAAAGAGGGTAAAAGTCCTAAAAGAAAAATCAAAGGACTAAAAGAAAAAAGATAAAAAAGAATATAAAAAATGAACCCCAAACAAAAAAGAGATAAAATAGATCATGAAAGTGATGCAAATTAAAATTCCACTACTTTTTACTTTATTTTGCAAAAATATGATTGTGTGCAGCTTGTCAAAAATTCCACAATCCATGAAGGTCAAACTGCTTAATCTTGACCTTTCATGTTGATAGATAAAGAATAAAGATCTAGAAAAACAGTTTAATCTTGGTAGATCTGTAGTTAGGTAGAGAATAATAAGGAGCTCAACAGTTTAATCTGAGCCCTTGGAAGTAATAAGGTTAGAATTAGATAATTTGCTGTAAAAATAATAATAATAAGGGTCTGCAAGCTTAAATGCACCTAAAGAAATGAATAAAAAATGTTAGGGTAGCTAATGGGTAGGAAGAAGTAGTTTTCACAAGGCATGGATAGCAGAAATTGGTCATTTCATATTTACTAATTTCCCTTCAAAATCATTTCCCTTGTAAAAATACCCCTTCCCCTTCATTTTTTTTCTTTCCCCTTACTTCACTCTTCCCCCCCCTCGCAAAAATTCCCTTTTCCTAAGTTAAAATGCATATCTTCCTTTGGAAAAGTAAAATCCCTTTATTAATTTCCATTTCATTCATAATAACCCCTAAAATACCTTTATCCTAAGTTTAAAATGGTTAAATCTATATATTGGGTCCCACTACGAAACATCCCTCCCCGATATAAGTTTTTACACTAAAAACTTAGTGATAATCCCACAATTATTAACATTTAATTTTATGTATTAATTCCCTTAAATACATGTAAACCCCATATATATTAATTCCTTATTATAAAGTCCCAACCCTTACGTTAATTAACATATAATATTATTATATTACCCTGCCTATACATAGGTCCCAGTTTCCCTAACCCCATTGGTTATATATCAAACCCCGCCTATTATAAACCCCGACCATATACATTAAGAAACCATAGTTTATATGCATATATAACCTATCACATGACATTAACTTGGGCCCCACGCTTGTTAAGTCCCCGACAATTCCTTGCTATTTGACAACCATCAGATCAACACCCATTAGATCCGATGGCCGATAATCACTGTCGCATTCTCGAAAGTGTCGCATTCCCGAAAGCCTGACCTTTAACCACACCCTAACCTTAGGAAATGCATGGTTTTCGGAGCCCCACTCGTGGCTACGTGGAAAATTTCTGTTGCATTGCATCCCTCCAAATTATATCTCTTACCACCTTTCACCCATGCGAAAACCACTGGGATGTATTCTTTCCTATTGCGAAAACCATCCTGCCCATTTGAATTAACCCCACACATTCGATGTTAATAAATGTTGGTTGAAAACCCATATAGCCGCCCTTTCCAAGCCTTTTTACCATTTTTTCTGTTATCGTTCGTGCAGAAGAAGCATTGCCAACCTATTTTCAAGCTAATACATTGGTGCCAACCTGTAATTTAGTCCAATTCAACCATAATTCAACAGTCTTTCTGCTAAAGAGACTGCAAAAATAGTCAGAAGCTCTATAAAGACCAGCGAAATCCTCAGAGAACCCCCGCTGCCTCAGAAAACCTCTGCAAACCAAAATCTTCATTTTCTCCAGGTATTCCTCAGTGCTTAGGTCAATACTTACAGCAAGAGAGTAATAAGTAATTGAACTTGTTAAAATCCTTTACAGACCAAAAGAAATCCCTGTAGCCTCCCAAATCCTTTTTTTTTGCAGACCCTAGGCATATGTTTACAAAATTATGAAGTCCTAAGACTGTTTTTGGTCACAGAGAATACAATTTGATCAATTAAAGCATTATAGACCAAAGGATAAGTCCCTATTTCATCCTAAATCCTTCTGCAGATTGTATTAATTTTTCAGAGGTGCTCCTAAAGGCCTAAATATGTTTTTCTAAGTCAAACGAATAATAAATTGATAAAAAGTAATAAACAATGGATTCCAAAGGTATTGTAACTGTAAATCTCTTGCAACCTCCAGTTATAGATGTGGAACACACTCCTTTATCAGATAAAGACTTTAAAATTAGTGACCCTGTCACTAAATTTAACCTTCTTGAGCTCCACTGCTGGAGCCATGACAAATCTATTGACCAAGCTGATGAAGTTTTTATCTGGGAGTCCAATTTGCCAAAGTATGTTGTCCCACAGACTTTCTAGTGCCTAGAAGTAATCACACTTTTTCAATATTGTTATTTCCTTGATCAGAGAGCCATTATAACCCTTGGAAAATAAATTCTGCTCACCATCACAACTGAGTCAATCAACCAAATGCTGTAGATCCAACCTAGACTAGATGAAACCCCTTTGTCTATTAAGGCTCTTACACAGTTATACCTGAATATGGACTTCCCCAAGAGGTTCTAGATATTTCTGACATTCATTCCTTCATCTGTAGAGACTCCCAAGAAAAATCCTCCTTACCCATCTGCAATATATTATGAGAGAACCATACATATCATTAGCATGTTGTCTTTTATTCTAGGTTATTTCACAGATGAGCATGTTGATGCTTCAGTACTAGGATTCTTGTCTACTTTCACACCTGGTCAGCCTCCTGCTTCTATTTTCAATTTCTCCCAATACCTTGCTGACACAATGCATGAAAAACTTGTTAAAATGCCTGAAGAAGGTGTCTTCAAGTATTCCTCAGTTTTATTCCACATGTTTTTATACTTCCAGTCTGAGAAATTTGCCCTCAACCTTCAAAAACTTGATGTTGAAGTTAACCCACAGTCAGTTATATTTTAGACTCCATTAATCAGAAAAGACTCCACACAGTCCACCTACACAGAATTCATTGATTCTTTCATTCATGGTAAACATGCTGAACAACAACATTCAACCAAGAATCAGTGAGGAAATTAAGAAGGTCCTACAATTATCAGAGCACAGTAGGACTGGAGATTGGTACCTGTATCAAAACCATACAGATTAGGGTATATGGATCTAATCTTCTTCCATATAAACTGCCCAAATACCTCCCAATGGGGTTATTTGCCCTTGAATATATCAGACAAATCCTTAATTCTGATGCAATTAATTTTTTGGCAGCAAAAAATAAAACACAGTTCAAAATAAAAAATCAGGTTGGCCCTTTTATTTGCAATAGTAGAGACGCAGGTCCACAGGAAGAAAAACATTTGCAGGAGTTTAAGTTCAGTCAGAGTTTTTAGTGGTATTATGATCCTCTAGGAGTAATAAGAAAATTAAGAGTTAAATGTAAATTAAATCCTTATGTACATGAGAAAAAACCAGACATAGAGAAGTACTCCAATCAATTTAAATGGTTGGAGAACACTTTGATAGAGGCAGATAAGCAAGGTGATACTAGTCAAATCTTGCAGACTCTAGCCCAAGAGGATAGGAACTCAAAAAGAAATAGAGAAGAAGGATCATACACTCTAGAGACTACCAGTGAAACCAAATTTAAATTGATGTATAGAAAGAAGCCAAAATTAAATCCTGTAAATGAGGAAGTGGAAACAATTGAGGTAATTGACACAGATACAGTGGTGAAAGACAATGCTCCTCCTGCAATTTCTAAAGAAACTCACCAACCTTCAAACTCAAAAACTCAGATGATTTAGAGGCAACACAGTATTGAAGTCTCCTCATCCAGCAAACCAACAGAAAAAGAGATGGACATTATGCAGAAGTATAAAGAGATAAAGATCAGAAATGAGGCCTTAAAGGCTGATACATACACACAGTACTGGAAGCAGTCACCCAGTGATCAGAGTAGGTTACTTTTTGCATTTGACTAAAAAACTAGGAAAATGCAGATGGCCTTCCTACAGCCAAAAGTCAAGCTTCCCAAATCACCAGTTGATTATAAAAAGACATCATATGAAGTTCAAGCAGAAGATATTCATCCCATAGATCATATATAATTTCATAAACAAGCTGGTGAAATGATTTATTCAACTATGACAAACAAAGCCATGAGTGTACATAAATTGAAAAATACTCTAGGGAACATCAGAGATCAACTCAAATTAGAAAAGGCATCCTCGCAGGCTAAGGGTAACATAATCAAATCACTAGAAGATTTGGTTATTGAAGTAGGATATGATCCTAATAATGTCAAAGTTGCAGAAGAACTGATAAAAAAGAAAAATGCAGACATTACTGCATTAAAGAAGCAACTAAAACTGCCTCCTACTGAACATCCTCAGGCAAAGGAAGTATTGTAGGATGCAAACTAGAAAGATGAGATGATGAATCTCATTCTTCAATTGACTGCCCAAATAAAATAAATGGACAAGTTGGTCCAGGAGAAAAAGGCTAGAATAGAAGAAGTTCTTGTCACTATTATTCCTATAGTCACAACATCTGTGCCTTCTACATTAGTAGAATCATTGGCCCCTTCAGTTCCAATGGCAACAACACTTCATGTCACTTCAACAACAACTTTAGCAACAAAGTCATCTACACCAACAACAAAACCCACTGATGAAGCAAGTAAGTTAGTTAAAGCAATGCAGGAAATGTCTATTCAGACAAATGAAATCAACAGACTTAAAGAACAACTGAAAATTCTGGAGGATGAAAAGAAACTTGCTCAGATTATGCACAATAATGAAGAATAGAAAGCAAACAGATTAACATAAAAATTGAAGAAGTTAGAAATAGATTTAACTCTGAAAGAACCAATGGCACAAGCCAAACAGAAGCTATGGGATAATATCATTGAATCTGTCAGTGATATTTGGCCATCAATCCAGGTTATTTATGAACAAAAATATCTAATCAAAGCAGCAAGTGAAGCCATACAAAAAATCAAAGAAGAACTTGGCAAAAATCCAGAAGAGGCAAATGAAATCATCAAATTCCTTAATTCCAAGAATAAGCAGGAACTGGAAGAAATTGGAATTAGTGATAGCACAAATACCATTCTTGAATTTAGAAAGGTAATTTTAAAAAGGAATTTAGTGATTCAACTTGAAGAGAAATGCTAAAACATGGAGCTTGGCACAACTAGATTTATGATGAATTTTGACATTCTGAGATAGAAAGGCCTACCAAATCCTCTGGTTATTCATGAAAAATTGATGAAACAAGAGGATTATGATAATGAAATGAGAAAAATGGTTGAGGATCAAGCTAACCTTCCTTCTTCACAAGGAATTCGAACAGGGAAAGTTCTCTACAAAAGTTTTGAAAATATTTTTTACCTACAACATGAGGTAGAACACCTATTCATCAACAAGCGTACATTTTCAAAGTATGCAGAGGAATATGAGATATTCATAAGGATGGTAAAAATTAAGTTACCAGAAGCAGAGAATTGGGAGAAATTCACTGATTTAATATGAAGTTCAAAACAGTAAAACATAGCAGACAATTTTACAATTATAGAACAATAGTAACAGTGAAAACAAAATAGTCAAAGAGTATCAGAGTTTAAAGAGTATCAGGTGAAAGTCAAAGTAGAGTTGAAAGATAAAGATGCCAATGTGAAAGACACTCAACTGTAGCCTTCGTTGAGCAAACAACAAAGAGACAAATCAACAACAAATCAAAGACAACAAACAAAAAATTCAATAAAAGCAGGGACAACTTGCATTAGTTAGACAAATATCTCTATCTTCTTGCATGACGATATTTATTTTTCCATGAATAATTCCTAAGTTTGTTTTAGGATATTTTGTAAGGGTTTTTGTATAAATAATTCACAATTTGAAGTATTGAGGGTGGATGAATTGCTAAACATTTATATAGTTGTGCTAAGCTGAAACCTAAGGGTTCTTTGTACCATTTTCAAGTCAGTAGACTGGATTGAGCAATAAAGAGATCATATTACAGGATTCATGTGTTGGGCCACTTCAGTGAAGTATTCTCAAATGTTCTTTGTTTTTTATCTGAATTTTTCACAATACTTGCATGTTTTTCTAAATTTAAATGTATAACAGGAATGTTATTTCAGAATATGTTTAAAAGCACTATGTTTTGAACTGTTATGCCATTTACATGTTTTCTACTGATATCCAGATTAGGGAATTCTTAATTGCTCCCTAGTTTCGATTGAACTCTATCTTTTCACTCATTATCCGGATTTGAGAACTCTTAATTTCTCTATCATCCCGAATGAAACCATTTTCACCATCAGCCTAAGGATCTGAAGTTACTCAACTATCTTTCCCTGTGAACACTTCCCTTTAGAACCTTGATTCTGATCTGACTATTTGATACATTGAATCCATTAGCCCAATGTAATTCAGACCTACATCTATCCATTTGAACTAGTAATTCCACCACCAAACCAAATCCAAAATCAAAATCCCAAGTAATCCTACATAACTAGCCTAAAATCAACTAAAATCAACAAAGATAAATCATATAGAGAGAGCCCTCTTTGAGCATTAGGAAGGCTAGATCCTAAAGCTTAAAATTAGGCTTGTGGTTACCTCTAATATTCTTTAAACCAAAATATAAACAACCCTTGAGAATTATTGGAGTGATAACAATTCCAACAACCAAAAAAATTATAGTGCTCAATAGAAATTATACTCAACAATCAACCCTTAATACTTCAAACTGTGAAGTATTTATATTAAATTACAAAATGATTTACAAAATTACTATCTCAACTGGTAGTGTATTATTGGCATGATCTAAAACAATAAAATTTATCTTTTACAAAATAATTGGCAAGGTGTACGCTAGTGTAGAAAGTTAGCTCTATTTTGGAGGAAAAAATTATTGAATAGGCCTATTCTTGTGCTGTGCTGGCTTGCGCTGACTACTTTTGAATTACTGCTTCAATCCTGTAATTCACAGAGTTTATCCCACCTATCTTCATCTGGAATGGTTAATTTAATTACCTTTCGGTAAATCTCATCAACCTCTGTATATCTGGAAAAAGTGCGTTTTACAACAAAAATATGATCTACTTCATGAAGGATGAAGAAATCATTACCCATAGCTTCCAAATTTTCTCTGCCTATCATGCTGCCTTTGATGCTTGAAAATGTGGAGCTGTCTCTCGCTAACTCTTTCATATTTTTAACATAGTCTTCATAAGTAATTAACTTGTCATTAATTACAAAAAAATAAGGAAAACCCTTTTGAGTTAAAGGCTCAATTCTGGCAAAAAATCTGTTGACTGCTACCTTCAAACTGTGACATTTCTCCTCTAGCTGAACAACCATATTATTTTTGGTAAGAATCCTCTTCACCTCCAAAATGGTTTCTGCCCTGTCATCAACTCCCAAATCATCCAATTCATATATGTTTTTAGAGTTTAGGAACTTGATAATGTTTGTTGTTGTTGCATGCATTTCTCATAATTCTTGTTTGATCTTTGTTATAGCCTTTGTTGATATTTTAATCAACTCTTTCTGCTCAAAGATAATCTGAATGTAGGGCCAAATTTCAGCAATGGAGTTCATGATGTCTATCTAGATGATTTCCTTGGCTTGGGCCAAGGTCTTTCCTATTGATAATGCCCTTTCAGATTTTATAATCTTTCAATTAAATTCTGAGCTCTCTGTGATTCTGTTGAGTGAGAAGCTTCAATCCTTGTCTTTTGGTCCTGTAAAAATTTAAACCAGTCCTACAATTTCTTGATTTCTTATGTCTGAATGGACAGATTTTAAACTGCCTTATTTAACTGTTCAACACCATCAGTTGTCTGTGTAGTCTGTGGAGTAGAAGTTGTAAATGCTATTGTAGGAATGGTTGTAAGAGGTACGACATCTAATGGAATCATAGAAATATTTGCATTCTTCTTTCTTTATTTGATCATCTTATCCATCTCAGTCTCCATCTGCCTTATCTGTGAATTGCATTCCAAGCTGAGCTTCATCATGTCAAAATTTTGGGTCTCTGTCTCCTCATGTCCTTGGTAAGGGGATCTTTAGTGGCTGTTAACTTCAACTGATTTCTTAATGCTACTATGTTAGAATTTTTATTCTTGATTATCTCCTCTGAAGCCTTCATGTTTGTAGTGTCATATAGATCAAGGATCAGTATTTTAGCTAAAAATTGAAATTTATCAGAAATGATTCAAACCTAAATGCATGGATAGAGCTCGTCTCCAGGATTCCAACGCAAAATGTTTCATCAAATTTCGAGTTCGTATGAGGGAATTATGGCCTACTGTTCGTTTTCCCAAACAGGCAAAAAATGAGTAGAACATGTACATGGATGATGTGGCAAGTATAGTCAGCTTCATTGGGAAGATTATCTAGATTCAGCCAATGACAATGTGCCAAGTTTTCCAGCCGGATTCACTGATGATGACTAGGAAGTGAATTTTTTTTATCCTAAGTCTAAGGGTGAATTTTTGATTTATTCGTGCAAAGTTATTATTTTAATGGTTGAATTATGGGCCAATGGGGATAGGCCATGTGGCATAGATAGGGGAGGCCACCTGCCCCCTTCCCATGGCCTAGGGTTGGTAGGTTCGAATTATTACAAAGTATATGGTGCAAAGTCCACATATTACAAGTTGGGCACATATGTAATTTTATTGCAAAGTCAGAATGACAAGGTTGATGTATGGATGGCGTGTATCATATATATATATATATATAATAAAAAGTTTATAACTTTGATTATATATATATCACATATGTTTTAAAGTACATTTCAGTTGAACCAAAAACATGTGCGGAGGGCGGAGGTCGGGGTTTGACCCCATGACCTCTCCCTCATCATCGCACCCTTCCACCAATGCACCATTCCATTGTGACTTGAAAACCTTTGCGACACACCAAAATTTGAATTGCTTCGCACCATTAAACGAAGGTCTAGAGGGGGCCATCCCTGCGAGCGATCCCCCTCCCATGTGTCCCACATGCCAGAACCAAGGGCTCCGATAGCATAATTAGGCGGGAATTCGTTAAGCCATGATTATTATGGTTAAGCTACAGTTAAATCGAATTAATCTGAAATTAGCGCTTAACATTTAAAACTGTGCTTATCTATGTATTAAACTGCACTTATCTCCTAGTTAAGCTTGATTAATGTAGCGAAGAAATTGGAGGAGCACGCCAAACCTGGTAGAATTTCTATTTTTAGAATTTTAACTGGCATTTTTCTAGAAATAGTGGAGAAATAGGGGGAAATATAGTTTTGTCATAATTGAGGAAATTTTCACCCAAACAAAGCTCAGAAAGAGCCATTCTTGGCTAATTGACATGCTGGGAACTCAATGAAGTAGGTTGCAGAGGCAGAAGAGGTCATCTACAGGTGTTTTTGTGCATTTGAATATTTTTGAAGCCTAGGGCCACCAGGTGTTGGAGGCATTGCCAGAGCATCCAGAATCCAAATTGAGCAAACACATAGTCATTTCTGGTAGATTTAGATGTTGTAAACTCATTGGAATAGGTTCCAATAGCATTTGAAGCTTGTAATAGAAATTTGAGCACACTTGAAGCTAATACAAAGGCCCACACAATGAAGCTGGACCAAGGTGAACTCCTTCAACAAAATTCTGTGTATCGAGCTCTGTTATGTGTGTTTGATGTGTTTATATTTTCTGCTATTCAGTCATTTAAAATTATTATTTTAATTTTATGAAAAAAACTAAATTTCAACAAGTAAATTGAATTGATAATCACATTCTCATGGAAAAACTCTTGATGAATAAGAAAACCAAAGAAAATATAATTTTATATTTGGAAATGATACTAGCAAAACAATAACTAGCAATCATTTCAAATCAAGTTGGTATTAGAGCACAAGGTTTCTTGCTAGTTTTGCTTCAAGGGTTTTAATAGTTTCAATTTTTGTGATGCTTATAAGGTTGAGATTGTAGAGAGGATAAGGGAAGCTATTGGTAGCTAGTCCTGAGATTAGGAAAAGAAGGAAGAGGGACGAGAAAGGATCATCCTCACTCAAAGGAACACTCAAAGTAGCACCTAAAGCACCTCAAATTCCATCTCCATCAGATTAGATTGAAGAGGTACAAATTGGAAAAGAGGCTGAAGTGATTGAAGAGGTACAAGCTACAGAGGTTGAGCTTGAATCCAAAGCCAAAATTTCAGGCTATGAAGAGACTCATGAAAATTCTAAAGAAGAGGATGTTAAGAGAGACTCCAAAGAGATGAAAATAATGGTTAAAGGCATGTATGAAGCATTCATTGCAGAAAAAGCTGGAGAAGGTTCAAAGCCTCCACATGGAGAAGGATCTTCAAACAGTAAGAAGGATGAAGAGAAGAGCTCAAAAGGTAGTGGAGGAAAGCCACGTCCATCTCCACCATCCTCATATTCCTCATCCTCATCAACATATTCATCTTCCACATCCACCACAAAACTCATACCCACACTCATTCTGTTAGTGTCAGAATTTTCACACTAGCATCAGTGATCAAAAATACTCTTTTCATATCATTTTAGGAGTCCCACTCAAAATTTTCTAATCATTACATTAGGTCATATAAAAAATTCACTCACTGATGGTAGCCATAGTCATAAAATATCACTCCTCCTCAAAATTTATACTTGCTGGCCCACCTTCATGTCTTGATGAGCATAAATAAGTCTTGAAAGTCCATTTCATCATGTCATTATGTCAGTCAAATTCATCATGGAGTCTGGTCATCCAAGGTCCCATTAGGTCATTAGGTTTAATTTTCCAAGGTTCAAATAAAACACCATTTCATTTGCATAAGGTCAACAAAAATAATGAGAGTGATCCAGATAATATTCCTTCATCATCTTAAAGGATTTTCCAACATGAAAGATGATCTCCAAGGAAGATTTCCAAAGCTTTAATTTTGCTTTCAAGTTATGATTTTATTCTGCAATGAAATTTTATTAAAAAACATAGATGTAATTTATTTTTATTTTAATGTAATTTTATGTTCACTATATGTAATAATTACTGTTCCCAAGCTTCCAATTCAACTCTAAATGCCAAACTGAAACACCAAGCAAAAGCAATCAATGAGTGCCAAAATCCAACATCATCAACCTGCAAAAGATAAGGTCAAAGTGTAAAGGGTATTTTCAAAAGTTTTCAAAGGTTAAAATAAAACATTAGAAAATGGGTTTTGAATGAAAAGATCAATTTCAAACAAGTATAAAATCCCCCATGACATCAAGAGACACCTCATTGTCTCTTACTACCATCGAGAAAACTCAGCAAAACAGGGTTTTCAAGTTTTTTGGGCCAAATCAACAAAACAGGGGATGACGATGTGCGTTTTCTTAAGGGAGGGCGCGTTTCCTTCTGGCACTATGCATTTCCTCTTGGCGCTGCGTGCCTGCCAAAGAGAGGGCGCACCTGCCAAAGGCACTGCGCTTTTTCCCATATTCTTCAGAAATTTCCAGGAGGGCCTCTAAACTTCAAAAATTACCCTCAGACTTCAACAATAGTTCTTCAAAGCCTCCAACAAGTAATTAAGTGAAATTTGATTCATTCCTCTATTCATCAAAGTCATTTTGGATGTGTGAGTTTGTTAAAAGAATATTTGGTGTCTTCTTCAATTTGAAACCTTATTAATCCTAAAAAATCTAATTAACACTTCAATTTCACTCCTTAAAAATTCATACCCTTCCCCCATTTCAGTCTACCCTTTCCCAAACCCCTGCATTGACATTCTCTTTCCCTAAGCCTTCATTTCCTTAAAACCCTAAGCCCTAGGTATACTATTTACCTAGGCTCCCAATTCCCCACACTTGTGATAAATTCCCTATTCCAAAATCATATATATCCCTACTCCCTGTCACATTCCCTAATTCATAAATCCCTACCCCCATCTCCCTTAGTTACCCTATCCCATTTCCTAGTCCTAAAAATCACATTCCATATCATCACACTTCACTAGGGTTTTGTCACTAAGACATCATGGAAGGAAATAGATCATAAAGTGAGGGAGCAGAAACAGAGCAGAGGAGGCCACATAAAGGGGGAATAATACTCAGATTAGAGCCAACAAATACCAGGGAACTTTTGCCACCTCCTATGGCTGTGACATATTTCAAACATGTTGGATGTTTTGAGTTCCATGAGGAAATTTAGAGGGTCCAACACCATGCTATGTTGACCAGAATTTTCATTGCTAATATCCATGGCAACTAAGTTACTTTAGTTGGTGTCACTTTCACTTTGTCAACTGCCATCATCTCAACTGCCACCGGGATCCCCAATGTTGGGAGGAAATGGTTCAAATAGAAAGAATTAGATGAACATTATTATAAGCCTTTCATCAAGCCTAGGTACAAGAATGTGAGAAAGAGGCTTTTTTCATTTATCTTAACTCCTGGAGAGATATGATCCCATGATGAACATCGTCATGAAATACTTTTCATGTGAACGTATATTTTCTAGATTGTATGCCCATCACATCCGGCTTCTCATGCACTTCACTAGGGTAAAGATGCTCAAAATACCCTACTACCTCTTCCGGAGCATTGACAAGATGAAATTTATTGTCCAAAAGAGAGAGTATGAAAAGCAAATGAACAATCTCTTTCAACACTCCCTCATCAAAATCATAGCCCTCCATCACCTCAAGCAATTGAACATTTCATGGAGTTCATTCATAGCTGATGACATAGTCACTGCTACACCTATTCAACATGCCCAAAATGTGCCTTCATCATCTCATCCTTCCACTTCCGTTCCTCCATCTCAGCCCACAATACATTCATCATCATCAAATCAATCTTCTTCATCTACTTCACCACCATCATCTCCATCCCACACTGAGATTAGATCACCTAGCAGAGCTGAGATCAATGAGCTTAAGCAGGCTAATGTGGATGAGATAGATCCATTGGCAAGAACATATCAGAGGGGTCATGGGCAGGTGTTTGATCCACAAATTGTGGAAGGGGCCCTGCCTTATTCACCAACAAAATCGGTGCATAAGGGGAAAGAAAATATGGTAGAAGAGGATGAACATGAGGAAACCATTCATGATGAGGATGACCTCCATGAAACAGAGTAGGATTTTGACCTAGTTGACCTAGATGAGGATGACAATTATGAGATCAGTAGTGTATTCATCAAGGGGAAGGATGCCAAGATTAGAGAGCTCCAAACTAATCTTGATAGGTCCAAATTTGTCATAAACTTCCTTGAGCAAGAGAACAATCAGTTGAAGACAAAACATGTCATTGATGAATTCAAATACATCACAACTCAAAGGGAGGCAGAAAAAGCCAAGGTTATGCTAGAGGAGACACTTGAAAAGTATGGTTTGGTTGATGAACAAGACGAACAAGAACCAAGAGGAAAACCTAGAACTAGAGGGATGAAAAGAGCTCTAGCTCTAGAAAGACAAAAAGAGGTTGAGCTTGCTGATAAGTTAACCCTAAATGAACAACTTGAAATGGTGATCAATGAAAACAGGGAACCATGGCTAGATAGAGAAAATCAGCATTTGGAGAAGCTCTAGGAGAAAGAAAATAGAGACAATAACATATTGAGGAGGAAGGTCAAACATTATTCCCAAAAAGAGAAAATTGCAATGGCCAAGCTCAAAAGAGCCAATGCAAAAATTGAGGATTTGACCATGCTAGAGGAGAAAATAAAGTTGGATCTACTTGCAGAGGCTTCACTCCAAGCCTAGCCACATCATCAACCATCATTTCATCAATTTTAAAGATTTTTGGGTCATTTTTGCAAATTCTGTGTTTTTATTGAGTTTTTGGAAAGTCAAGTCACAGAGACTAGTGTCAAACACGCAGCGCCCTTGGCACTGCTCTTTTTTTTTAGCCATCTACTAAGAAAAAGGTCACCACCATTGGATGAAAAATGGTCAATACATCTCAGAAAACTACTTTTCAAGCCTTGGTTTGCAAAACTAGCAGGTGAAAAAGGAAAAAAACCACCAAAAAATCATGTTTCTACCTCATTTTTGGCCCTAGCACTACGCGCTGAGCAGTCTTGGGAGGATTGCATTTTGACAAGGAAAATGAGCTTCATTTTCAAAACTGGAGGCATATTCAGAAACTAGTCTTGAAGGGCTTTCCAAAAAGCTATCTTGGAGCCAATTTGGACACCTGTAGCGCAGTAAAAAATAGCCTGCAAGATGGAGGGAGCGTTTACCAAAGGGAGGGTGCATTTACCAAAGAGAGGGCGCGTTTGATAGTTTATTGATATTTTTGGAATTTCATTGCAAATTTGACTTTTATCTTGAAAATCATGATTTCACTTATGTAATTGAGCATGGTAAATGTAAATATGTTATGAATAAGTTACCTAGGGGTAGATTCATGATGTAAATGTACTCATCAAAGTCAAATGAATCAGTTTCAATGTAATTAGGGAGGAGTCACTTAGCCTCTCCTTACACTCCAAATTTCAGTTCAGATTTTTGTGGATCTCATCCTCATATCAGGAATTTGACCCCTGAGGATTAGAGAATGTAGTTTTGATGTCTATATCTTCCCTTTCTTCACTCTTAGCAAGGGTTGGAATCAATTTGGATGCTAGTATATTGATCAAGAACCAATTTGGCCTGGAAATGAATGAAGAATTGCAGCTATTTCCTTGGGATTCATGTGGTATGAATGTTTGGCATAGTTTTTTCTCTATGATAATTTGTATGAATGTTTTGTAAGCTCATAAACATTTCATGTCTATTATATAATAAATTTCAAGTTGATAGGAAGAGTACATGTTTTTCATGCTCTGTTTTGGGAAAGTTGTCATAATTTTTCCATTTTCTCCATTTAAGGAAGAATACATCTCCTATGCTCTTCTTAGCTCCTCATCAGTCTTAAAACATCTCACCAAATCACCTTTAAGTGCTAAGCCTCCTACCTAACTTTCCCCATCGAATGGACTACAATTCCATCTCATTTGCCTTGACCTAATCCTCATTGAACAATCCAACCCAACCAAAACAAAACAAACCCTTATGCATTTCATAGCTAGCCTAAAGCATTTTTCATCCAGCCCTCTTGGATATGATTTTAGTGGCGAGAGCCCTCTCTGACTTGGTAGGACTAGATACCAAGTTAAAAGGTTGGTATGTGGTTACCTCTATTGGGATTCCTTCTTCCGCATTAGGGATCTAGCGGAGTGGTAACACATTCCAAGATCCCAAAAGGAAAGACTCCATTACTCAAGTTGGAAATCAAGTTTGAACTTCCCATATACAATGGAGAGGTTAATGCAGAGAAGTTGGACAATTGGATTCGTCAATTGGAAGTATACTGTAGAATTCAAAATTTACAAGAAGATGACATAAAGATCCAGTTGGCTTCATTAAGGATAGAAGGAGAAACACTAGTTTGGTGGGAGGCAAAGACACAAGAGGAAATGCGAATCCATGGTAAGATTTCAATTTCTTGGGTTGAATTCATTTCTTCCATTAAAAAATATTTTTATCCATTAGCCTATATGCAAAAGGATATTATGAGTTGGAAAAACTTTAGGTAGCTCAAAGGCCAAACTGTTTAAGAGTACACATAGAAGTTTAGAAAGAGAGCTTTGTTGTTATGAGTAAACTTGAATTCTCAAGATACAATCCTGAAATACATAAGAGGTTTACATTCCTATTTGAAGCATATTATCATTATGTTTAACCCAAGAAATTTAGATGAAGTTTGTGTACAAGCCACACACTTGGAGGCAAGGGGAAAACAAAATATAGAGGAGAAAGGTGAAAGTGAGGATAAGGGAAAAGAGAAGGGAGGAAAATGGAAGGGAAAGAAGAATGCAAGTATCAAGAAAGAGAAGGAAAAAATCATTTTCAAAAACTATTCAAAGTCTGGCCATGATGAAGACCACTGTTGGCAACTTCATCCATAACTGAAACCAGATAGATTGAAAGCCAAAGAGAAAGGAAAAACTGTTGCTATAGCTGAAAAAGACTTAGGGTCAGATTTAGGAGATGAGAGAAAAATAACTGCTATGGGTTTGAAAGGGAAACATGTTGAAAGTACTAGTTCCTCAAATAGTCACATCAACACTCCAAATGAAGACATAAGAGAAGAATTGTTCCATATTAGAGTGATTTCTAATCATACAAAGATTGATGCATTATTTGATTCGGGATCACAAGAAAACCTAATTTTAGAAGACTTAGTCAAAAAGCTTAACCTTGAAACCATACCACATCATAAACCATACCCTTTGGGATGGATAGTTAAGAATGCTAATTTACAGGTTGCAAGGAAATGTATTTTTAGATTTGCTATTACTGAAAACTTTGTTGATGAAATTGAGTTAGATGTAATTCCACTTGAAATTTTTGGGATTATATTGGGAAGTCCATATTTGTATGACAGGAAAGCGGTGTTTATGGCCATGAGAGAAAATATCGTTTTCTTAAGGATGGAGTGGAGTATATTGTGAGAGCTCATCGCAAGAAATTGAATACTTCTTTAGTTAATGTAGGGCAAATGAAGAGGCTAGTCAATGCAAGTCAAAACTTGACATTGATGATGATAAAACAAAGAGATATTTTGAATCATATTTTTCAACCAGATGCTTATAATTGTAATGAGTTGTTTCATATTGATAACAGGTTGTATTTGAAAGAAGGTGAAAAACATTTGCAACAGTCAACATTGGTGTTGAGCAGTGCTGAAAACAAGGTGCTGGTGCAAGAGGTTGCAAAGGTCAAAGAGAGGACAAAGAAACTTGGCAAAGAAGGCATAGGTTTCAGAAATTCTCATTGCTAGTTTCCAAAAGGCACATTACAATGGCGAAGATACTTGGTCAAGAGTCGACACAAGTTCAAGGCAAAAGAAGCTAAAAATCGCCATAGTGATAGAGTGCACGGTGAGAAAGATTCCAAGTTTCCTTTGATTTTTGATCAAGGTAGAAAAAGATGTTTTCTAAAAAATTAGATTGCTGTTCTACAAATTCAGAAATATTGCAGCATGAAGGTGTCAAAGACAACAATAGATGGTCATCAAAATCAAGGAAAAAATTGACTTTTATGAAAAGCTCCAAATGATGAAATTAGGAAAATTTCAATGGATAAAGTCTGGAAGAGTGAGCGAACAGTTACCTAATCTTCATAATCAGTAATCAAGAGATATTATGGGGTCAAAAAGGCTTCTAGTGGGGAGGAATGATTAGGGATAAGTATTTTAGCTAAAAATTGAAAGTGCTCAGAAATGCTCCGAACCTGAATGTCTGGATAGAGCTCGTCTCACAGATTCCAACGCAACCCTTTTCATCAAATTCCAAGTTCGTATGAGGGAATTATGGCCTGATGTTCATTTTCCCAAACATGTCAAAAATGAGTAGAACAGGTACATAGATGATGTGGCAAGTCCAGTCAGCTTTACAGGGAATATTCTCGATATTCAGCCAATGACAATGTGCCAAGTGTTTTAGCCAGATTCGCCGATGATGACTAGGAAGTGATTATTTTTTATCCTAAGTCTAAGGGTGAAGTTTTGATTTATTGGTGCAATGTTATTATTTTAATGGTTGAATTATGGGCCAATGTGAATATGCCACGTGACGCAGCCAGGGGCTTCCACGTGCCCCCTCCCCATGGCCTAGGGTTGGCAAGTTCGAATTATTACAAAGTCTATGGTGCAAAGTCCACATATTACAAGTTAGGTGCATATGTAATTTTATTGCAAAGTCGGAATGCCAAGGTTGAATGTATGGATGGCATGTATTATAAATAAACAAATAAATAAATAAATAAATAAATAAATATATATATATATATATATATATATATATATATATATATATATATATATATATATATATATAATACAAAGTTTATAAATTTGATTATATATATATATATATATATATATATATATATATGTAACATATGTTTTAAAATAAATTTTAGTTGTACCAAAAACATGCGCGGAGGGCGGAGGCTGGGGTTTGACCCCGCGACCTCTCCCTCATCACCACGCCCTTCCACCAATGCACCAATCCATCGTGACTTGAAAACCTTTACGACTCGCCAACATTTGAATTGATTCGCGCCATTAAATGGAGGTCTAGAGGGGTCCAGCCCTGTGGGGCAAGCCCCTCCCATGTGTCTGGCACACCAGAACCAAGGGCTCCAACAACATAATATGACGAGAATTCATTAAGCCATGATTATTATGGTTAAGCCACAATTAAATCGAATTAATCCAAAATTAGCGCGAAAAGCGCTTAACATTTAAAATTGTGCTTATCTCCTAGTTAAGCTCAATTAATGTAGTGGAGAAATTGGAGGAGCGTGCCAAACTTGGCGGATTCTATATTTTTAGAATTTTAACAAGCAGTTTTCCAGAAATAGTGGAGAAATTGGGGGAAATACAGTATTTTCCATAACTGAGGCAATTTCGCCCAATCAGAGCTCAGAAAGAGGCATTATTGGCTAATTGACATGCTGGGAACTCAATGAAGTAGGTTGTATAGGCATAAGAGGTCATCTACAGGCGTTTTTGTGCATTTGAATATTTTTGAAGCCTAGGACCACCAGGTGTTGGAGGAATTGCCAGAGCATCCAGAATCTAAATTGAGCAAACAAACAGTCATTTCTGGTAGATTTTGATGTTTTAAACTCATTGGAATAGGTTCCAATAACATTTGAAGATTTTTACATAAATTTGAGCACACTTGAAGCTAATACAAAGGGCCACACTATGAAGCTGGACCAAGGAGATCTAGCCCAGGAGGGGTGTACTCCTTCAACAAAATTCGGTGTATTGAGCTCTGTTATGTGTGTTTGATATGTTTATATTTTTTTTTGTTCAGTAATTTAAAATTATTCTTTTAAGTTTATGACAAACACTAAATTTCACCAATTAAATTGAATTGATAATCACATGCTCATGGAAAAACTCTTGATGAATAAGCAAACAAAAGCAAAGAGAATTTTATATCTGGAAATGATACTAGCACAACAATAACTAGCAATCATTTCAGATCACATATCCCATCTTGAACACTAAATATTTTAAGGATTTAATCCTTGTATCATTAGTAAGAGATGAAATCTTCTCCATTTTCAACTGTGACTGGATATTTGATAAGGAAACCTGCAATTTAGAAAGAACATGGTAGTATTAATTAGAGTTGAGGAAACAATTTCACCTGTCTTCTTATGCATCTCCATTTGATCAATGGGATGAATATCCTTTATGTCGAATTCAAATGCTGTATTCTTGTAATCAGATGCTGACTTTGGCTATGGAATTTGGGCCTCAAGGAAGGCCATCTGCATCCTACCCTTCTCGGAATCAAACACTGATAGCAACCTACTTTGAGAGCTGGAAGTATGCTTCCAGAATCAGGCATAGGTGTTGTTATTAAAAATATAATTCTTAAGCTTTATCTCCTTGAAACTGTCAAACACTGTCTTCTCCTTCTCACCTTGGACAACCTTAATTGTTTGTATATTTTCTTGCTGGTCATGAGATACTAAAGATGTTGTGGGAGAAGCAGTAGATTGGCCTCCTACTAGAGAGGAGGAAGGTGTTTCTTTAATCACCATAGAAACTTCTTGCTCTAAATTCTTATTTGTGTCAACCTTAGGATTTAGATTTTTTCTCTTCCTGTGCATTATCTTAAATTATTTACTTGCACTATCAGTCACTGAAGGTGAGTCTTCTTCCCTTTGTCTCTTAACTACTTTCTCCTTTGGGACAAGATTCTGTGATGTTGATGTAGATACCAGCTGCTCCTTAGCTTCCTTGAATGTATTTTCAGCCCACACTGACTGGTGTATATATCTTTCTATCTCAAGCCTCTGGGTATGAATATAGGGATTATTTTTGTTTTCTACTCTCAGCTTGGAAATTATTCGCAACGGGTAATAGGACTAAGTGAAACTCATGCTAAACTTCATCTCTTTCAAAATATTATCTACCTCCTCCCCTGCTGACCTTCTATTGAAAATAAAATACCTAATCTGTGTCTTGATTCTGAATTAGGACTTCTTCTTGGCTGATACAAAGTGAATTTCATCTGCATTCAACATCTGTCTCATATATTCCAGAGAAAAAATCCTCATGGCAAGGAATTTTGGGAACTTATAAGGTGCAAGCTCACATCCATAGACTCTGATCTCGACGTAATTCTGGTACAAGTACCAGTCTCCTGTATTAGCTTGATGTGTCAAATGAAGTATCTTCTTAATTTCCTCACTTATCTTGGGTTATACCGTACTTCTTAGGAAACTCATAGCTAGGTGAACAAACTGTTCACTGAAATAGTTTGTAAGATAATTCCTTCTATTCTTTCATCACTAAAGATGGCTAGAATATTATTGATTGCTGGTCGCCTTCTTCATCAAGCTTCTGTGTGGAAAATTTGAACCTATCTGCCTGATAATATAAAAAATATATACCAAAATGAAAGAGTATTTAAAAACTTCTTCAGCTTGAAACTTAAGAAACTTCTCATGAATGCTGTCAGCCAAGAATTGGATGAATTTAAAAATAATTGATGGTTTGCTATCTGTGGAAATGATACAAAGGAAGCCTAAAATGGGTTGATCTACCCATTGATCAGAATAATAACCAAGGATGTATGAAATGACTATTATTATCTATTTAACTTGATCAAGGAAGATGAAGGAAAGGTATGGAGGGTTTTTCTTTGACAATTGAGTGTTCTCTAGTAGAAATATGTCAAAGATATTAGCTATTTTAGCAGAATCGGGCTTTTGGTAAAGTTCATTGAGGGATTATAAGGAGAAATAGGTGATGTTTTCCATAGAGGGGGCTTTCATCATCTAGTCAATTGACTGGGTAGTGATGGTGAAAATAATTTCACCAGTAGGGGCAATGATGGCTCTTTAATTGGAAATGTAACATGCTTGGAATTTTTTGATGAATTCAGGGGCATGGAAGGTGTGAGGGAAGATGTAGTGAGGGATATTGGACTAAAAATGTCCAATCTCATTTTATTTATCAATACATTTTTCTTCCAGCTATTATCAATCTTCCCAACTTCCCAAGGCTGAGAAAGGAGTGGAGAAAGGTAACCACAAACCAATCTTTTGGCTAGGAAGCTAGCCCTACCTAGACCAGAGAGGGATCTCTCTATGTCACTTTTAAATAATCAATGAATGAATGAGTACCATAGGATTATAGGCTATATATATATATATATATATATATATATATATATATATATATATATATATATATATATATATTTATATATATATATTATAGAAGCTATAAATGAGTAATTTGTTTGGTAATTGGGATGCTGGATAGAAATAAGAATCATGGAAACTAAATTTGATTTCAAAGATTGAATTGCAGAGAATAGAGTCAGTCCACGTAGTTAAACTATTTGAGCATACTTAAATTTGTCATTGTGTATAATGATAGAAAAAGGTAGGGATTTGAATCAGCATTTTACTGATTTCATTCATCAGAAGAAGGTGAAGGAAAAGGTAGGGGCCTGAATGAGAATTTTACTGAATTCATTCATCAGAAGAAAGATGCACTTATGGAAATATTAATAAACATAGCATATAAATAATTATTTCTGTTTATAAAACTAATAAGATTAACATATAGAAACTATAATGGAAATGGAGTAACAGAGAGGAAAAAATGCTAAAGAGTAATACCACAAGAATCTCACAATAAATGTTGCAACATCTTTGATTTCATTAAAATATGCTTACAATAGCTCCACAGTAATAATCAGAGTCTAAAACTCAACTATCCAACCAACTACCAACAACCCCTTCTCTATCTACAATCTGTGTATTTATAGATTACAATGGGTCTGCCAACAACCTAGACCTTCGAGTCTCTTCAAGGACAGGGACATTATTACATTTGAAATAAAAAGGAGGAAATTTGTTTCTATTTATTACATCACTCAGAAAAATTTAACTGAGCACTCGACTGTTATTTATTGATTCTAACAGCATTGTGAACGTGGTAGCTTTAATCCTGAACTATAGGTGAAGAAGTATAGGGTCTACTGATATTATCTTAATTGCCTGAGTAACTGCTCCCAAGGTTCCTGTAATGCTTCCAACTGTCTCTTGAATGCTGCATGGTGCCTTGTTGAAACGTGCTAGTGCTGAGAGTAATGGTGGCGCAGGTTTAATGGAAATCTGTTCTGGAGGAGTTTTGCCGCTGTTTTCCTTCTAAATGGTGAAAACCCCTTTTCTTTTGGATAGAATGGCGGAGAAAAAGGTGGGGCTGACGGTATTAACAAAAAGCAAAAAATGGTTTTCGGGAGGGTATGCAAGCAGTAAGTAGTTTGAATGAAGGTGGGTGCGAAATGACGAGAGGAAGACACTTTACAGTGGGGTCGGATCACAATACCGCCTATTTCAGACCCCCTAGCTGTGTTAAAGCCAGAATGGCAGAAGGGGACTAAAATAAAATTAGGACTGTTGATCAAAGGAGGGGGCGATCACGAGGTGGAATAGGCCGCGGGCTATATCGCAATTCAGGGATTGGAGGAGTTAATCATAAAACAAAAAAGGTAAGTTTTGCAGATTGTAAATTGAAATGGGAGGTGAGATGAAATGGTGGTAGGTGGGGTCCCTTTAATCACAAATCATATTTTAGGGATTGGGACTTTGGAGCTTTATCGCTTTTCAAGAGTTGGAGTTTTATCACATTTCGCAATCGGGGATTATCCCTTATCGCATGCTGGGGCTTGGGGCAGGTAACATGAATGGAGGGCCATAATATTTGCAATATGCGATAGCGATGATGACGTGGAAGGGGATAGGTCCTACTGATATCGCATATCAGAAAGTTTGTAGGATTCAGAAATGGTTACGTGTATGAGGTTTGAATATGCGAAAATGAATTGTGATAGAAGGTAAGGCAAAAAAGGGTCTAAAGGTTTATTGTGGTAAGGGTAAGGTTTATTGCAGTTTATATCATATATATAATATATGGTATCTATATATATATATATATATATATATATATATATATATATATATATATATATATATATATATATATATATCAAATGGCCTAATGTGGGGGTAGCGCTTCTTTTTAACCATAAAAATTGACTTTTAATAGTTAAAAAGGGTTTTTGAAAGAAATGAAGCAGTGGAATTTGGGTTTAGGGAAAAATGAAGGATAAAGAGATAAATGAAATGAATGAAGGCAGAAATGAAGTTTTCTCACCATTACACTTTGACAACAATACTTTATTCTTTCACTGAACTGATAAGGCAGATTGATTCCTTGAAGCTTTGACAGCCATGATTTCCCTTCCTCTTTTCTTGACACTTGAGATAATAGAACCTTGAGGGTGATGGCATCCATGGATGAGATGATGGACGAGCAAGATTTCCCCGGACTCTTTCATTCACCAAAATTCTAATTGAAAAATGACTATGAAACATAAAATTTTTAATTATAACTTAATAAAAAGCTACTAAAAGAGAGTTATTTGATCACTGAAATACTGACACTAACATTGGCTCCAGTTGGGGATGGAAACTCCTTCAGGAGGTGTCAAGAACACCATAGAACGAGTAGCCTTACCATTGGGAAATGGAGTCAAAATCGGACTATGAATGACTCAAAAAAATGACTTGAATAAAATAAATCTGATAACCTTAACTGTAGACTAACTACAAAATTTACCTGAAGATACTACTAAAAAAGTGCTCAAATTTGAGCTTATTTACTACACCTATTCTAACCTATGTATACATCACTTTGTCAAGTGAAATGGAACAACCAATGCAACCATGTAAGCATTTGGGCTGTTAATTGAATTCTCTGTGAGTGCTTTCTTATGAGTAAGACGGGAGAACTACTGAAAGGAAACTCCCATGAATATTTGTAATCAGATTGAATCTTAATGAAATGAAAAATAATGAGCCCACCATCTGACCTCAAGAATGCTGCAAAAGGATCTTCATAGGAATACATTTTTATTTCCAGCCCATCTAATGCATTACTGCTCTGCTCTAGGTGGTTTGAATATGAAATTTCATATTTATCCTTAATTTGTTGATATGACTGCAATTTTTCGGATGAAATTTGGAATGAAACTCTTGTTGAACAAGACAATGACGTTGGCTACCTAATCATATTTTCATCATCTCTATTTTGAATCTCATTTCTAGTTAATAGAGAATAACTTTTATTGCATAAATAATCTAAAACATCGGCTATCAGATCATGGATAAATTGAGAAGACCCCTGCAACTTATTATGCATTGAATCCAATGAGACTTCATGAATTTCCATAAGCTGCTCATTATTTGTTTGAGAAATATTATAAAAAAATTTCTTCCAAAACTAAAATGTTTCAAAGCACAATGGTAAAGAATTTTCTTGCATCATTTGATCATATATTTCACTTTCCAAATCTTCATCTACAATTTGAAATTTACTAAAACTTGATGGCTTCAATTTTGAAACTAAGGAGTCCCGATCAAGAATTTCATTATTCTTTTCATTGTCAATATTAACACATAAAGACTACTGATATTTGATCTTATAAAAATTTTCTCTGATAAAAAACAATGAAGTGAAAAATAAGGGCAAAGATCCTTCACTTGTTTCAAAATTTTCTGCATTTTCCTCATTGCTGTCATTATAGATATATATTGGCTGATCACTGCATTTCAGTTGCTGAAACTTGGCCTCCTCCTCCCACAAACCAGGTTCTGATTGCTTTGAAGAGTTGGGCTTGATTTTGATAACATAGTCATCATCATACTCATCATACTTGGGTAAATAATCAATACGATTAATGTCATCAAACATATACATTAGATCAGCAGCTTGCTTCTCCTTAGATTGATCTACAAATGTATTTTCATGATTGTCCATAAATTAATGTAAATAATAATGATTTTATGATCTATGGAAGCTGGGATTAACAAGAAAATTTTTGGGGTCAACAACTTCTCCTTCTTCTGCAAACTGATCTATAAATATGATTTCTTCATTATCCCTTGATGCATACATAAAGTAATCATTATTATATTTATGACAACTGGGATAGGAAAGAAAATGATTAAGATTGACAACTTGTTTTTCTGCAATCAGTGAGGCATGGTGATATTGAACAAAAAATTAATCTCTTATGGTGATCTTTTGCATCATCTATTCTACTGCACTTAACAAAATTTCAAGCTTTACTTCTGAATATGTCAGGTATTCCTTCTCTATATTTTTTTCTTCTTTTGCTTTCAACTTTAACCTTTTAACTAGAAAATTAGCTTCCACAGATATTGCACTGTCTTGAATTTCTTCTAGTGTTGTAATGTCCATTTATCTCATTCGAAATTCTATTTCAGGATCAAAAGCATTTGGGTAATGTAAGAGAGCTAAACCAATAGGTGGTTTTATATCAGCAGGGAATGAATTATATATTTGATTGAACCTAGCTGAAAATTGCTGCACTGTTTCTCCTGGTTGTTTTTTCAAATGATTATATTCTTCTAAAATGAGAATAGGATCTGTTGATCATGTCAAACCCCTATTGAATTTTTGGCAGGCCATTCCATTTTAACCCTTCAAAATTCTTTTGATAGCCTGGAAAATCCATTATCCGCCTATCGTCACCTTCTCCCAGCCTCAGAATTGCATAAAAGGGCCGAAAAACCCATATCTGAAAATCTGTGAAGCCTAGCCCCTTTGGCCCTATCCCCTCTGTCTTTTCCTCCATGTAACCTGGATGCTAGACTAGGCGCCAACCCGAAAGGTGCTTATCAAATGTATATCAGGCTCATTTTGAACCATAGATCTGTAACATATCTGACGGTGACTGTTCATCCTCATCGCGCCCATAGTTCACCTGCCTACCGTCCGATCATACCTTGAAATCAACGGTCCACAGCCCGCCTGTCCCGGTGGTCCCCACGCCCGCCCCCATTGCAAAAATGGGTGGTATGTATCGCACCGCCTTTCGGCAGTAGGCGGTAATTCTCCTTGGGCCAGCGATTCCATACACTGTTTGCCACGCGTCCCAGCGTACGGTTCCAAAACCGCTGTTCATCGCACGCTATTGTTCGGGACAGGACGCCCAGCGATATCGCCGTCAGCAGTCCGATCTGAAGCTTTTCATCCGACGGCTATCGCGCTCTGAAGCTGCACGGGATTTAACACAAGGAAATCGTACCCCTGGCCCATTGGCAATCGCCCCCGACGCCGTTTCAAACGTCGATCTCGTCTTGAGATCAGACGGTCTAGATCATTTGCACACCCCACTATTGACCCGGTCTTCCTCCATGTCATCATCCCACGTGTTTATCGCATTTTCCCTCTGCCATTTATACATTACATTCATATGTTATATTTTAATGTTTCGCATTATAAACTCTGGCCAGCCCTTCTGCCATTATTTCCACTGCATTTTCTTCGTCACCACCCTGCATGCTTCCGCCATTTTATCATGTTGCTTCACTACACAGTCGCCTCCATTGCATTTCCATCCCCCATGCATTTGTTTTCTTCACAACTTTGTGTGTTTTGCAGGTTTACAGCGGCAGAGAATTATCATAATTTGCAACATCCATTACAAGAGCCGAGAACACGTCAGAGGACCAGTTTTTCAGAGGCGAAATTTATGAAGAAAGTCCTGGGTAACTACTGTGACATGACATCCATTAAAGAAACAGGGTTATACTTTGGCGAGCTTCCCAGTGTCATTCAAGAGGCATATATCATAGATGAAGACATTAATGGAACAACAGAGGAGTATCAGTCGAAGGTCAAGGAATTCAGTGTTCGACATTGAAGATTTTAAATCATAATTCAGGGTTTAGAAGGCAGAGGGTACGATGCACAAAAAATAATACCCTCCAGGTTTTATTTTAGCAGAATTTTCTTTCAGGAAAGGACAGAATGTTTATGGGATTCTACTCTATGCCGTGTTCCTGAAGAGATTTCCACTAAGAAAATTTATTTTAGAAAGCAGGCCATAGAGTACAAACATCACAACATAGTCATTCAGCAGTATGGGCGTGAACGTTTCCGCCATTTTTCCTTAATTATGCAAATTAAATTTTCATCACCTACCTCTTTTACTAGGTTTTGGTTTCTCCTATAAAAACCATGAAGAAACGCATTATAGGGGTTCCAGATTTTATCAGAAAATTATGCAGTGAAAGGCTTTTTGTAAACATTTTGTAAAACTTTGGTATGAATGCACAGAGCCCATAGGGTCTCAGTGAGGAGGAGTTCTATCTGTCAAAGAGGATGTTGGTCTTTGGTATTTCACAGTCTGTAACTTTCTTTATTGTGTTATATTAATAGAGCATTTCATTTCATCCATCTTTCTTGTATCATGTTTTGGAATGCGAGTGGTTCACTGATTTTTGGTATGGATTCATCCTAGTTGATGCCCATGCTCAGATCAGTCAAGCGCTTTAAATATGGCTCATGCATGATATTCTGTTCCATTATTCAGCTAACCATACTTCTACTATATTAGTTGCTTTGGGAGGGTGCTTTTAAAATGCTATTATCATGTATGGATTTTTAGATTGGTAAGCCCATGCATGGTGGCATTGTATATCTAGGTATCAGCTCAATATTAACTAATATCTTCTCAATATTTCTTTCACTACATACACCTTATGATAATTTATGTCTGTGAAGTATTTCTGAATTGGCCCGCTTTGTAGTAAACTGTCTCTGAATTGTCTGTTGCTTTTGTATTAGAGTTTTGCATCTTGCCTCTGCAGTATCTCTTTTCCTGTGTCAGTTTCTGAGGGTTTGGTCCCATTCTATTTTATTTCCCTGTTTACAGGAGATAGCATGTGAGCTGAAGTTGACAACTTCATACCTTATATTATATGCTCCTTGCTATGCTAATATGTCCTAGGCACTGGTCTATCACAACTCTAGGCTGTCTCTAGGAGTGACAACATATTTCTGGCGCCGTTGCCGGGGAACGAAGTTAAGAAAATTTGAATCCCTAGGCCTCAAAAAAATCTAATTCACTCTTCAAATAGGTGAGTATGGAGAGTTGAGAGTTGTAGATTCCTCACCTTGGCGACTCCACATTTTTTTATTTGATATATCTATTTGCAGTCTTGGCTCCTCGTAAGCCACACCTGAGGTCAGATACGTCTAAGCCAAAGACACCTTCAGTGTCTGACCCTGACCAGATTACACATAGAAGAAATTGGAGGGAAAGGAAATCAGCCCGTTTCGAAATTCCTGAAGTGTCTACAGAAGACTTCCATCCTCTTCTTCTCAAGAAACTCAAGTGCCAGATCCCGACTCCACTGTGGGAGATACTGATTATTATTATTCAGATAGTCTACCCCGAGAGGGTATCAGAAATAAAAACAGTCTGCATCCTACTCCTGAGGTTGAAGAGGTCAAGGAAGTAACCGAAGTATCTGCTGTTAATAGACCTTTGCTCCCCTCAACCCCTCAAGCTGCAATTGAGTATATTCCTATTATTATTCATACTCCACTTCCAACTCCACCTCCTCCCCTTACTCATAAAACTATTACACTACCTCCACCCCCTCCAATGGCCAATGTTCCGGCCTTCTTGATGAATAAATATGCTCCCCTGGCATTACCCCAGGTGTTGAATGATATGCCTCAGGATTATCTGAAGATCTTTCCCAGATTCAATGGGGAAAATGAGATTGATGCTCAAAAACATCTTGAGACTTTCTGCTCCTTTGCAGAGAACTTTAATGTTGAACATTTGGATGTGGTCTTAAGACTATTTGTGCAATCTCTAGATGGTGAAGCTCGAAAATGGTTTAAGACATTGGCTGGCCGTTCTATTACCACTTGGGATAACATGGAAGATACTTTTCTCAGGAAATGGGGAGAGAAGAAAGATCATGGAAATTGTCTCATTGAGTTCAATACACTAAAGAAAAGACACAATGAAGGAGTGTCAGAATTTATCAAGAGATTTAATAAATTGTATCTGAGTCTCCCTGCTGATATGAAACCCCATCAAACTGCTGCTAAAGTTGTTTTTGTAGCAGCCTTTGATTCAGAATTTGGTTTCTCTCTCAGAGAAAGAAAGCCTGCTACTCTGGATGATGCTCAGGCAGATGCACTAGATTTGGAAGCAAACTTTGCCTCCACTGGAAAATCAAAAGGAAGACCTGAACAAGATAGCAGAAGAAGGGGCAAAGAAGAGGCATCTACCTCTAACCAAGACTGAGACTCAGCAAATGACAAAATGGAAGAAATGAGAAAATTAATTAAGAAAATGGTCAAGCTTGAATTGGAAGCCAAGAACTCAGCCTTCAAAAATTTCCAGAATGCTCCAAACAGGGGTTACAATCCTGAGTATAGGAAACCACCCTTGAAAATATTTCCAAGGGAAGTAAAGGAGCAACAGGATCAAGTGCCACACCCATTGTACCTGGAAGGTCTAGTAGATGATTCTACTGAGGACACTACCTATGGACTGGAGGATGCAAATCTTGCCTTTTCAAATAGTGATGGAGAAGAATGCCCTTTGCAAAGGAATGATGAAGCTGGGTGCTCATTGCAAGAAGAAGAAAAGACCAGAGACACAGATGAAGCAAAATTTGATCATTATTGTAAAAAATTTGATGATTTCATGCAAGCACATTTCAATAGAAGATATGATCTCAGATCTTCTAGGAAGAGGACTCGTACCCAAGAGCAAGAAGAAGAGCTACCCCAGAAGGAAGCACTTGCTCAGAAGGAGTCTACAATGTAGAAAGTCACAGACAAAGGTAAGGGCCCTCTAAACAAACCTTTGCAGTCTAATGATCAAATTCCTTCTGCTCCAAAAGTAGTCATCCCTCATAATACCGAGTCTATGTCAAAGGAAGTCAAGCCCCCAGCTGAAAATAAAGAATAAAAAGAGGCTGTGTTAGAAAAGTCTCCTCCTGCTTTCAGTCTGCAAAAAGAACTTGAAAAAGTCAAAATCCCAGTCCCCTTGGTTGAACTATTGAAACAGCCAGCATATAAATCTCAAGTCACCTCTTTCATGCTCCCTCCAGAAGTACCAATAATCCCAGATAGTCTCAACCTTCAAGAAGAAATACCCATGGTAGTGTTTGGCCCACACGTCGAGGAGATAGATCCCTCTACTCCTCCCTTCTATGTGTCTCTAGTGATTCATGACCTGCTACTACATAATTTTATGCTAGATTCTGGAGCTTCCCATAATCTTATGCCTTTGTCAGTCATGGAACAACTAGGTTTACAAATCACACATCCATATAAAGACCTCTACTCATTTGATTCCAAAAGAGTTAAATGCTTGGGGATGATCAAGGATTTGGTGGTCAATTTGGCCCAAATCCCAGCAAAAAGTGTGGTAATGGACATAGTGGTGGCTGACATCCCAGCTCGTTTTGGTATGTTGCTGTCAAGGTCCTGGGGAACAAAAATTGGCGGGTCAATCAAGTTAGATTTAACATATGCTATTATCCCAGTTTTTGGTGGCCAAGAGAGGAGGTTATACAGGGAGACTAGATTTGTCAAGATGGTGACTAAGGCTGACAACTCAGTTAATTCTTCGGTCTACAGTAAAGAAGGAGATTTATCATGCTTGATGCTGGAAGAAGATCAAGATTATGCTCATGAACCATCCTTTTGCCAGATCAAGACTGAGCAGCCCTCAGAGAACATGGAAGTAGGAATCTGGACACTCCATTTTGATGGAGAAAATTCTAAAGAAGGTAATGGAGCTGGAATATTATTAATTTCTCCTACAGGAAGATGGGTTCCTCTATCTTTTAAATTAGAGTATGAAGCCACCAATAATGTGGCTGAATACGAAGCACTTCTGTTGGGATTAAAGATAGCTAGGAGCATGGGTATACAAAGCTTAAAAGTTCTGGGAGATTTAGAAATGGTGGTTAGGCAAGTAAAAAATCAGTGTTAGACCAAACATCCTAGGCTAAGGGCCTATAGGAATGAAGTTTGGGACATGGTGGAGAATTTCTTCTTGGCATTTAATATCCAGTTCATGCCCCGAGAACAGAATAGGATGGCTAATTCCCTTGCTGTGGCTGCTAGTACATTTCAACCACCTCAGAACCCTCTCTTAAGATACGAAGTTGAGGTGCGTTATCGGCCTTCAATCCCAGATAACATCAAACACTGGTAGGTATTTGAAGATGAAGAAAAAATGAAAAGATTCCTGGAAACAGTGGGAGAATTCTCCAATATGGAGATTGATGCTGATGAAGAAGACGTTGAGTCTGAAAATACTTCAGAAAGAAATTGGGAGAAGAAAGTGGCAGGTAATAAAGTGTTGCAATTGAAGGAAACGTGATACCTAGAGGGCTGGTGCCTCTAGAAAGATTATTTGACAAGAATGATGTCTCATTGCAGCCAAGAAAAGTGGTAGAAGAAAATCAGGTAGAAGACCTGAATCTTGGTACTGAGGCTGACCCCAAAATTGTAAAACTGTCTAAGAAAATCCCTGGAGAATATAGAAAGCTATATCAGAAATTATTTCAGTCTTACAAGGATGTATTTGCATGGTCCTATCAGGATTTGAAAACTTTTGATATCAGTACTATGCAGCACAAAATTCCATTGAAGGCAGATGCAAAGCCCCATAAGCAGAAGCTCAAACAAATAAATCCCCTGTTGCTGCCTTCTATTGAGAAAGAAATTAAGAAGCTGCTGAAGGCCAAAATAATTGTACCATTGAGGTACTCTGAATGGGTGGCAAACCTTGTCCCTGTACGAAAGAAGAATGGAGAAATAAGGCTGTGTGTGGATTTTAGAAATTTAAATAGAGCTTCCTTAAAAGATAATTATCCATTACCTAAGATGGATCACATCTTGCAGAAAGTGGTTGGAGCTTCTAGGATGTCAATGATGGATGGATTCTCTGGTTATAACCAGGTGGCTATACTTCCAGAAGATCAAAAGAAGACTTCTTTCACCACACCCTGTGGTACATTTATGTATGCCAGGATGCCTTTTGGATTGATTAATGCAGGGGCCACTTTTCAGAGGGCGATGGATATTGCTTTTGTTGGGGAGCAAGATAAATTCCTGGTGGTTTACCTCGATGATATCACTGTATTTTCCAAGAATGATGCTGAGCACATTGAACATCTGTGGAGAACTTTTGAGAAATGCAGAAGGTATGGTCTCTCTTTGAATCCTCAAAAGTCTTTATTTGCATTAGAAGAGGGAAAGCTTTTGGGCCATATTGTGACTAAAGATGGGGTGAAAATAGACCCTAAGAGGGTAGAGGTTATAAATGGTATTGCTTTCCCCAGAAATAAGAAAGAGGTGCAGGTATTCCTTGGACGCATTAATTTCCTAAGAAGGTTTATTCCTAACTACGCTGAGATAGTTAGTCATATAACAGATATCATGCTGAAAAAGGATAATGAGGTAAAGTGGTCACAAGAATCATGGGAGGCATTTACTAGGATAAAAAATGATTTTGCAGAAGCCCCTGTGCTAGTTGGACCAGATTATGATAAACCTTTCATAATTTTTTCTTTTGCATCACCTCATACAATAACAAGAGTTTTATTGCAGAAAAATGAGGAAGGGTATGAGCAGCCTATTGCCTTTTTCAGTCAAGTGCTTCGTGATGCAGAATTAAAGTAGAAAATATTGGAAAAGCAAGCATACGCCCTAGTGAAATCCCTCAAAGCATTCAATGTATATATCTTACAGTCTCATATCACTGCATTTGTGCCTGCAACTGCTGTAAAATATATTCTTATTCAGGAGGATAGTGAAGGAAAAAGGGGTAAGTGGATTGCTAAAATACAGGAATATGACTTAGACATCCGCCCTACTAAGCTGATCAAAGGACAGAGGCTTGCCAAAATGTTATCTGAATCAAAATATCAAGCTCTGGGCATAAATTTTTCCATTATAGTAGGTGAGGAATCTGAGGAGAAAGAAGAATGACATGGAATTGGGGTAGCTACTCCGGAAACACATATAAAGTACCTCACCAGTCAGTGGTACAAAGAGATAGTAGAATATCTCCTCACACTCAGCTGCCCTCCAAGTTGTGATAAAACTAAATATAGAGCGCTGAGATTGAAATCACAGAAATACATAGTCGCCAATGGCAGGCTATACTGGCGAGATCCCTCAGGCATCTTACTCCTGTGTCTCACAGAGAATGAAGTTGAGAGTATTATAGAAAAATTTCATGAAGGGATCTGTGGAGGTCATAACAGCTGGAGGGCCACAACTCATAAAATTATAAAAGCTGGCTTCTATTGGCCAAAGCTTTTTGGATATGTTTTTTCCAGAGTAAGAGCATGTGATAAATGTTAGAAATTTGCTGAGAGACAGAAATCGACACCTTTTCCCCTGATTCCAGTGCATGTGGATGAACCATTTCGTCAATGGGGTATTGATTTTATAGGTGAAATACATCCTCCATCGAGTGGTCAACATAAGTGGATTTTAACGACCAATGATTACTTCACCAAATGGGTGGAAGCCATACCTGCAAGGAATGCTACAGATACTGTGATCATAAATTTCATGGAGGAAAACATCATATCCAGGTTTGGCTGTCCTGCTAGGATAGTGACTGATAATGCACAGGTCTTCAAGTCTGCAAAATTTATGAATTTCTGCCAGCAATACAATATCATACTGAGTCACTCTACAGCTTACTATCCATAAGGAAATGGCTTGGCAGAGTCTTCAAATAAAACTCTGGTGAGGGCCTTGAAGAAGACTATCAATGAAAATCAGAAGAATTGGGATTCCCAATTGAAATTTTCTCTATGGGCTAATAGAATCACCAGCAAGAGAGCAACTGGAAAATATCCCTATGAATTGGTATATGGATGAGCAACAGTTTTCCCTGTACAACTGGCTTTACCAGTGGCCCGCTTCATGCAAGAAAGCTAGGAGGAACTTGATGATATGATCAGGAGAATCAATAACTTGGTGGAATTAGAAGAAACATGGGGCCAGGTGAATAAGAGGTTAATAGAATATCAAGAGAAAATGAAACACATTTTTGATCAGCATGCTAAAGACAGGAATCTGTAAGTAGGTGATCTAGTGCTCAGATGGGACGTCCGGAGAGCTAAGAAGGGAAAACATGGTAAATTCGACCCCCTCTGGTTTGGTCCTTTCAAAATTGTGGAACAGGGGGGCAATAATACTTTCAGGTTGGAGAATTTACAGGGCGACTTGCTGGATGCCCCTGTAAATGGTCAATTCCTCAAGCCCTACTTTCAGTTCTGATTCAGGCAAAGGCAGCCTGATGTATTATATTGTATGATAGTTTCCTTTTTTGTTTTCATTTGAATAATGTGGGTGTCATTATGAACCATAAAGTGAAAAGTAAGGTTGCCTAAGAGCCTATTTTACGCAGAAGATGATCATAGGGTCTGCGAGTTCTCGACACATCCAGGGATGAACGTGTCATCCCCAGGTGGAGCCGATGTTGATCATGTCAAACCCCTATTGAATTTTTGGTAGGCCATTCCATTTTAACCCTTAAAAATTCTTTTGATAGCCTGGAAAATCCATTATCCGCCTATTTTCGCCTTCTCCCAGCCTCATAATTTCATAAAAGGTCCAAAAAACCCATATCTGAAAATCTGTGAAGCCTAGCCCCTTTGGCCCTAGCCCCTCTGTCTTTTCCTCCATGTAACCTGGACGCTAGACCAGGTGCCAGCCCGAAAGGTGCTTATCAAATGTATATCGGGCTCATTTTGAACCATAGATTTGTAACAGATCGGACAGCGACTGTTCATCCTCTTCGCGCCCGTAGTTCACCTGCCTACCGTCCGATCATACCTTGAAATCAACAGTCCGCAGCCTGCTTGTCCCGGTGGTCCCCATGCCCGCTCCCATTGCAAAACCGGGTGGTATGTATCACACCGCCTTTCGGCGATAGGCGGTAATTCTCCTTGGGCCAGCGATTCCATACACTGTCTGCCACGCGTCCCAGCGTACAGTTCCAAAACCGCTGTTCATCGCGCGCTATTGTTCGGGACAGGACGCCCAGCGATATCGCCGTCAGCCGTCCGATCTGAAGCTTTTCATCCAACGAATATTGCGCTCTGAAGCTGCACGAGATTTAGCGCAAGGAAATCGTACCCCTGGCCCACTGGCAATCGCCCCCAACGCCATTTCAACCGTCGATCTCGTCTTGAGATCGGACGGTCTAGATCATTTGCACACCCCACTGTTGACTCGGTCTTCCTTCACGTCATCATCCCACGTGTTTATCGCATTTTCCCTCTGCCATTTATACATTACATTCATATGTTATATTTTAATGTTCCACATTATAAACTCTGGCCAGCCCTTCCGCCATTATTTCCACTGCATTTTCTTTGTCACCACCCTGCATGCTTCCGCCATTTTATCATGTTGCTTCACTACACAGTCACCTCCATTGCATTGCCGTCCCTCATGCATTTGTTTTCTTCACAACTTTGTGTGTTTTGCAGGTTTACAGCGGTAGAGAATTATCATAATTTTCAACATCCATTACAAGAGCCAAGAATGCGTCAGAGGATCAGTTTTTCAGAGGTGAAATTTATGAAGAAAGTCTTGGGTAGCTGCTGTGACATGACATCCATTAAGTAAACAGGGTTATAATTTGGTGAGCTTCCCAGTGTCATTCAAGAGGCAGATATCATAGATGAAGACATTAATGGAACAACAGAGGAGTATCAGTGGAAGGTCAAGGAATTCAGTGTTCGGCATTGGAGATTTTAAATCATAATTCAGGGTTTAGAAGGCAGAGGGTACGATGCACAAAAAAAAATACCCTCCAGGTTTTATTTTAGCAGAATTTTCTTTCAGGAAAGGACAGAATGTTTATGGGATTCTACTCTATTCCGTGTTCCTGAAGAGATTTCCACTCAGAACATTTATTTTAGAAAGCAGGCCACAGAGTACAAACAACACAGCATAGTCATTCAGCAGTATGGGCGCGAATGTTTCTGCCATTTTTCCTTAATTATGCAAATTAAATGTTCATCACCTACCTCTTTTACTAGGTTTTGGTTTCTCCTATAAAAACCATGAAGAAACACATTGTAGGGGTTCCAGATTTTATCAGAAAATTATGCAGTGAAAGGCTTTTTGTAAACGTTTTGTAAAACTTTGGTATGAATGCACAGAGCCCATAGGGTCTCAGTGAGGAGGAGTTCTACCTGTCAAAGAGGATTCTGGTCTTTGGTATTTCACAGTTTGTAACTTTCTTTATTGTGTTATATTAATAGAACATTTCATTTCATCCATCTTTCTTGTATCATGTTTTGGAATGCGAGTGGCTCACTGATTTTTGGTATGGATTCATCCTAGTTAATTCCCATGCTTGGATCAGTCAAGCGCTTTAAATATGGCTCATGCATGATATTCTATTCCATTATTCAGCTAACCATACTTCTACTATATTAGTTTCTTTGGGAGGGTGCTTTTAAAATGCTATTATCATGTATGGATTCTTAGATTGGTAAGCCCATGCATGGTGGTATTGTATATCTGGGTATCAACTCAATCTTAATTGATATCTTCTCAATATTTCTTTCACTACATACACCTTATGATAATTTATGTCTGTGAAGTATTTCTGAATCGGCCTGCTTTGCAGTATTTCTCTAATGAATTTCATGTATTTCTCTAATGAATTTCATGTATTCCCTTCCCTTCCTTTGAAGTATTCATGTATTTCTCTTTTCCTGTGTCAGTATCTCTTTTCCTTTTCCAGTATCATGAAGTATAGGAGGCAAGATGAGTGGCTTCTATCTATTTGGAATTTTGCAAGGTGTAGAGGTATGTACAACAACTGTAGGATTAGTCTTGATCTCTTGAGGTTACTCAAGTTGAATATGGTCATCATAAGATTCAAAAGAAGAGTGTGGACCAAGATCAAAGATGTACGAATAATTTGAATTTACAAACTTCAAAGGAAGGGAATCTAATGAAATTCCATGATATTTTCTCAAACACAATATACTTTGAATTTTTTTTTGGACATGCTTAGAAAAAGAGAAGAAATATTTCATGACAAAGAATGTGAAATATTGAATGAAATTCCAAATCGAATACTTGATCTTCCCATATTGTCCTTTCATATTTCGTGGCAAAGTTCATCCTTCAGTAGAGTCTTTAAATTTGATTCTGAAATTGATTTTGAGTCACTAGGTGAATGGTTTCATCCTTCTTGTGCCTGATCAATGTTCACCATCAGAAACCAGAGCTAATATTTGTCATTCTTTCCCAGGGAAGATTTATCTTTTTGTCCCCGGCAAGGACGCCAAAAATGTTATCACTCTCCCTAACTTCCCAAGGCTGAGAAAGGAGTGGAGAAAGGTAACCACAAACCAATCTTTTGGCTAGGCTGCTAGCCCTACCTAGACCAATGAGGGCTCTCTCTATGTCACTTTTAAATAATCAATGAATGGCTGATTACCATAGGATTTTAGGCTATATATATATATATATATATATATATATATATATATATATATATATATATATATAAGCTAGAAATGAGTAATTTGTTTGGTAATTGGGATGCTAGATATAAATAAGAATCAGGGAAACTAAAGTTGATTTCAAAGACTGAATTGCAGAGAAAAGAGTGAGGCCAGGTAGGTAAACTATTTGAGCATACTTAAATTTGTCATTGTGTATAGCGATAGAAAAAGGTAAGGATCTAAATGATAATTTTACTGAATTCATTCATCAGAAGAAGGTGAAGAAAAAGGTAGGAGTCTGAATGAGCATTTTACTGAATCAATTAATCAGAAGAAAAAAGCACTTATGAAAATCTTAATAAACAGAGCATAGAAACAATGATTTCTGTTTCTAAAACTAATAAGATTAACTTACATAAACTGTAATGGAAATGGAGTAACAGAGAGGAAAACAATGCTCAAGAGTAATAGCACAAGAATCTCACAATAGCTTCTGCAACATCTTGATTTCATTAAAATATGTTTACAATAGCTCCAGAGTAATCATCAGAGTCTAAAACTCAACTATCCAACCAAATACCAACAACCCCTTCTTTATCTACAATCTATGTATTTGTAGATTACAATGGGTCTGCTAACAAGCTAGACCTTCGAATCTCTTCAAGGATAAGGACTTTATTACAGTTGAAAGAAAATAGGAGGAAATTATTTTCTATTTATTACATCACTCAGAAAAATTTAATTGAGTACTTGGCTGATATTTATCGATTCTAACAGCATTGTGAACGTGGCAGTTTTAATCCTGAACTGTAGGTGAAGAAGTATGGGGTCTGTTGATATTATCTTAACTACCTGAGTAACTACTACCAAGGTTCTTGTAATGCTTCCAACTATCTCTTGAATGATGCTTGGTGCCTTGTTGAAACGTGCTAGTGATGAGAGTAATGGTGGCACAAGTTTAATGGAAATCTATTTTGGAGAAGTTATGTTGTTGTTTTACTTCTAAATGGTGTAACCCATTTTTATTTTGGATATAATGGCAGAGAAAAAGGTGGGGCCGACGGTATTAACACAAAGCGAAGAATGGTTTTTGGGGTGGGGGGTATGCAAGCGGTAAGTAGTTTGAATGAAGGGGGGAACGAAATTACGAAAGGAAGACACACTGTAGGGGGGTCAGATCAAAATACTGCCTATTTTGGACCCCCCAGCTGTGTTAAAGCCAAAATGGGAGAAGGGGGATGAAATATAATTAGGACCATTGATCAAAGGAGGGGGAAATCATGAGGCAGAATAAGCTGCATGTTATATCACAATTTGAGGATTGAAGGAGTAATAATAAAATAAAAAAGGTAAGTTTTGCAGATTGCGAATTGCAATGGGAGGTGAGATGACATGGCGGTAGGTGGGGTCCCTTTAATTGAAAATCAGATTTCAGGGATCGAGACTTTGGAGCTTTATCGCATTTCGGGAGTTGGAGTTATATCACATTTTGCAATCGAGGATTATTGCTTATCACATGTCGGGACTGGGGGTAGGTAACATGAATGGATGGCCATAAGATTGTGATATGCGATAGCGATGCTGACATGGTAGGGGATGGATCCTATTGATATCACATATTGGCAAATTTGTAGGATTCGACAATGGTTACATGTATGAGGTTTGAGTATGCGATAAGCGAATTGCGATAGAAGGTAAGGCAAAAAAGGGTGTAAAGGTTTATTGCGGTAATGGTAAGGTTTATTTTAGTTTATATCATATATATAATATATGGTATATATACATATCAAACGGCCTAATGTGGGGGCGGAGCTGCTTTTTAACCATAAAAATTGACTTTTAATAGTTAAAAGGGGTTTTGAAAGAAATGAAGCACTGGACTTTGGGTTTAGGGAAAAATGAAGGGTAAATAGATAAATGAAATGAATGAAGGCATAAATGAAGTTTGCTCACGATTGCAATTTGACAACATCACTTTCTTCTTTCACTAAACTGAGAAGGCAGATTGATTCCTCGAACTTTGACAATCATGATTTCCCTTCCTCTTTTCTTGACACTTGAGATAATATAACTTTGAGGGTGATGGCATTCATGGATGAGATGATGGAGCATCAAGTCTGACCTGGGCTCTTTCAATGACTAAAATTTTATTTGAAAACTGACTATGAAACATAAAATTTTAACTTATAACTTAATGAAAAGCTACTAAAAGAGAGTTATTTGATCACTAAAATACTGACATTAACACCAGCCAACAATATAGTACAAATAGCTCGAATTCAGACTGTGTTTCATTTATCTTATAGTCTATATCTGCTAGAGGAATGTGGTCTACGTATATGGGAGGGTGGACCAAAGGATTCAAAGGATCCTCATGATTTTTCTTTTTAGGAGGAATAATTAGTTCCGAGGAATTTGATTGGAATTGGGAGGAACTAGGTTACCAGGAATGCATAACAGTTGTGATTGGTTGAAGGAGAAAGGCAAGGTACAGACGCTTGATTGCAAACTGATCAACTGACAAAAGCTGGGTGCACTGGAAAACCTGTGAAATAATTCAACAACGTGGCATGATGGTAATGGCGGAGGTGACGGGTAGGGCCAGTGGTAATTAGAATGAGGGAGGAGTGGTTTTCAGGTGGGGGGGGGGTGGTGGGCAGTTAGTGGTTTAGGAAGGGGGGTGCGAAGCACAGAGGGTTGGCCACGTGGTAGTGGGACTAGGCGGAGAATTTTTTTTTTTCGGACCCCCCCGGTGGTAAAGTGAGGATGGAGAGGGGGGCTTGAAAGTTAATATGGGCCGTTGATTTAGGGAGAGGATAGATCATGAAGTGTGCAACTGCGAGCAATTTAACGACATATGACAAATAAAATTTGTCGGGTTGCATTTTCCGACTTTGAATCAAAAAATTAGGATAAAACATGAATAACTCATATATATCCCTTTATGCGCCCAATGCTTAATGAACCTCAAAATATTAGGATATAGCATTTTAATCCTTTTCAAATCCAAAACACTTCTACCTACCCTTTAACACTTAAATTATTTTTGCTAAATTGTCATTTTTATTTCTTCTAGGGGTGCATTTAGAGTAGAAAACCCAAATTTCCTTTTTTTAATGAAAATCTATTCTTTCCTATCACTTATTTCTCCTATTTATTCAGATTAAACAGTTGAATCAATGTCATTTTCTACCTAACTATTGATTTACCAAGATTAAACTATTTGGAAAATCTTTATTCTCTAACCTAATTTCCATGTTAGGTCCCTATATTACTAGTGTAGTCCCTTATTTTTATTATTGTATCCCACTTATTGTTATTGCTGTACCCCTGTAACCCCAAATTTGTTATTATTGTGCCCTTACATTATTATTGTTAGGTCGGATAGGATTATATTGTGACCCCATGACCTCCTATATATAGAAGGAGGTTTTTTCATTTGTATCATCCAAGAATAGTTCATTTATGTAATATAAAGGAGGTTTCCCCTTAGAAGTGGCTTATTTCTAAGGTGTTGATCTCTCTTTTATTCTATTTTTGGATCTGGTTTCATAACATTTGGTATCACAACTTTGGATTCTAGGGTTTCGCTCCTCTAAACAGGTCATCGTGGAATTTTTGGTATAAATTTTTTTCTACGAAGTTTCAGAAGCTGAAATTTTTATCACGCGAAGCCGAAATCCTGAGGAACTTCGTGTAAAAATTTTAGATCTTGGTTCACAATATTTTTGGAGATATGATCTGTGGAAGTTAGAGTTTTTTCAGGCTCGCGATTTCATATAAAATAGGTAACCGTGGGAAAATCGTCAACACTCTCTCTCTGAGCATTGGATTGGAATTATGTAAAAAGTGGACACAAGTGCATTGATTGTATTTTCCTTTGTATCAATTTTAGAAACGAAGGAGGAAACAATGGCACGTGGCACGCCATACAATTTCACTATACTGAACCGGTCCATAATTAGGTCATTGTGGGAGATTGGACATAACTTTTTCTTGAAGAATCCAAATCAGGTCAGACCTGTGGCATCCAAAAGAAGATTTATAGGGATACTACAGAACTAAATTTTATATATTGAAGATCCGAAATAACACAGATAATTCAGTTTCAATATTAAGCTCGTCAAAAGCAAGAAAAATGTGTGTATCTTTTTCCGAATTGCATAAGTCTTGTTTGAAAAATCAGTTTGAATTGATTCCGAGGGAATATTGTAGAATAGATACTAGTATTAGGTTCTAAAATCCCCCCTAAAAAGAATTCAACACCCATTAAGCCTTCAGAAGGCTCTACTATGACTCATGAAGACGAAGAAGTGCAACATGACATACCAAAAATACAAGAGCAAGTGCACCAAATTTCGCTCTCGCAAAGAGCAACAAAAAATGAAATGGAAGTTTTGAAGAAAGGCGTGGAAGCTAAGATGGATGGTTTGAAGAAAGGTGTGGAAGCTAAGATGGATGGTTTGAAGAATGACATGGAAGATAAGATGGATGACATGGAAACTGACATGGAATTTAAGATGGATTACATGGAAGCTAAGATCAAAAACATGAAGAATGATCTAGAAGTAGACATGGAAGGTTTGATAAAGTTGATACAAGAAATGTTTCCTAATTGCAAAAATATAGTAGAGGAAACTCATGATGAGAATTTTTTTTTTTTTAATTGTGATTTCATAAATTCTAACTTTGGATGGAAGACCCACCATATTCCAAAGATCGATATGAGGAAGTTTGATGGAAAGGATCTCGTAGCATGGATACTACAGATGGGGCAATATTTGGATCTCAATAATGTGCAAAACACACAAAAGGTATGCATTGAAACTTTATATTTAGAAAAAAAATACATTTGTATGGTATCGATGGCTTTTCTCCCGTAAAAAAATTGTCACTTGGTTAATTTTTACGGAGGATATGATAGCACATTATGAGGATACAAAGAGAAACACCTTTTTTAGTCAAATGATAAATATCAAATAAAAGGGTTCAGTGGGGGAGCACATTGAGGACTTCCAAAAATTGAATATGAGGGTAACTGATATTCCAGAGGAACACATGATTGATGTCTTCATAGGGAATTTAAAGGATAACATCCAACATGAGGATCGTGTTTGGGAACCTAATTCATTGGAGAAGGCATTCAGGTTGGCAAGAAAAATTGAATGTAAAATTATAGTGACAAGGAAGCCTACCACTCACATCTATAAAGATGGAAGTGTTGCTACTCCTAGACTTCCACAAACTACAAGGTTGACACAACAAAAATTGGAAGAAAAAAGAGCAAAAGGGATTTGCTACAGTTGTGATAGAAAATACACTAAAGGTCATAAGTGTTATGAGAAGAAATTATTTTACATAAATTGTGAAGAGGAGGAAGAAAATGAACAAGAAACCTCAAAAGAAGAGGATATACACCAGGAACCAACCCTAGAAGAATAAGAAATGAGTCCGACCATATCGTGTAATGCATTGGCAGGAATTAACACTCCTCAAATTCTCAAGATAGAAGGACATATCAATAATAAAAAGGTAATAGTGTTGATTGATTTGGGTAGTACCCATAATTTTATTCATTGTAAGGTAGCCAAGGAATTGAATTGTTTCCTATACCCAACACTAGAATGTCAAGTGATGGTTGAAAATGGAGGAACTATAAATTTCTCTAGAAAATGTCATAATATCAAGCTAACCATGGGGGAATATGTATTGAATATTCTAGTGCTTTCCATTCCAATGGGAGGTGCTGATGTTGTACTAGGAGTACAATGGTTACAATCTTTGGGGATGGTAGCTTTTAATTTTCAAGAACTTTTCTTGAATTTTTTATTGAAAGGAAAGGAAGTCGAATTACGGGGTATCATAGGGAAGCCGAGAAAGATAATAAGCTATAATTTCATGACAAATATTCTGAAGAAAGAACAACGATGCATGATTTCACAGTTATGCTCACTAGAAGTTCCAACATCAAAACCATCTATTTCTCCAGATCCCCAAAAATTCTTGGAAAATAATTCCAAGGTGCTTGAAACTCCCAAAAGACTCCCACCTATTCATGATCATGATCATGCTATTCATTTGATTCTAGGAAGTGTTCCTCCAAATATCAGGCCTTATAGATATCCTTATGTCCAAAATAGTGAAACTGAACGTATCATTGCAAAAATGTTAGAGGCTGGTATAATTCAACCTAGTCAAAGTTCTTTCTCTGCTCCAGTAGTATTGGTGCACAAGAAGGATGGATCATGGCACATGTGTTTGGATTATATGGATCTCAATAAGATCTCTATTAAAAATAAATTTCCCATTCCAATGATAGATGAATTATTGGATTAATTACATGGAGAAATTTATTTTACCAAGTTGGATCTTCGTTCAGGATATCATCAAATTAGAATGAAGATTGAAGATATTCCGAAAACAACATTTCGAACTCATGAGGGCCATTATGAATTTTTGGTCATGCCTTTTGGCCTTACCAGTGCACCCTCTACATTTCAAGGGTTGATGAATTCCATTTTTAAACCCTTCCTTAGAAAATTTGTGCTAGTATTTTTTGATGATATACTAATCTACAACAAGTCTTGGAAGGATCATGTTCAACATGTTGACAAGGTGCTCAAACTATTAGAGGAGAAACAATTATATGCAAAAACATCCATTTTTTTTTTGGAGTACAAGAGGTGGAATATCTAGGTCATATTGTATCTCACGACGGTGTTAAGGTAGACCCTAACAAAATTAAATCCGTTAAGGAATGGAAAGTCCCCACAACCATAAAGTAGTTGTGAGGATTTCTTGGGTTAACAGGGTGTTATCACAAGTTTGTTAATAATTATGGGAGAATAGCAGCACCTCTAACAAAATTATTGAAGAAAGATGCATTTTCATAGACTCCTGAAGCAACTACATCCTTTGAACATCTTAAAGAGACAATGTGCCTAACACCGGTCTTAGCTATGCCAGACTTCACAAAAACCTTTATAGTGGAATGTGATGCCCCAAGAAATGGAATTGGTGTTGTTTTAATGAAAGAAGGAAGACCCATTGCTTTTGAAATTCATCCAATCAAAGGAAAGTATTTACATAAAGCTATTTATGAGAAGGAAATGTTAGAAATACTACAAACACTAAAGAAATGACGACCTTACCTAATGGGAAGACACTTCAAGGTAAAAACTGATCATGTTAGTCTTAATTTTTTTTTGGAACAAAGACTATATTCAGAAGAGCAACAAAAATGGGTCACAAATATGTTGGGTTATGACCTAGAAATCATCTACAAAAAAGGGAAGCTAAATTTTGTTGCAGATGCACTCTCAAGAAAGAATGAAGAGGTGGAAGCATTGCTTTGTGCCATTTCTATTATCCAACCAGATTGGATAACCAAAGCAAGGGATAAATGGAAGAAGGATGAAGAAGTGTGGAGACTCATTCAAAAGTTGCAGCAATATCATAGTACATCTGATACATTTAGTTGAAAAAATGATTCCTTATGGTATAGAGATCGCTTATATCTTTGTAAGAATTCCCAACTAAAACAAAAGATTCTTTTGGAATTGCACACTTATCCTTTAGGAGGACACTCAGGTTTTTTAAAAACTTACCACAGGGTGAAGAAATATTTTTTTTGGGATGGCCTTAAATCCGATATTCAAAAGTTTGTGGAGGAATGTTTGGTTTTCCAGCAAAATAAAGTTGAGATAATTAAGACCCCAGGTCTTCTACAACATTTATCCATTCCAAGTCAACATTGGGAGGATATTTCAATGGATTTTATCATAGGTTTACCTAAGTCCGAAGGAAAGAGTGTCATCATGGTGGTAGTTGATAGACTTACCAAGTATACACACTTTTGTGCATTATCTCATCCATTTAAAGCAATAGTACAATTGCTAATGCATTTATGGAAACAATTAAAAAGCTACATGGAAACCCAAAGATTATTGTAAGCGACAAAGATCCCATTTTTACTGGAAATTTTTGGACGGAATTATTTTCTTGTTTGGGAACTCGACTAGCTCATATCTCATCTTATCATCCTCAATCCAATGGTCAAACTGAGATAGTGAATAAATGTTTGGAAGGATATCTTCATTGTTTTGTATCTAATAAATAAACACAATGGGTCAAGTGGTTACCTCTCGCTTAATGGTGGTAAAACACTTCCTTCCATACTGCAGAAAAATGACCCCATTTATGGCACTTTATGGATATGATCCACCATCCATCACATCATATTTAAGAGAAAATTCTAAGGTTAAAGTAGTGAAAGATCACATCGAGCATCAAAAAGAAGTTCTCCAACTCTTAAAGGATAATATAAATTTGGCACAAAATCGAATGAAACAACAGGCAAATCAACATCGTAGTGAGAGAAGTTTTGATATAGGAGACTGGTTATTTTTACGGATACAACCATACAAAAAAATGTCCCTCAAGCAAGCTAAGAAGGATAATAAATTATTGCTAAAGTACTATGGTCCTTACAAGGTGTTGCAAAATATTGGTACTATGGCATACAAATTGGAGCTTCCTGCTTCTTTGCGAGTGCATCTAGTTTTCCATGTTTCATGCTTAAAGAAGGTTATAGGTGAAAAACTTCCAGTTCAAACAATATTGCCAGAACTTCATGAGGAAGGAAAAATCATAATGGAACCTTAAGCAGTCACGGAAACAAGAACTTGACAGCTATGAAATCGATCAATTTCAGAGTATCTCATCAAGTGGAAGAACTTACCCACTTAAGATTCTACATGGGAGGATGAGAATTTTATATAGAAGCACCCAGAGCTACTTAAGCCTTGAGGACAACACTTTTTTGAAGGAGGGGAATTTTAGGTCCCTATATTACTAGTGTAGTCCCTTATTGTTGTTAGTGTAGCCTCCTTATTGTTATTGTTGTACCCCTGAACCCCAATTTTGTTATTATTGTGCCCTTACATTATTATTGTTAGGTCAATTAGGATTATATTTTGACCCCATGGACTCCTATATATAGAAGGAGGTTTTTTCAATTGTATCATCCAATAATTGTTCATTTATGTAATGTAAAGGAGGTTTCCCCATCGAAGTGGCTTATTTCTAAGGCGTTCATCTCTATTTTCTTCTATTTTTGGAGCTGGTTTCATAACATTCCAAAATTTCAAAATTATTTAATCATGATTAAGATGTATGGTTTAAAAAAATAGCTATTCATTGTGGCATTTTAAACAAGCTGCACACAATCTTATTTCCTTTGACATAAAGAAAACTATCTATCAGTAGTGGCATTTGAATTTGCAACACTTTCAGTGTTATTTTCTTTTGTGGGGTTCTGATTTCATTTTATTCTTTTTTGAATGTTTCTTTCTTTTTCTTCTTTTTCTCTTTATTAATTTTTTAGATATACTCCCTTTTCATTTTATTTTATATATTTTTTTGGAAATCATTTGCATATTTACTATTATTTACAATATAATATTACTGAGATAAAATAATTAATCACCTTAAGATCCTATAAATTATAGGACCTTAACAGTGGCTCCAGTTGGGGATGACACTTCTCTATGTGAGGTTCCAAGAACAATTGATCAATAGCCTTGAGTGTTCCATTTCATTAATGTCTGCACCTGATTTCATTTTGTTGGTTGGAGTACTTATGGTAGCGTATCAATAAAATTCTTAGGGCCTTCTTTGCGGGCTTAAACTTCTTTCAATAGGTTACCCAATCAAAATATTAAGGACAATGATATTTACAATGCTTTTATGTAAGCAAAATCTCTATTTTTGAGAGAAGTAATTCTTCAAAATTATGCCATTCACAGGTCCACTAGGCATTTATGTTCCATCTATATATTTAAGAAAGAATGCATTGTGTCCTCTGAAAGCATAAATGATGTAAGGTCCTTTCCAAAGATTGTCATATTTCCCATGTTTGCCTTTTTCCTCTCTTCTGGAATCCCACATTAAAACTATGTCACCCAAATTGAAATCATATACTTTAGTTCTTCTATCAAAAATCTTTTTGACATTCTCCTGGATAACCTGTGTTTTATTGTAGACTTATTCCCTGGATTGTTGCAACTTAATAGTCTGATTAATTCTCCTCTGAGTGTCATTTGGCTCAACCTGCAATTCCCGAATTATCTTCATAACTGGAACTCCCAAAGAGGATGTAAAAACAACATCCATCCTATAAACCAATTGGTATGGTGTCATTCCAATTGATTTCTTTGTAGTAAGTCTATCAGTCCAAAGTGCATTAATTAACTTGTTGTGCCATGACATTCTATTATCTTATAAGAGTTTTTTTATGATGTTGACCAAACTCTTATTTGAGGATTCAACTAACCCATTACCCTGAGGGTAATAAGCAGTTGAATGTCCCAAATTAATATGATACTTACTGCAGAAATATATAATTTTCTTGGATTTAAAGGCTGCAACATTACCTGTAATGAGCTTGCTTGGACAACCAAATCTAGAGAGAATATTGGTTTCCAGAAATTTAATGATAAAAAAACAGTGGCTAATATGGAAGGTGTGGCTTCAATCCATTCGGTGAATTAATCAGTTTTTGTGAGAATCCATTTGTGTTGGGAAAAGGATGATGGATGGATTTCACCAATGAAATCCAATCCCCATTGTTGGAAACGACACTCAACAAAAATGGGATTTAAAGGCAGAGGCAATAATTTTCTTTTTCCCTAAAATATTTGGCATTTTTGAAAAGAGGTTACTTTCTTATGAACATCATGGTAAAGGGTAGGTCAGTAAAAACCATCTCTAAGTATCTTGTTAGTAATGGTTTTCCAGTATAGATTTCCACCACAATCACCTTCATGGAAATAATGCATGGTTCTTTCTGCATCATCCTTCAATAGAAACATTAGTAAAATACCATTGACATATTTCCAATATAAAATATTATCTATGATGCAAAATTTTATTGTTTTTAATTTTAGAAATCTAGCATTTGTAATTGTTAAACCAGGAGGAGGATTTAAATTGAATAAAACAAATATGAGGTTTGCATACTAGGGTGAGGTAAGAAAAGGCTCATCAATTTTTGGATTTGCCTGCTCCTCTTGATAATCTAATCCAACAACAAAGTTGATATCCAATGCATGAAATTTAGACTCAACCATCAATTTGGCTAGTCCTTGTCCTTTGATAAGCTTAGTGGGTTTGATTTCTATGTCATACTCAAGAATTATAGCAAACAATTTACCTCTTTTACCATCTGGTCCATTTTGAGTTAAAATATCCTTGATCACTGAATTTGGTACATAAGCAATTCTATGGGAATGTAGGATATATACTCTGAAATATTTGATTTATTTTATTAATTCAAAGGCTTGTTTTTCCATTATGTTATATTTCAATGTTGCATCCCTTAAAGCCTTACTAAAGAATGCAATTGGCTTTTCAAATCCTTCATTGTTTTTCTGTAATAGAACAACTGCAATAGTGTGCTCATATGCAAAAGAAAAGATTATAAAATATTTAGTGAAATATGGGCTGATCAAGATTGGTGCTTTTGTCACAATGCTTGTTTAACTTGATCAAATTATTTCCTAGCTTCAATGTTCCATCTTATTTCTGAATCACTTTTCAACATATTTGTTATATTTCTGAGAAGTTCTACAAGGTTGGGAATGAATCTTCTTAGGAAATTTATCTTGCCAATAAATGATTGAAGCTCCTTAATGTTTATAGGATGACTAATTTTCAAAATAGCTTCAATTCTACAGTGATCAATCATAATACCATCTTTAGAAATGATATGACCTAGAAGTTTTCCTTCTTCAAGGCCAAAAAGTGTTTTCTTAAGATTTAATGAAATTCCAAACCTTCTACATTTATCAAATACTCTTCTCAGATGTAACAAATGTTCCTCATCAGTTTTTGAATAGATGGTAATATCATCTAGATAGATCACAATAAACCTACCAATTTCATCAGCAAAGGCAATATCCATTTCTCTTTTAAATGTGGCTCCAACATTCATTAATCCAAAGGGAATCTTCACATACATGAAGCTACCCCATGGAGTAGTGAAAGCTGTTTAATCCTGATCATCGGGATGAACTAAGAATTGGTTGTAGCTTGAGAAACCATCTAATAAAGAAATCCTACTAGATCCAACAACCTTCTGTAATATGTGATCCATTTTTGGAAAAGGGTAGTTTTCTTTTAGGGAGACCTTATTAAGATTTCTGAAATCTATGCATAATCTGATTTCTCCTGTTTTCTTTCTAATTGGAACTATGTTGGACACCCATTTTAGAGTACCTAAGAGGAACTACGATTTTAGCATCATACATATTTTTAATTTCTTTCTCAATCAGAGGCATCAGAACTAGATTTATTCTTCGAAGTTTTTGTTTAAATGGTTTTTGATCTTCTTTAATTGGAATTTTATGTTGTATAATACTAGTATCATAAGCTTTGAGGTCTTCATAACTCTAGGAAAAGACATCAATGAATTATTTGAATAAAGCAATGTATATATATATATATATATATATATATATATATATATATATATATATATATATATAGCAGTTGGCAATGATTTTTACAATTTTATCATTTTAGGATCTTTTTCACTACCTATATTACAATCTTCTACATCTCCCCCTGTGGGCTCAATATTAGGCTTCTTAGCTACATCATTGAAATCACATAATTCTTCTAATGGAGCTAAACCTCTAGGTAAAAAATTATCCTTTAACTGAAGTATTTCAAGCTCTTCTTTCCCTGGATCTATTTCAAGAAATTCTAATTCATTTACAACTTTATCTACATGAATATTTACATCTGAATTTTCTACCTATTTTTCTACATTAGAATGTTCAACTATTTGATTTTCTAATTCACACTCTAAATCTATACTATCTTCTTCATATTCATCCTTGGACTGTAGAAATTTTTCAATTTGTTTGTCATTTCCAAACACTTTCCAATACCTCATATTGTCTGGTACAACTGGTCGATGTTTTACTTCCACTATTATTGTCTATTGGGGTGAGGCATTTTACAGGTGCTGGCTAAAAAATCCAGACCGTTTGCAAGGATATTCTGATTTCTAGGGATTTAAGAAAGATCATATTCCACAAAAATTTATAGAAAATCAAGCACAACATTTATGTATGCTCTCAATCTAGGATGCTTTGCAGAGTATTCCCATTTAATTTGTTTTATGATTAACTCATAATCTCTATGAATGGAAATTCTTTTGGCACCCAATTTTTTCAACAATTTCAATCCTAATAGAGGTGCTTCATACTAGGCTATATTATTGGAACATTGAAAATTGAGCTTGTATGAATGACCTTCAACATTATTTTTTCCTGTGTTTGAAACCCACATTCCTGCTCCAGAACCCTCTCTGATACAATATCCATAAAAAATCATGTTCCAAAGAGGTTCGAGCGCAGTGTTTTGTTCCACTATTTGTGTTTGGTTTTCATCTGTTTCACAAGTGTCATTTTCTGCATTGGTAACCTGAGTATTTATATCTCCATCATTATAAATAATGAAAGAGTCTAAATCTGAGTGGACAGAGTAAAGAGGATAGTTATGTGGTTTATCCTGACTACTCACCATGAATTTCATCAAAGTTTCCCTATATAATCTTCTTTCCTGACCAAACATTGGTATGATAGAAAAGGTCATGTCCATTTGTAGGGTCCCTTGTAATTTTTCTCCCCATGAGTGTGACAAAAACATGCCATACTTAGGGGGTATGTCTGCAACCACTATATCCATTACTAGGCTTTTAGCTAGGATTTGAGCTAAAGTAGCACACAGAACTTTGATGAGACCTAGGCATCTTACTTTGCTGGAATTAAATGAATATAAATCTTTATAAGGTATATTAATGTCAAGACCAAGTTTTTTCATGATAGCTTTGGGCATTAAATTGTGAGAAGCACCTGAATCTAACATAACATTATGGAGAATATTATCATGAACATTTAGGCAAACATAGAATGGAGGAACACCTCCTTCTTTTGGTTTGCCATCAAATTCTAGCCGAAATAAGAGTTCAGGTTGATCATCATTCAAATTAACAGTGTCTGTGTTTACCCCTATGTTTAAAGCTTTCATCACTTGATATTTTGTTCATTAACTCTATTAGAGTAATGAGAATTTTTAGTTTTTCTAATTCATTCTCAATATTGAATGATGTTTCAATCTTAGTCAAGTTTAGAAAATCAGATTTATCATCAATTTCTTTTGATATAGATTCTTTTTTATGAATATTGGTTGGGATATCAGTTTGAGTAGTTTTGGAAGCACTCTCAACTATGTTTTTGGCAGGATTTTCTACTGTCTTTTTTTCCAGAACTATCAACAGTTTTCTTGGCAGAATTGTTTGTGATTTTCTTAACAACAATATCGAAGGTTTTCTTAGCTGGATTCACATAATTATTTTTGTTGGGGTTATCTGAAGTTTTCTTACTCCTAAGGTTATATTACCTATGGACTTCCATAATAGCATTTTCAAATCCTTGTTTGCAATCATATGATTCTTCTGAATCAAACTTAGTTTGGGAAAGTTGAAAAAGCTCTTGTTATTCTTGAGTGAGAAAAAATGTTTCATCATCATTAATACCATCAGATTTATTTGGCTATATTCTACCTCTTCTACAATTTCTCCATCATCATCAACATAATTCTCATTAAATGGAGGTCTAATTTGTTGATCTCGTCCCCTTTGTTCCCTCTGATTGATTTGGGGAGGATTTCTTCTAACATTTTGATTATGATTTTGAGGTGCGGGTTGGTTTTATCTAGGAGAAACCATTTCTATTAGATTAATCCTTTCCATCATTCTTTCTACTGTTCTGAGTAATGAATATATTTTGGCATTAGCAGAAGAATTTTAGGGTTCTTCTTTCATGGTCACTCTTCTTTCAGTTCTTATCCTAGCCCTTTTTTATTACAAATTGGTTTCTATGCTCACTGCATCCCTGTGTATTTATTCTAATGTTGAAGAGTTTCTCTCTCTCAGCTGATAAGACATGTCTGTCTCAGAGCCATATGGGATTTTTATTAAGGCTAAACCTTATGGTGGTTTAATGTTTGCAGGAATTGCATTGCATACATTATTGAATCTAGTGTAATAATCCTAGACACTTTCCCTAGGTTCCCTCCTAATGCTTTCATATTTTGATAGAATATGAAGAGGGTTCTTTTTGACTTCCCATCTATTAAGGAATGTATGATGGAATGCAGGGAGATCATTGATGCTAGCAGGAGGCAAGGATTTAAATCATTTCCTAACTTCTCCAGTGAGACTTTGTGCAAACAATCTCATTTTGAAAATTTCCTCACCTACTTCCTGAAGGTCAAAACTATCATTCATCCTATCTACACGTTGTTGGGCAGTGATAGGTCCAGTTCCACCAAAATGTGGAATCCTAGCTTGATAATCCTGAGGTATTTTTTCCAAAGGACCTCGAAGAATAAGTGGAGCATATATGACTTCCATTATAGGTATATGAGGATGAAAAATATGTGGATTGATCAAAGGTGGTTGTTGGATGAAAGGTGGAGTTTGAATAAGAGGTGGAGGCTAGATCAGAGGTGGAGGCTAAACTAAAGCTTGAGGTTTTGATGAAGGTGAAGGTTGGATTGTGGGTGAGGATTGGGGAGAAGATGGGGTTTGAGTTGCTTGATGAGAAATTGCAGGGGTAGTAGTTGAAACTACAGAAGGGGTAGGACTAGATGATTCGGGATGAACAAATTGTGATAAGGTAGATGAAATTGCAAAATAAGTCAGGGTAGGGAGTTCAACAGATTGTTGAACATATGCCTCATGAATAGAAAGGTCGAGACCTAAAACTAAACCTTGAAATTTATCAAAATATTGAATAATTTGAAGGTCAATATCAGGTTGGGCAGACTGTACTTAAAAATAATGATGTCTTAATGTGGCTTGATCTACTATAGTTTGATCTACTCTATTGGATGACTTAGTTCTAAAAAAACTATGTTCAAAAGATAAATCAAATTCAATGTCTTGTAGGGTAACAAAATCCTTCGGAAGAGAAACTGTCCTAAGGGGAGGACTGCTACTTCCTTGGCTCTATGCTATACTTTTTCTTCTATGCAGTTTTTTGAGATCATCAACAATAACTACTGGCTTTGGATCAGGATGAGATCTAGTGTAAGCTCTTTTGGGAGCCATAATTAAAATCTATTGCACACACACACTTATTATTTACAAAAAATGAAAAGGAAACATCTCTCGAAATATTCCTATCATACACTTTTCTTTACCAAGGAAATGAATCCGAATAAAATTACAATATTTTAAATTATCCCCAGTATGGTTGCCACTATGTTATTGTTCTGTAATTTACAAGATTGTGAGAATAAACATGGAGGATAACATCAAAACCACTTTGGAATCTGGGATCTAGCCCTGCCATCTTCAGAGACGAATCTCTCTATAAAATTTAGCTATGTTGTATGTGAATTTTAGGCTAGTTATTACTGTACTGATTTTTTGTTTTATTTGGATTGTTTGGTTGATTAAATTTTTATAATTCCATTGGGCTATGGAGTCTAAAGATTAAGTGGATCTGCATCAAACTTTGAAGGAGCTTCACAGGGAAAGCTAGGTGGCAATAACTAGATCTTTTAGGATTTTAAATGAATTATGGAATGGAAGAAATGTAAAGTTTCAGTAGAAATTAAGGAGAAATGAAGTATTCTTCAATTTGAATTTAACATAAAAAATGTAAATTACAAACAGCCAGAATAGGGTGCTCTTTATAACATATCATATTCATCACAATTTCTGTGATGTAATTAAGATTTTCAAAAGTACAAAGAAAGAAAAACAATGAATAACACATTAACAGAAGAAAAACATCACCAATTAGTACACCACATGAATCCTGTGAAGAATGTATTTGTATTATTGATGCTTCCAACAACCAGAATAATTACAAAGCTCAGCAGAAATTATACTCAAAAATCAACCATTAATACTTCAAACTATGAAGTATTTATACTAAATTACAAAATGAATTACAAAGTCGTTGTCTCAACCGACAATGTATTATTGGCACTATCTCAAACAATAAAATCGATATTTTACAAAATCATAGGCAAGGTGTACAACAATGTGGAAAACTAGCTCTGTTTTGGAGGAAACAGTTGTTGAATAGGCCTATTCCTGTGTTGTGCTGGCCTGTGCTGACTGCTTCCGAATTACTGCTTCAATCCTGTAATTCACAGAGTTTATCCCACCTATATTCATCTGGAATGGTTAATTTAATTACCTTCTGGTAAATATCATCAACCTCTGTATATCTGGAAAAAGTGGGTTTTGCAACAAAAATATGATTTACTTCATGTTGGATGAAGAAATCATTACCCATAGCTTCCAAAAATGCTCTGCCTGTCATGCTACCTTTGATGCTTGAAAATTTGGATCTATCTCTAGCTATATCTTTCATCTTTTTAACATGGTATTCATAGGTAATTAAATTTTCATTAATTACAAATAAATAAGGCAAACCCTTTCGAGTTAAAGGCTCAATGCTAGCAAAACATTTTTTGACTGCTACCTCCAAACTATGACACTTCTCCTCTAATTGAACAACAAAATTATTTTTGGTAAGAATCCTCTTCACCTCCAGAATGGTTTTTTTCTTGTCATTATCTCCCAAATCATCCAAATCATATATGTTTTTAGAGTTTAGGAACTTGATAATGTTTGTTGTTGTTGCAAGCATTTATCCTAATTCTTGTTTGATCTCTGTTATAGCCTCTGTTTCTCTTTTAACCAACTCTTTCTGCTTAAAGATAATTTGAATGTATGGCAAAATTTCATCAATGGAGTTCATGATGTCTCTCCAGATGATTTCCTTGGCTTGGGCCAAGGTCTGTCCTATTGCTGACTCCCTTTTAGATTTATATAATCTTTTAATTAATTTCTGAGCTCTCTATGATTCTGCTAAGTGAGAAGCTTCACTTCTTGTCTTCTGGTCCTGTAACACTTTAACCTAGTCCTGAAATTTCTTGATTTATTCTATCTGAATGGACATATTTTCAACTATCTTAGTTAACTGTTCAACACCATCTACTGTTTGTGTAGTCTGTGGAGTAGAAGTTGTAGCTGTTGTTTTAGGAATGACTGTAAGAGGTACAACATCTAATGGAATCATAGAAAAATTTGCATTCTGATCTCTTTCTTTTATCATCTTCTCCATCTCAATCTCCATCCGCCTTATCTTTTCATTCTGTTCCATGATGAGCTTCATCATGTCAGCCTTCTGGGTCTTTGTCTCCTTAATGTCTTTGGTAAGGGGATCTTCAATGGCTGAAAACTTGAACTGCTTTCTCAATGCTGATATGTGAGAATTCTTCTTCTTGATTATCTCCTCTACAACCTTCATGTTTGCAGGGCCATATCCCATCTTGACCACTAAATATTCTAAGGATTTAATCCTTGTATCCTTAGCAAGAGAAGAAATATTCTCCATTTTAAACTATGACTGTATATTTGATAAGGAAACCTGCAATTTAGAAAGATTCATGGTAGTATTAGTCAGAGTTGAGGAAATCATTTCACTTGTCTGCTTATGCATCTCCATTTGATCAATGGGATGAATATCCTTTATGTTGAATTCAAATGTTGTCTTCTTATAATCAGATGCTAACTTTGGCTGTGGAATTTGGGCCTCAAGGAAGGCCATCTGCATCCTACCCTTCTCCGAATCAGACACTAATAGAAAACTGATTTGAGAGTTGGAAGTCTGCTTCCAGAATTGGGCATAAGTGTGGTTCTTAAGAATTTCATTCTTAAGCTTTATCTCCCTGAACCTGCAAAATACTGTCTTCTCCTTCTCACCTTGGAAAACCTTAGTTTTTTGGAAAATTTCTTGCTAGTCATGAGATACTGAAGATATTGTGGGAGAAGCAGTAGATATGCCTCCTCATTGAGAGGAGGAAGGTGTTTCTTTAATCACCATAGAAACTTCTTGCTCTGAATTCTTATTTGTGTCAAACTTAGGATTTGGATTTGTTCTCTTCATGTACATTATCTTAAATTATTTACTTGAACTATCAGTCACTGAAGGTGACTCTTCTTCCCTTTGTCTCTTAACTGCTTTCTCCTATGGGACATGAGTCTATGATGTTGATGTAGATACCCACTGCTCCTTAGCTTACTACAATGTATTTTCATCCCACACTAACTGGTTCACATATATTTCTATCTTAGGCCTCTGGGTATGAATGTAGGGAGTAGTTTTGTTTTCTACTCTCAGCTTGGAAATGATTGCTAGAGGGTCATAGGACCAGGTGAAAATCAGGTTGAACTTCATCTCTTTCAAAATGTTATATGCCTCCTCCCCTGTTGACCTGCTATTGCAAATAAAATACCCAATCTGTGTCTTGATTCTTAACTGGGACTTCTTATTAGCTGATACAAAGTGAATTTCATCTGCATTCAACATCAGTTTGATATATTCCAAAGAAAAAATCCTCACGGGGAGGAATTTTGGGAGCTTATAAGGTGCACGCTCACATCCATAGACTCTGATCTCGTTGTAATTCTAGTACAAGTACCAGTCTTCTGTCCTATCCTGATATTTCAAATGAAGTATCCTCTTAATGTCTGCACTTATCCTGGGTTCTGTTGTATTGCTTAGGACACTCATATATGGTTGAATAGACTATTCAATGAAATGTTTGTAAGATAATTCCTTCTGTTCTTTCATCACTAAATATGTCCAAAATATTACTGATTGCTGGTTGCCTTCTTATCAAGCTTCTGCATGGAAAATTTGAACGTATCTTCCTGATAATATAAAACATATATACCAAAATGGAAGAGTATTTAAACACTTCTTCATTTTGAAACTTAATAAACTGCTCATGAATGTTGTTAGCCAAGAATTGGTTGAAATTAAAAATAATTGATGGTTTGCTATATGTGGAAAAGATATAAAGGAAGCCTAAAATGGGTTCATCTACCCACTGATTAGAATAATAACCAAGGATGTATGAAATTACTGTTATTATTTGTTTAGCTTGATCAGGGAATATGGAGGAAGGGTATGGAGGGTTTTTCTTTGGCAATTGAGTGTTTTATAGTAGAAATATGTCAAAGATCTTAGCTCTTTTAGCAAAATAGAGCTTTTGGTAAAGTTCATTGAGGGCTTCTAAGGAGAAAGGAGTGTTTTTTTCCACATAGGGGGCTTGCATAATCTGGTCAATTGACTGTGAAGTGACGGTGAAAAGGATTTCACTAGTAGGGGCAATGATGGCTCTTTTATTGGGAATGTAACACGCTTGAAATTTTCTGATGAATTCAGGGGCATGGAAGGTGTGAGGGAATATGTAGTGAGGGATATTTGACTCCCAGAGTCCAATATCATTTGATTTATCAATATATTTGTCTTCCAGCTAACAATATAGTTCAAATAGTTCGAATTTAGACTGTGTTTCATTTATCTTATAGTCCCTATCTGCTAGAGGAATGTGGTCTAAGTCTACGGGAGGGTGGGTCAAAGGATTCAAATGATCCTTCTGTTTTTTATTTTTAGGAGGCATAATTAGTTCCAAGGAATTTGATTTGAATTGGGAGGAACTAGGTTACCAGGAATGCGTAGCAACTATTATTGGTTGAAATAGAAAGGCAATGTACAAACGCTCGATTGCAAACTGATCAACTGACAAAAGTTGGGCGCACTGGAAAACCTGTGAAATAATTCAACTTGCAGAGGAAAAATGACAGTAAAAATTGAAACAGATTGATCACAGAGTTTGTATAACGAATACAGGTTTTTCGTTGCAAAGGGTGCGTGTTCGTTGGATTAACAGTCATCCGGTATCAATTAAATGTTTAACCGATAACCCAGGAAGTGATTTGATTGGAAACAATTCAACAACGTGGCACGATGGTAATGGTAGAGGTGACGGGTAGGGACAGTGGTAATTAGAATGAGGGAGGCGTGGTTTTCGCAGGGGGTAGTGGGCGGTTAGTGGTTTAGGCAGGGGGGTGCGAAGCACGGAGGGGTGGCCACATGGTAGTGGGACTGGGCGGAGAAAAATATTTTTTCGGACACCCCACCCCCCCCCCCCCCCCCGCGACAGTAAAGTGAGGATGGAGAGGGGGGGGGGGGGAAGTTAATAAGGGCCATTGATTCGAGGAGCAGGTAGATTGTGAAGTGTGCAACTGCAAGCAATTTAACCACATACGAAAAATAATCCCTTTATGCGCCCAATGCTTAATGAACCTCAAAATCTTAGGATATAACATTTTAATCCTTTTCAAAGCCAAAAATCTTCTACCTACCCTTTCACACTTAAATTATTTATGCTAAACTAACATTTTTATTTCTTCTAGGGGTGCATTTAGACTAGCAAACCCAAATTTTCTTCTTTTTTATTGAAAATCTATTCTATGCAATCACTTATTTCTCTTATTGATTCAGACTAAACAGTTGAATCAATGTCATTTTCTACCTAACTATTTATTTACCAAGATTAAACTATTTGGAAAGTCTTTATTCTCTAACCTAATTTAGAAAAATTCAAAATTGTTTAATCATGATTAAGTTGTATGGTTTAAATAAATATCTAGTCTTTGTGGCATTTTAAACAAGATGCACACAATCTTATTTCCTTTGACATAAAGAAAACTATCTATCGGTAATCGCATTTGAATTTGCAGCACTTTCAATGTTATTTTCTTTTGCGGGGTTCTGATTTCATTTTATTCTTTTTTCAATGTTTCTTTCTTTTTCTCCTTTTTCTCTTTATTCATTTATTAGATATACCCTTTTTTCATTTCTTTTATATATATATATTTGGAAATCATTTGCATATTACAAATTATTTACAATATAAGATTACTGAGATAAAATAATCAATCACCTTGAGATCCTATAAATTATAGGACCCTAATAGGTCCTTTTGATTTCCTTGTGCTTCAATGATATGTTTCTCTCTCTCAATATGCGGAAAACCCAAAAACAATATGGAACTCAAGTGGGAGCTCGAATGTGATAAGACGATAATGGCGAAGATGATACTGATCATGGTGAAGAATGAATGGAAAACACTCTTATTTATAACAAAGTATTGAGCTAAATTAGGAATTGGAAAATAATAAAATATTATTGACCAAATCAAAATCTAGACATTAGGAATACTTTATTATATTTTTTGGAGAGGGAAAAGATATTCAAAATGGTAAAATGTATTTATTTAGAAAATGGTTGAAGTAATTAGCAAATAAAAATAATTTATTAGTCACTTAGTGATAATTAAGAAAAGTGCGAATTTGAAATAATTATTAAATATTGGTTTAGAAATTATCCTAAAAACAAGAATAAGGAATAATTAATAAATAGTGATTTACTTAATTATTCCAAGGTGATTTAGCCAAATGTGAAAAGGAATAAATATAAAATAATTATTTAATAATTATTTCTAGAGAATATTAAATATCTGCTAATTTATTTAAATATTCTTATGGGGTTTTTGAAATTTAATGAGAAATAATTTAGGAAAACTTGTTTACTAAATTATTTACTATGGTGAAAGTGATTTTACTATGGTAAAATTAATCCTACATGGTTTATTTCGATTCACCTAGTATGAAATGACTAGGTGATCTTTTTTTGGGTGATAGAAAATTCCCCCCAACGTACCAGCGTCAAGAGAAAATCATATGACCGAAATACGTTGTAGGTTCCACTTTCACAAGAAACTGAAGGGGAGTATAAGAGAGAGAGAGAGAGAGAGAGAGAGAGAGAGAGAGAGAGAGAGAGAGAGAGAGAGAGAGAGAGAGATGAAGCGAGACAAGGAAGGAATGATAATGGAGGGGGTGAGACCTACTAATGTGATATAAGTCTCCTTTTATTTTGAAGTACATGATCCATACACGTTGAGAGAACTGAGTGTAAATAATAATTATGTGCCCAATAATGTGGGACTGAGATAAAAAGTACATGATACATGATACATGATACATGAATTGTTGGCATAAATGGGACAAAAAGTGATATAATGAGTCCCATATACACAATATTTATAGAAAACAGAGGCTAGGACTGAACATAATAACATCTGCTAAACTGAGTACATGAGACATAAATTCCCCAAGATGACATAGTGAGGGAGATTGAAACCAAAGAATCCCTGCTGAAAAGGAAAGGGCTCTAAAGATCTGAATGGACCATCTTAAGGAGACATGCATGTTGTGGGTGCCTCAAGCGACTTAAATCGAACCATTCAAATATATGGAACTACATCTAAGGCTAGATCATAATTTGTTGACATCCGGGCATGTGAGGGGCTACTTGAAGGGACACCCCCTCATGAGGTCTATAACATCTCACACATACCCATGAAATTTTGTGATAATCTACTGGATCACTGTACCATCAAGTGTACAATTCTTGAACTTGTGATAATGAGCTGGAGTCAAGCACGCGAGAAACAACTAAGTCAAAGGGAAATGATGATACCCTTTTATTGATACAAGGCACATGACAATGATGAAGGATGGAACCAAGGTACAATGCCTTCTAGACCACTGGAATATATGTGTTGAAGTCGACATAAGAGGGCCCACCATAGTTAAGGCAATGAGGAATCCTCAACAAAGGCATGGGGATAATAATAATGTGACTGGTGGAATGATACCATGGATGATTATGGAAGGATACAAGACGAGTGTTGGACTGGCTAATTCCATTTTTAGAGCATAATATGCATGGTTGAACTGGTAGTGACTGAATTAATTCCTAAGGGGATGGTCAATTACTCGGGCGGAGGATTTTCAAAGACAAATCAATATAGGTGGAGGTGAAATATGAGAAGAATGAGATGAATGCAACACAAATATGGATGAAACACTGTAACACGATGCAATGGGACTCATAACATACTCTATGGATGCAAACGTGACTCATATCTGATTCTCTAAACAAAGGTGACTCAATGATGTTGCCACACGGGAGAGGCCTGAAGGGGACCATACAAAAATTAGTAAATGATGGTTACTCATGATGAAAATCGACACATAAGTCAACAAGTTTAAATGAAAAGTGGAACCAAAGTATCAGTGACTCATATTAAGATATTCAGTTTCAATGTGCGGTAAAGTGAGACCCCATGGAAAATATGGCTTCCTGGTGAAGTTTCAAATTATCGAAAACGAAGGGAGAACTATTATAGAGCTCAGTGAGGGATTTCCAACAGTGCTGATGATTCATCAAATCGACCTACAATTTGGTCGCAATGGGAAATGGAAAAACGAGGATTTATCCTATATAAGGGCTTCTTTCCCCCAAATCCAATTCATTTGCACATTTAATTGTAGAAGAATTTGGAGAGGAGGAGAAGTACCTAAATATTGGCGAGATTGTAGCAGACAAACCAACCATCATAATTCATATCTGTGAATTTTAGGTAGGTGACCTTACTTGTCTAAATATGGCGTTAATTCTTCTTGGAACGATGGTTCCTGGTGAAGAATCAAGGTAAGAAAGGCATATAGGAATGAACTACTTGAGAAGGACTAGGATCATCCACTCCCACCAAGTCAAATAGGGGGATCAAGTGGTAAGTGTGGTATCACATAGAGTAGAATATTTGAAGGTATCATATCAAGCATCTACTAATATGCGATTTGTATATGGATCGCCAGAGAGATCACTGTGACAAACTATCCAAGGAATGAAAGGTTAATCGATCATACCTAGATCATTAGGGTCTAGGCCAAGACTTATGATAATCAGGTGAGAAATTGGTTAAGGGTGACATTATTCCCCCAAGCATAAGATACTTCCCCCCAACATATGATGATGGAGAAGACTTGTCAGGCGAGAATGATTCCCCCTAGCTGGATGAGTTTGTGGAGTGCCATTATTTTCCTAACGCTTAAATAAGGGATTCAAGCATCTAGTCCTACTGGCACATGATCCTCCAGAGAATGATGAGTAGATGTAGGGGTATATGCACCCCCATTTTTGTGTGTATGTACATCAAATGTATTTAGAATAGTGGATTCTAAATGCATTTTGATGATGTGGTTTTATACATAATATGGTTATGCATTATTTTTGACGATGTGGTGTCATCACCAATTGTTTGTTTATGTTTTTCTTCCCGTGGGGTGAATGTATAAGGGATATATTAAGAGAAAGGAAATGGTGGATTACCAATATCGTTTGGTACTGCATATATGAATCAAATGGACTGAATTTCTAGTTTCAACATGGTGTCATTATACCAAAGAGTAGCTTAAGATATAGTGAACAAATGATCAGCTAGACGACACTGTGGTGGAACAACAAAAATTTCTAATGGACTAGGTTGTTGATATAAGGTGGAGGAATGATTAGGTGAAACTTCCCTATAGTGATATGAAGTGATATGAGACTCTAGAGGTTCTTCTAAACGAGGAAGAATAATGGTACTAGAGTCGACACTGTTAGTGTCGGTATCTTCATCCCTCCGTTAGAGATCAAATTTCTCTTTTTGCATTGCATTATTAGGTGTCTCATTCAGTCAGCTGCATTCCATTAGGAGCATGGATCATTTGACGGTAGTGGCTTATTGCTCATGTCCCTCATGTCTTTTACCTGCTGGCCTATTTCTGTTCATTAAAATCATTTGCAGTCATTTTTGGTCTCATAGTTTGCAAAGAGTTAATTTTAGAGTGTTAGTCTCATTAGGTCTAGGGTTTCATTAATTAGGTCTTTAGAATGCCTAATAGTGGTCAACAGGCACATGAGGAAGTCTGAAATAAGGTTTCAGTGCTAAAATTTTCATCATCATATGCTTAATAATGATTTTTCTTCAAAACTCTGTTTTGAAGAAAAATAGTCTATTTCATCTTTATGTAAATAAATGTAATGTGATTTTAAAGTTTTCTCAGTTGTAATAATACTTTCACTGGCAACCCTAGTCGCCTTTTCTCTATGCCATCCATTCCCTGCAAGATAGACAGAAAGCTCATCATTCAGTTAAAAAGCCAAAAGGAAGCAAAACAGAGTTTTTGAAAAGTGTCAAAATTTGAAACATTACAAAGTGGGTTTTTCAAATGGAAAATCAAAATCTTTGGCATATATATCATTTCTATGTTTCAAGGCTTCATTTGAATGCCAAGAGAATAGTAGTGAACCAAGGATAACCCGTGAAGAGCAAATCAAACAGTTTGAAGGAGATTTTGTGCAAAGTTCAGTCACGCGAAGCATTGGGTGAGTGTCGCGATGCATCGGGCGAGCGCGACGCATTGGGTCAACTCTCACCGTGTAAATTTTTTCCTGCGCAGCGCATTGGAAGGACGCGGCACACTGGGTTTGTTGCGCGATTCATTGGGCCGAAAAGAAAGTTTATTGCCATTCCTTTCAAACTCCAAATTTGCTCAATCCTTCTTTATTCAAGTAAGTCCGAGCAACCTCTCCATTGCCAATGAAAACATGTTTGGTGATATTTGTGAGGATTTAAATAAAAATAATCAAACCCTATTATATTGTTTGAAGAATTCTCCTTTAAGGTTTTGAAATTGGTTTTGTGTCAATCAATCCCATTTCCCCCACCTTGTTAGTCCCTCCTCACTGTTTATCTTATCATAGCAGCCCATTTCCCTATTCCCTTATATCCCTAAGTCACTCATTCCTATCCCATTCCCATTATCCCCATCCCAATTATAAATTTCCCCAAACCCCAATGTTATTCCAAAAAACTTAAGTGGTTGTCCCTAAACTTTTCAATTCACAGATTTCAATTGGAAAATTTAACTTAATAATAGTCCATCATTTCCACTACCCTATCCCTCCATAGTCCCTCACTTGTTATCACATATTTGGAAACAAAACCAAAGACACCAAACTTCTCATTTTCATCCAAGACACTATAGACTTTGAAAATCATGGAGATCGATACATCTTATGACCGAGACAGTGATTCCACAACTGAGTTGCATGCACCTAGAAGACCTCATAAGAGTGGCAGGCATGTGAGGGAGGAACCCACTTCATTGGCTGAGTTGCAGGCCTGTCCTCTTTCCATGGCATGTTTTCAACAACAGTCTTGTTATCAATTTTGTGAAATGGTTGCTAGGGTCCACCATCATCAAGAGCTGGCCCGATTGTTTGTGTTGCATTTACATGATGGTCAAGTCACCCTTGCAGGTGTGACATTCACTTTAACACTTGAAACCATCTCTCAAGCAACTGGAATACCAAATGTTGGAGAACAATGGAACAAAAGACATAAGGTTGACAGGGTACACTATGAGCCATATATCAGGCCTAGTTTTTGGAGACAACTCAGCAGATTTTTTCCCTTCCGGTTCCTAAAAGATTCATATGCTCCTCTGATGAAACTTATTATCAAATATTTTAGTTGTGAAGGCCGGTTATCACGTCTCTATGCTTATTATATTAGGTTACTGATGCATTTCACCAGGGTGAGGATGATGAACCTCCCTTATTTCATGTGTCGGAATATTGAGAAGATGACCACTCTCGTGCAAAGGAAAACTCCTGAGAAGTAGTACAGTAGTATCTACCACTTTGCACTTATCAAAATTGTGGTTATGCATCAGCTTGGCTTGCAGGGTATTTCATGGGAGGATTTCATTTCTAATGATTTATTCACAGCTTCTCAGGTACCTTCGAAGGTTGTTCATGACGCAGGTGAACGTTCATATTAGCATGAAGGTCATGAGACACAGACCACTAGTATGCCGGTGTTCGTCACTTATCAGAGAGGCACTAGAGGGTTATTTTCAGCAGCCAGGTGAGTATTATCTCCACCCGGGGTGGAAGGGGTCTCGCTTCCGTCATCAGCAGCACAGGTACAGGTACAGGACAAGGGTAAAAGGCCCATGCAGGATGAGGGCCCTTCAGGAGGCCAGGATACCGATTTCATACTCATTGATGAGGATTTGGGCTCTCCTAGCTCAAAGCTGAGAGAGGTTGTTCAGGAGCAGAAGGCGGAAATAAACACTTTGACCGTCAAGTTGCAAAGAGCTAAATGGATTATCAACTACCTTGAGCAGCAAAACAAACAGTTGGAAGATCAACAAACTATCATGGAGTTGCAAAATATACGTGAGAACCGGTAAGTTGCCCAAAGGAGCCAAACCGAGATGACATCCATTGAGCAAGAGATTGAGGCTGATCAAGAAACTTGGATTGAAAGGGTCAATATTCATTTGGAGAAGCTGTTGGAGAAGGCCAACAAGGAAAAGAACATGTTGAGGCACATGAAGAATCATTATTGGGCAAGAAATCATGTCTGCAAGGCACGAATCAAGATCCTGAAGGCTAAGTTAAAGAGGGCATTAAAGCGTCGGAAAAGGAAAGATAGACTTCAAATTTTGGCTGAAGCTTCCTTGTCCCAGCATAGTGCATGATGGAGGACACTCACATTTTGCAAATTTTGATTTTTTTTTGGCCTAAACACATATTTTTCAGCCCGACGCATTGCGCCACATGGAGCGCACTTATGATTGGGAGCTCCTCTTAGGTAAAAATTTGTATTTTTGGATTTTTCATGAAAATTTATGCTTGCCTACCCATTTCCCAGATATTTTGACATGTTTTGAGCCTCCAAAAGGGTCAAAAACACCCTAAAAATGACCTTTCTGCCCCTTTTTGGATACACAGGAAGCAGTGTTGGGAAAACTCATTTTTGGAGGAGAAAATGGAAACCAAATTCATAAATTTCACTTTTTTTTGGAAATTATACAAGTAGAGCTTTCCAACGAGCTATCCTGCACTCAATTTGGACACTAGGAAGGCCTTCAAAATCAGCTCCAAACTGGCGCGGCACATAGAGAATTCAGGCGTGGTGCATTGGGGATTTTGGCTCATTTTTCACTCAGTCACTCTGTTTTTTTCCTAGTTTTGGCCAGTTTGACTTTCTTACCTCCACATGTAAAACTCTTGATGTAATTTGATGTAATTGGATGGATTTTGATGTAATTTTGGAAAAAATTTACTCATGGAAGTAGATTCATTCATCAAAAGGTGAATTGCAACTGAATGAATCAGTTTCCTATCTTATAGAGGCAAGCTGTTCCACTGCCTATTTTCCATTTCTTAGTTTAGATTTTGTTGAAATAGCTCCTAAACTAGTAATCTCAACCCCTATAGGTTGGGGATGAGTTATGCTTGTCTATATCTTGTAGTTTTTCAGTCATTTGCTGGGTTGGACACTTGGGATTGCTTTGAGCATCATTGTACATTCATCTCTGCAGTTTGGCAAAGGAATAGACCAGGGTTTGTAGCACTCCTTGGGATTCATGTGGCTCTTTTTTTTGATGATGTGTTTCTCTTTGTTAATGTAAGTTTACTGGTGCTTTATGTGTATCAGCTTCCCTCTGATTTCTTCTTAAATTAAAAAAACAAGGATAAAGGTGGAATTCATTAGATTTGCAGTGCTCTACCTTGAGTTTTGTTTAATTTTCTATGTTTTCAATTGTCTGAAGAGGATTCTTGAAAGTCTCTTTCCCTCTTCAACTCCTCACCGATCCGAGCTATCCATTTCATTCAAAATTGAAACATCAAAACAATTTCCTACCTTGCCCCATTCATCTCTCTGCGAAACTGATCATTCCCCAGACCCAAAATCTGCCTTTCCTTTTGATCCAACAAACACCTTCAAAATCAAATCCAACCTCCTTACATATATACCTAGACTAAAATCATCTTTTATTCAAGTCATCTCAAGCCTCACTGATTATTTTTGCTGAGATTGACGAGGAGAGAGCCCTCTCCCGATCTGGTAGGGCTAGCTACCAGATTAAGCGTGGTTTGATGTTACCCTAGATTCTGCCTTTCTTAGCCTGAGGTAGATTTAGGCAATAACATAGTGGCGACCATACTGGCGAAGCACAAAATGGTTTTCTTGTTAGTGTTATTCATTTTGTAAGCTACAGACGGAGCCTGAAGTTATGCCAGGTAGCCTTTGAAACGCTCTTGCTTTGCATTAGCGAAAGTAGATAAACGCTGCTTTAGTCAATCTCCAGTCTAGTTTTATAAACGTAACATCTAACTTGTAAATTTCCCTAGTACATCAGTCAATTCTGGACTTTGGGTGATGAGTCTAGAATTTGATAGGCTGAACAAGTTGATTTTGTCCGTTTGATTTTTGAGAATAATTCAACACACTGGCTTCCAGACGACACACCAGAGCTAATCCGGATCCCGATCCACCACCTGTGTATGAAAATCCAAATCTTATTTCAAGAATCCTTCGTTGAGAAAGTCCTGTGATTCCTGTGTTCAAATCTCATTCATGTCCTGCTGTTTTTGAGTATCTTGAAGATCTTGAGTTTGATGAACAATTTGAGTTGTCATTATTTGAGACTAAGTCTGAAAGTGCTATTGATTCTACTTTCCTAAATCCAGAGTTTGTCAAAGATCTTGAAATTGAAAAAGATAATAGATCCATTGATAGTTACATATTGAATATTCAGAATTCCATTGTGGCAAAAAACATTCCCGAATTCATAGAGTCTGCATCTGCAACTCTTGGGTCATCTGCAATTACATCTGGTTCACAAATCCCTACCGAGCCTCCTTTCATTCCCACCATTCCCGTGCAACCTTCTATCCCTGATCAACAATCTGCAGTAGTATCACCTCCATCCACACCACATACACCTCATACATCAACTGCTCCGACTCCTCCTATATCCCCAAACCTGGTTGTAAATCCACCCAGAGAAATGGCTGCCCGATTTGCACCTCTTGTGTTGCCTCAAAACTTGGATGACATGCCCGCTGATTATAAAAGCAAAATTCCATTGTTTGATGGCACTCCTCAAAGTGTTACTGCTCAACAACATGTGGATAGGATGGCAGATTTCTTTGACCTTCATGAGATTGATGTGGAAAATGTGACAATGAGATTGTTTGTACAAACCTTTGGAGGTAAAGTAAGAAAGTGGTTCAGAGCTTTGCTGGCTAGAAGTATTGCTACATTGCCTAATCTTCAGAGACAATTCTTGGATCGATGGGAAGTGAAGAAAGACCCTCTTTCAATCCTTTCAGAATATGACAATATCAAGCGGAATTTTGGTGAGTCGGTTCAAGATTATTGTATTAGATTCAATTCTGTTTACAATGCAATTCCTACTGATATAAAGCCACCTAGGGGGTCGGCTTTGATTAAGTTTCTGGATGGTTTCGATCCTGACATGGCTTATCAATTAAGAGAAAGAGATCCGGGCACTTTAGAAGATATGCAGAAAATTGCAGTCAGCGTTGAAGCCAATTTGAATGCCAGGAGAGCTAGAATGAAAGTTGAAAAGAAAGTAGCAATAAAGGAAGAGGTTTCTACTTCAGATCAAGTGCTCTGTAAGATGGAAAAGATGTTTGAAATATTAACACTTGATAAGCCTGAACTGCAGATCAGAAATCCTAACTTCCGTGGCCAGCAGCAACCGCAGTTTAGAATCAAGCAAAGAGAGCAGTGAGCAAAAGAAACAGCAGTACAACAGCAAGTGAAGACACCATTACAACAGAATTTTGTTCATGGTCTGGAATCAGATGATGAGGAGGATGTAGTTGGAGAAGAGAATCATTTCTTTACACCTGATGATATGCCAATTTTTATTACTGAAGATGAGGAGTATTCTAAAAACTCAGCTGTACAAAAGGACGAGAATTTCATCTTGGCAAATGAGACAGCTCTTGAAGAAGAATTTGATCAATATTAGAGGGGGTACATGAATGCCTTGACCGCCCAACAGTGAAAATATTCACTTAGAAATAGATATGTGCCCATTAATCCAATTCAAAAGAGAAAGGAAGCTACAACACCAAAGAATGATTCACTTGTTGTGTAGAAAAAGGGGAAAGAGACAGCTGATCCCACTACTAGAAAATCACCATCAGCAAATGAAAGATCCAATCAGCTAAGTATATCAAGGGAGAAGACTGAAAAGAAGGATGTTCCAGCTAAAGAGGTAGAGAAAACTTCAGTTTTTAACTTAGAAAATGAAATTTCTAAGTTAGAAGTGTCCATTCCTTTGACTGAATTGATGAAGAATAGCAGCTATAAGGGTCAGGTGTCTAAGATTTTGAGTTTATATCCATTGTCTGATATGGTAAATGTGGAAGATGATCAACCTGAGTTGATTTTTGGTCCAGCATTGGATGGTGAGTCTCTAGATAGTGATGTAGCTCCTTTTTATATCAGCCTTAGATTGCATGACTATGTGTTACACAATGCTATGTTTGATTCCAGTGCCTCTCATAATCTCATGCCTAGGGCAATCATGGAGAAACTGGGATTGGATATCACTAGAAAGTATCATGAACTTTATTCTTTTGATTCTAGTAGAGTAAGATGCATTGGGCTTATCAAAGATTTGGTGGTCAGTTTGGATCAGATTCCAACTAAATATGTTTTGATGGATGTGGTTGTGGCAGATATTCCTCCTAGATTTGGCATGCTTCTTTCTAGATCTTGGGGAGCGAAACTTAAAGGGACATTGCAGCTTGATTTCTCCTATGCTACTATTCCCGTGTTCGGTCAGATGAGGAAATTATACCGGGAGAAAAAGATGAAGTATATGATCACTAGCAAGGAGAAAACGATAAATCATCCAATCAATTATGTACATACTGATTTAGAATCATTTGTTTTGTATTCAGATAGCTTTAATGATGTAAATAGTCAATTAGTTGAAGTAGAAGACATTCCGAAAATCACTGAGAATTTTAGAGAGGTCTTAAAGAAAGAGAGACAAAGACTTGATAGTACTGCTGAGCAATCAACCTTCCGACAGCAGCAAAATGTTGATGGAAAACAAGCAGAAGTAACAGAGAAAACATAATTTTAGCATTTGGAAGAGGATGAATATGGTTTGTGGACCATGGATTTTGATGGTGTGGTAGGAAATGACGGTGCTGGAATTGGCATCTGGGTACGCAGCCCTTTTTTTTCCCCAAACAAAGTGCCAAGTAATGTATGGGTTTGTTCTTATAAATTGGATTTTGATTGTTCAAATAATGAGGATGAATATGAAGCTTTAATTGCTGGTCTGAAAATTCTTAGAAAGCTAAATGCTAAGAGGATTGCAGTGTATGGCGACTCCGAGTTGATTATCAAGCAAGTGAAAGGTGAATATCAAGCTAAGAATCCTCGAATGCGGGCATACCACAATGCGGTATTATATATCTTGAGATTGTTTTTAGATTATACTTTGACATGTGTCCCTCGTATTCAGAATGGTATTGCAGTTGCACTTGCAAAAGCAGCAAGTAATTTGAAAATTCCGATGAACTCAAGCAATAAATTTTAAATTCATGTGAAGCATCGTCCGACTGTCCCTGACAATCAAAGGTATTGGCAAGTGTTTCAAGATGATGAAGAAATTGATGAGTTTCTGCAAAATGAAGGTAAATTCAAAGACACTTCTATTGATGGGGAGCATGATGATGGTGAGGCTGATGTGCAAGTCAATCAGATGGAAGTTTTATAGCTGAAGGATAATGTTATTCCTAAAGGTCTAATACCTTTAGAGGAGTTTTTCGACCAAGATGACGTAGCTCGAAAACCAACCTTGCGACCAACCGAAAAAGGGGTTAAGGATGTGAACATTGGATTAGCGGAAAATCCAAAAATGGTGAAATTTTCCAAAACATTGCCCCCATGGGTAAAAGAAAAATATATCAGTTTATTATCTTCTTTTGCTGATGTATTTTCTTGGGATTATTCATATTTGAATACATATGACACAAACATAATTCAACACACCATTCCGATCAAGCCAAATCAAAAGCCCTTTCGACAAAAATTGAGAAGAATAAATCCAAAGTTGCTGCCCTCAATAGAGAAGGAAGTGAATTAGTTGTACAAGGCTGGTATCATCGTCCCCATAAGATTTTCAGATTGGATTTCTAATTTGGTGCCCGTGCGCAAGAAAACAGGTGAGATTCGCTTATGCATTGATTTTAGGAATCTGAATAAAGTATCTTTGAAAGACAACTATCCATTGCCCAAAATGGATCACATACTTCAGCGAGTAGTTGGAGCATCTTGCATGTCGCTACTCGATGGTTATTCCGGTTATAACCAAATTATGGTCCATGAGGATGATAGAAATAAAACAATGTTCACCACTCCATGGGGAACTTTCCATTATGCTAAAATGCCTTTCGGTTTGAAGAATGATGGTGCGACCTTTCAACGAGCAATGGATATGGCATTTGCAAATGAAAAGGATGTTTTTCTAGTTGTGTATCTTGACGATTTGACCGTTTTTTCTAATTCAGATGAAGAGCACCTTTATCATTTGAAGATTGTTTTTCAGCGGTGTAGAAAATATGGTGTGTCTCTCAATCCAAAGAAGATTTTGTTTGCCATGGATGAGGGCAAGCTTCTTGGTCATATTATATCAAAGGATGGCATCCGCATTGATCCAGCTCGAGTAGAAGCTATTCAGAAAATTGATCTTCCCCGGAACAAGAAGGAGATCCAATCATTCAATGGTAAGATGAATTTCTTACGTCGCTTTGTGCCCAATCTTGCAGAACATTTAAGGGAAATCACAAACATGCTTAAGAAAGATAGTATAGTGAAGTGGACTGAGGAGGCAGTAAAGTCTTTCAATTTAGTAAAATTGGCTCTTTCTTCAACTCCGGTTTTGATCAGCTCGGATTATAATTAGGATTTTATTTTGTTTTCATTTGCCTCGGATCATACTATGGCAGCAGTCTTGATGCAGAAAAGAGATCAACTTGAAAAACCAATTGCTTTTTTCAGTCGAACCATAATAGATGCAGCCTTAAAGTATAATATTATTGAAAATAAAGCTCTTTCCTTAGTGAAGGCGTTGAAAGATTTTCGAGTATATATTCTGCATTCTCACATTCTTGCTTATGTTCCTAATGTTGCTGTTAAAGATGTTTTAGTGCAAATAGATCCATAAGGGAGACGAGGCAAATGGATTTCAGCCTTGTTGGAATATGACGTGGAGATAAAGTCTACAAAGCTTATCAAAGGACAGGGGCTGGATAAGCTAATGGCTGAGTCAAATTTGCATGCCTTGGACATTAATCTCATTACTGCTATGTCCGAGGAAAGTGAAGAAACTTCGCTAATTCAGGTATCATAAATATTTGTTCTTTCTTCTTGGTATTCAGACATTGTATATGTGCTCCAAAATCTATCACCACCACCAGGAATGGCTAAAAACAAAAGTAGGACACTGAAATTAAAGGCTGCCAAGTTTTGTATCATGAATAATGCTCTTTATTGGAGAGATCCCGGTGGTGTTTTGCTTAATTGTTTGGTTGAAGAAGAGGCAAAGTAGGTTATGAAGGACTTTCATAAAGGAGATTGCAGAGGTCACCTTTTCTGGAAAACAACGGCCAACAAATTTTGAGAGCAGTATATTATTGGCCGACTCTCTTTGCTGATGTGTACAAAACTATTAAAAGCTGCCATGAATGTCAGATTTTTGAAGGAAGGAAAAAATTGCAGCCTTTGCCACTCAAGACCATTGAAGTAAGTGCTCCTTTTCAGCAGTGGGGTTTGGATTTCATTGGCAAAATCCATCCTGCTTCTTCAGCGCAGCATAAGTGGATTCTTACAGCGACGGACTATTTTACTAAATGGATTGAGGCGATTCCCACCAGGCAGGCCACAGATTTGGTAATCATTTAATTTCTTGAAATCAACATTTTGTCTCGTTTTGGTTGTCCAAATAAGCTGATCACTGATAATGCAGCAGCCTTTAAATCTAAAAGAATGATTGACTTTTGTGATAAGTATCAAATTACTTTGGGGCACTCAACCACATATCATCCACAAGGCAACGGATTGGCTGAATCCTCAAATAAATCTTTGGTCAAAATTATCAAAAAGCTGCTGAAAATAAACAAGAAAGGTTGGCATAAGAAATTGGTTAATGCAATTTGGGCAGATAGAGTGAGTCAAAAGAAATCTATTGGCATGTCTCCTTTTGAGCTTGTGTATGGTGTTGACATAGTATTCCCGACCTCTCTCGCAGTTCCAATGGTTAAAATTCTGCAGGAAGCTGGCAGCGAAGATGATCATATGAAACAGAGAATAAATCAAATGATCCATTTACAATAGACTAGAGACGAGGTTTTTCAAAACACTTTCAAGCTGCAAGAGAGAATCAAGAAGATATATGATCGAAAGGAAAAGGCGGACAAGTTTCAATTAGAAGAAGTGGTGCTGAAATGGGATGCAAGAAACGAAGATAAAGTTAAGCATGGCAAGTTCGAGAATCTTTGGAAAGGACCTTTCAGAATTGCTGCATATCGAGGCCAAAATGCTTTCCTTTTGAAATAAATGAATGGAGAAGATTTTCCAGGAGGGCCAGTCAATGGTCGGCTACTCAAACGGTACTATTTTTGAAATGTTTTCTACTATACATACCGGTTTATTTAAGTTTCATTGCAAGCATGTGTTGTCATCATTCTTTTAGTTTGGGGCCCGAGGTGAAGGCTATAAATCTGAAGGTTGATTTCAGTTTTGGTTTGGTTTGTTGAGTCAGGTCTTTCAGTCATTTTGGATTAAAAAATTAAGTCAGTTTTGAGTCAGTTTTCATGTTCTCACAATGAGTCAAGAGTCTTGTTTTGGTTTTTCGAATTTATTGACTCCATAGCCCAATGGACAAAGGCACTGCCTAATTTCCCAGAGATCTGTAGTTCTTGGCACCTCCAAGGAGCTACCATCCCCATTGGAGCCAATGTTAGTGTTGGTATCTTCATCCCTCCGTCAGAGATCAAATTTCTCTTATTGCATTGCATTATTAGGTGTCTCATTCAGTTAGATACATTCCATTAGGAGCATGGATCATCTGACGGTAGTGGCTTATTTCTCATGTCCCTCATGTCTTTTACCTACTGGCCTATTTATGTTCATTAAAATCATTTGCAGTCATTTTTGGTATCATAGTTTGCAAAGAGTAATTTTTAAAGTTTTAGTCTCATTAGGTCTAGGGTTTCATTAATCAGGTCTTCAGAATGCCTAATAATGGTCAGCAGGCACATGAGGAAGTCTGAAATAAGGTTTCAGTGCTAAATGTTTCATCATCATATGCTTAATAATGATTTTTCTTCAAAACTCTATTTTGAAGAAAAATAGTCTATTTCATCTTTATGTAAATAAATGTAATGTGATTTTAAAGTTTTCTCAGTTGTAATAATACTTTCATTGGAAACCCTGGTCGACTTTGCCAAATCTCCATGCCATTCATTCCTTGCAAGATAGACAGAAAGCTCATCATTCAGTTAAAAAGCCAAAAGGAAGCAAAACAGAGTTTTTGAAAAGTGTCAAAATTTGAAACATTACAAAGTGGGTTTTTCAAATGGAAAATAAAAATCTTTGGCATATATATCATTTCTATGTTTCAAGGCTTCATTTGAATGCCAAGAGAACAGTAGTGAACCAAGGATAACCCGTGAAGAGCAAAGAAAAAAATTTGAAGGAGATTTTGTGCAAAGTTCAGTCGCGCGACGCATTGGGTGAGTGTCGCGACGCATCGGGCGAGCGCGACGCATTGGGTCGACTCTCACCGTGTAAATTTTTTCCTGCGCGGTGCATTGGAAGGACACGATGCACTAGGTTTGTTGCACGACGCATTGGTCCGAAAAGCAAGTTTATTGCCATTCCTTTCAAACTCCAAATTTGCTCAGTCCTTCTTTATTCAAGTAAGTCTGAGCAACCTCTCCATTGCCAATGAACATGTGTTTGGTGATATTTGTGAGGATTTAAATACAAAAAATCAAACCCTATTATCTTGTTTGAAGAATGCTTCTTTAGGGTTTTGAAATTGGTTTTGTGTCAATCATTCCCATTTCCCCCACCTTGTTAGTCCCTCCTCACTGTTTATCTTATCATAGCAGCCCATTTCCCTATTCCCTTATATCCCTAAGTCACTCATTCCTATCCCATTCCCATTATCCCCATCCCAATTATAAATTTCCCCAAACCCCGATGTTATTCCAAAAAACTTAAGTGGCTGTCCCTAAACTTTTCAATTCACAGATTTCAATTGGAAAATTTAACTTAATAATAGTCCATCATTTCCACTACCCTATCCCTCCATAGTCCCTCACTTGTTATCACATATTTGGCAACAAAACCAAAGACACCAAACTTCTAATTTTCATCCAAGACAATATAGACTTTGAAAATCATGGAGACCGATACATCTTATGATCGAGATAGTGATTCCACAACTGAGTTGCATGCACCTAGAAGACCTCATAAGAGTGGCAGACATGTGAGGGAGGAGCCCAATTCATTGGCTGAGTTGCAGGCCTGTCCTCTTGCCATGGCATGTTTTCAACAACAGTCTTGTTATCAATTTTGTGAAATGGTTGCTAGGGTCCACCATCATCAAGAGCTGGCCCTATTGTTTGTGTTGCATTTACATGATGGTCAAGTCACCCTTGCAGGTGTGACATTCACTTTAACACCTGAAACCATCTCTCAAGCAACCGGAATACCAAATGTTGGAGAACAATGGAACAAAAGACAACAGGTTGACAGGGTACACTATGAGCCATATATTAGGCCTAGTTTTGTGAGACAACTCAGCAGAGTTTTTCCCTTCCGGTTCCTAAAGGATTCATATGCTCCTTTGATGAAACTTATTATCAAATATTTTAGTTGTGAAGGTCGTTTCTCACGTCTCTATGCTTATTATATCAGGTTACTGATGCATTTCACCAGGGTGAGGATTATGAACCTCCCTTATTTCATGTGCCGGAATATTAAGAATATGACCACTCTCGTGCAAAGGAAAACTCCCGAGCAGCAGTACAGCAGTATCTGCCACTTTGCACTTATCAAAATTGTGGTTATGCATCAGCTTGTCTTGCAGGGTATTTCATGGGAGGATTTCATTTCTAATGATTTATTCATAGCTTCTCAGGTACCTTCGGAGGTTGTTCATGAGGTAGGTGAACCTTCATATTAGCATGAAGGTCATGAGCCACAGACCACTAGTATGCCGGTGTTCGTCACTTATCAGAGAGGCACTAGAGGGTTATTTGCAGCAGCCAGGCGAGTATTATCTCCACTTGGGGTGGAAGGGGTCTCGCTTCCGTCATAAGAAGCACAGGTACAAGTACAGGAAAAGGGTAAAAGGCCCATGCAGGATGAGGGGCCTTCAGGAGGCCAGGATACCGATTTCATACTCATTGATGAGGATTTGGGCTCTCCTAGCTCAAAGCTGAGAGAGGTTGTTCAGGAGCAGAAGGCGGAAATAAACACTTTGACCATCAAGTTTCAAAGAGCCCAATGGATTATCAAATACCTTGAGCAGTGAAAAAAACAGTTGGAAGATCAGCAAACTATCATGGAGTTGCAAAATATACGTGAGAACCGGCAAGCTGCCCAAAGGAGCCAAATCGAGATGACATCCATTGAGCAAGAGATTGAGGCAGATCAAGAAACTTGGATTGAAAGGGTCAATATTCATTTGGATAAGTTGTTGGAGAAGGCCAACAAGGAAAAGAACATGTTGAGGCACATGAAGAATCATTATTGGGCAAGAAATCATGTTTGCAAGGCACGAATCAAGATCCTGAAGGCTAAGTTAAAGAGGGCATTAAAGCATCGGAAAAGGAAAGATAGACTTCAAATTTTGGCCGAAGCTTCCTTGGCCTAGCATAGTGCATGATGGAGGACACTCAGCCCAAATTTCAATAAATTTGGGACACATTTTGCAAATTTTGATTTTTTTTTTTGGCCTAAACATAGATTTTTCAACCCGACGCGTCGCGCCACTTGGCGCGTGCTTATGATTGGGAGCTCCTCTTGGGTAAAACTTTGTATTTTTGGATTTTTCATGAAACATTATGCTTTCCTACCCATTTTCTAGATATTTTGACAAGTTGTGAGCCTCCAGAAGGGTCAAAAACACCCTAAAAATGACCTTTCTACCCCTTTTTGGACACACAGGAAGCAGTGTTGGGAAAACTCATTTTTGGAGGGGAAAATTGCAATCAAATTCATAAATTACACTTGTTTTGGAAATTAGACAGGCATAGATTTCCAACGAGCTATTCTGCACTCAATTTGGACACCAAGAAGGCCTTCAAAATCTGCTCCAAACTGGCGCGACGCATAGAGAATTAAGGCGCGACGCATTGGGGATTTTGGCTCATTTTTCACTCAGTCACTCTGTTTTTCACCTAGTTTTGACTAGTTTGACTTTCTTACTTCCACATGTAAAACTATTGATGTAATTTTATGTAATTGGATGGATTTTGATGTAATTTTGGCAAATTTTTACTCATGGAAGTAGATTCATTCATCAAAAGGTGAATTGCAACTGAATGAATCAGTTTCCTATCTTATAGAGGCAAGCTGTTCCACTGCCTATTTTCCAGTTCTTAGTTTAGATCTTGTTGAAACAGCTCCTAAACTAGTAAGCTCGACCCCTAGAGGCTGGGGATGAGTTATTCTTGTCTATATCTTGTAGTTTTTCAGTCATTTGCTGGGTTGGACACTTGGGATTGCTTTGAGCATCATTATACATTCATCTCTGCAGTTTGGCAAAGGAATAGACCAAGGTTTGCAGCACTCCTTGGGATTCATGTGGCTCTTTTTTTTGATGATGTGTTTCTCTTTGTTAATGTAATTTTACTGGTGCTTTATGTGTATCATCTTCCCTCTTATTTCTTCTTAAATTAAACAAACAAGGATAAAGGTGGAATTCATTAGATTTGCAGTGCTCTACCTTGAGTTTTGTTTAATTTTCTATGTTTTCAACTGTTCGAAGAGGATTCATGAAAGTCTCTTGCCCTCTTCAACTCCTCACCGGTCCGAGCTATCCATTTCATTCAAAATTGAAACATCAAAACAGTTGCCTACCTTGCCCCATTCAGCTCTCTGCGAAACTGATCATTCCCCAGACCCAAAATCTGCCTTTCCCTTTGATCCAAAAAACACCTTCAAAATCAAATCCAACCTCCTTACATATATACCTAGCCTAAAATCAGTTTTTATTCAAGTCATCTCAAGCCTCACTGATTATTTTTGCTGAGATTGACGAGGAGAGAGCCCTCTCCTGATCTGGTAGGGCTAGCTACCAGATTAAGCGTGGTTTGATGTTACCCTAGATTTTGCCTTTCTCAGCCTAAGGTAGGTTTAGGCAATAACAGACACTACTATATGGATTTGGAGGGTTGGGGAGAATTTAATATCCTAGACTCTCAAAAGTGGATTCTCCCTTACCCAAACATTGTGCGGTAATGTAATGACCACAAGGTGTTGGAAATATGATGCAGAGTGTTGTCCTTGATGGCAACCCACTGAATGAAGATGAAGACATGTGACTGTTGACATGTGTTGTCCTTGATGGAAATCCACCTGATGAAGTTATGCTTGACTTGATGGACTTAGTAAATGATGTAAATCTGATGTGATAAGATGTTTGTTGACAATATGATGCTAAGTGTTGTCCTTGAAAGGCAACCCACTTGATGAAGATGATGACAACTTACTTGATGAAGTTGTGCTTGAAAGAATATGTTCCCGATGAAGAAAATATGATGTATCTACAGTATGTACAAAAGGCAATGAAGAAAAGAATTCAGAATGTACTCAAAGTATGATGAAAAGAGTATATCTCTAGGTATACGCGGATTGGACTAGGGGAAGTCGCGTATGCACGCGGAAAAGAACATGCCAAGTCGCGTATGGGCTAAAGCGCTCAAAAAGTGCAAAACCAAGGGTAACCACCATGGTATTGACCCATTGTATTGGGTAATGATCCGCCTAATTGACCCCGTCCAGGTAGTTTTGGGCTCATGGTATTGCTTTGGCCCATGGTATTGAAAAAAGGGGCTCATGGTATTGAAAAAGGATAAACCTATATAAGGAGAAGAAATTCATTGTGCAAAATATGTGTGTGAGAGCAAGATGTCTGAGCTAGAATGAATACTTCTTTGTGAAGTATATCTGTATGGAAAGGGTAAAGGTTTGATGATAGATCTGAATCTATGAAGCACTTATGAAGAAATGATGAAGCGGGATCTTTAGATCTGAAATGTACTTGTATCTGCTAGATCTGTTTATGGAGTGATTAGATCTGTGATGAGGCGAACATCTAGGCGAACATCTGTCTGAAGTAAAGGGTTGAATCTGAGCTGAATGTCTGATCTGATGAAGTATGCTGCTCTGTAATGATTGAAGATCTATACGCTACTTCTTCGTGGAGGAAGCGCGTATATACGCAGTTTAGCTGAAGTAAAAGCGCGTATGCGCAATAAAATATACACTGAAGTATACACTGGTTTGTGTGGACGAAAGCGCGTATGCAAACTAGGGTTTGCTGAAGCAAGGGGTATGGAATATCTGATCTGTTCTACTGTGTTTCTGCTATCTGATCTGTGTTGATATGTATCTGTTGGTGATGTATGGTTGAACTTAAAAGTATGGAAAGGGTCCAGTATAAAAATATGATGAAATGTGGCCTGCAAATGTTGTTCTATTGAAGTTGTTGGATCCAGTGTGAAAATTGATGAAACGTGGTCCAAGGTGGTGCTGAAGGTTGTAGCTTTCAGTCAGGGGGTCGTAGCTCCCTTCCAGGTGAGGCTGGTAAACGAGATCAAGGGGTCGTAGCTCCCTTCCAGGAGAGGCTGGTAAACGAGTCAGGGGGTTGGAGCTCCCTTCCAGGAGAGGCTGGTAAACGAGCGCAGGTGGGTGCCTGCGTGCTGGTCAAGTCTGCGCCAGCACATATGTTGTAAGATGTTTTCTCTATAATAAAATATTGAAGGCCGAGCAACTGCAGCGGTGGTTTTCTCCCGATTTGGGTTTCCACCTAAAAATCCTGGTGTTCATGTGTGATGCTTTGTGTGATGGTTTATTTTGTTCTTACTGCACATGTTTACTGCTTATTGAATATCTGATGAATAAATTATGGAATGGTTTAAGTGAAGTTTAATGACATATCTAGATCTCTGTGTATACGCGAGTTTCATAAAGGGGATCCGCGTATATACGCTAGTTTACTGAAGGAAAGTAGCGTATGGGTTTTAAGGAATGAAAAAGTAAAAGATTTGATTATGCAGTAAATACTGATTCACCCCCCCTCTCAGTATTTTTCCCAACAATTGGTATCAGAGGGTGGTCCTTCTGCAGAAGCTTGATCGCTTGAAGGAGATCCGTCGCAATGGGAAAGAAGCAAAAGAAGAAGCCTATTCGAAGAAAGGAGATATTTCAGAGAACATGGAGACCAGAAATCAAAGGAGATGAATCTGATAGTGATTGGGATCATCCTTTGAAAGATCTTAGTGGTACAAACAATAGTGAAGAATATGCTATCGACCTAGAAGAAGCCGAAAAAGATTCTGACCAAGCTCTACAAGTACTCATGGCAAAGAAGAAAAATACTCAAGGTAAGGAGATGTCTCAGAAAACCAGTACAGCAGAAGTTGACAGTGATCCTTGTAATCTTATCTGTGCAAGCAATGATGTTGAGGATTTAAAAGAAGTTATCAAAGATCAACAAAGAATATTTAATGAGAAGGACGCTGCCTCCAAAGCTTTGTGTTTTAGACTGAAAAGGATGTTCGATGATGTATACAATCGAAGTAAAGGATATCAAGCTGGAATCATCTCTCTACAAGCAGAACTTGAAGAATCAAATGAGAAGAATGAAGGACTTGAAGCAGAAAACGTTTCTCTAAAAACAGATCTGGAAAAATCAAAAAGGAAGAATGAAGGTCTTGAGGCTGGAATCATCTCTCTACAAGCAAAACTTGAAGCATCAAGTAAGAAGAGTGAGGAACATCTACCATCATTTGATAAGGAAGGACTTGAAGCAGAAATCGTTTCCCTCAAAGAAGACTTGGATAAATCAAATAAGAAGAATGCAAGACTTGAAGCAGAAATTGTCTCCCTCAAGGAAGATCTCAAAGCATCGAAGAAGAAGAATGAAGAGCTGCAACAAACATGTGAAGAAAACAAAAATTGGTTGAAAGAAGAAATCCTAAATCTGAAGGATCAAGTTGAAGATGGAAGAAGAAAAGAAGAAAGCATGACAAAGCAATGTCAAGACTTGGAGGTTGAGGTAAACATTCTCAAAGGTAAATTAGAAGAAAAGGTTAAAATTTTGAGGTTTCATGATAGTACTAATATCTTGGACAATATTCTGAGTAATCAAAGGTCTCCTGCTATCAAACATGGTCTTGGTTTCCATGAAACTGTTAAAGGAGAATCTAGCTCACAAGGAAGTGCCAAAAATTCAGAAGATGTCAATACAAAACCTGATGTGTTGAAAGAAACAAAAGATCAACCAACATTCATGAATTCTCGAAGGAATTCATTCAAGAACGTTGAATGTTTTAAATGTCATAATTATGGGCATGTTGCAGCAAATTGCAGAAGCAGAACAATTCAGCCACAATCAAACAGGTTCTACTCAGAAAGGTACTCTAGTAGCTTCAAGGGATATTGTTTCTCATGTAACATGTATGGACATAAAGCAGTTGATTGTAAAAGGAGGAAGATTAGAAATAATCATTATGATTCTTATGCTTATTTCTCTGGACACATGAGATGTTATTCTTGTAACAAGTATGGACATGTAGAAAAGGAATGCAGGGTGAACAGATCTGAGAAAGTGGACAATTTTCAGCACACAAATATAAAGTTCAAGCAAATTTGGAGAAAGAAGGAGGACCGATCAGAAACGTAGGGAATTCAGACGCTACTGCAGTCATCCGCTTCTGGAAGCTTACTTCTTTGATTGACTGCAGGAATGATGTGGGATACATTAGGAGATTTAGTAATGTATCGTCACAGGGGGAGCAATGCATGATGACTCTCATAGTTGATTTGATTATTCTGGTTAGATGTATTTCTGACAGTGCATCTGGTATGAAGAAAAGACAGGAACAGAAGGTAAATTTGCAGAAGGAGATGAAGGTGTGAAATTTTCTATATTACACTTTCCATACGCGAGTTCTATTCACAAAATTCGCGTATACACGCGAGTTTCAGCAGACACAGTCGCGTATGCATTGATAATGAGAAAATTTATCTGATAGCTGAAGATCTGGAGCAGAGGTCCAGGGGGAGCATCAGTCTGACTGCTAATGATTGTACTGTTAGCATTATTCTGGTTATACTCATGTTTATGATGATATGATACTTGGTTTCCTATGTTGAAGTTTATGGATGAGTCCTGTCTACTTGTTGATGAAGAGTATTCATTGTTGAGATGAAAGTCCTATAATTCAGAGATAAGAGCAGCCCATGCAGAGATTGTTGCTAATAACTTACTGTTGAAGGTGTTTCAGATTGCACAAGTTAAGAAAGAGCACTGGTTTAGGGGGAGCAGCAGGTTGAATACTAATGATTGCATTGTTGGCAATATGATTGCTTATTCTTTGGTCTTTATGATACTCATGCTCAAATGATGAAGACTTGGTACATGGATTATTATGATGAGAATTTGAGCCCTGATTGCTGATAAGTATCTGTGTGTGCTCACACATGGATGACTTGGATGTCGTTGTTACTATGGTTGAGATCTTTTGCCTTCATATGTTACTTCATGTTAAATCTTGAAGATCATGGTGATATTGGACCACATGGATGATTGCTTGACTCTGATGTGAAGATGCTATTCTGATATGATAATCTCTCTTGGAAAGATTGTATTGATGCTACAAATAATCTGAAGGCTTGGTTACTAATGTGCTTATGCTACAACCGTTGGATGACGCTTGAAAACACAACTACACTGTTCTATCCATCTGCATTCTAGGGAAGCATTCAAATGTCTCAGAAAGAAGCTGAACACTGTCTTTGCCTTACAAAGAATCAGATCTGGTGGAAATTTAGAAGATGTCTTGGGATACGCGGGTTTCCTGAAACACGGTCGCGTATGTACGCGAGTTCCTGCACAGAAAACCGCTTTTCAGGATGCACAAACTAAGGGGGAGCCTTAGTCTTTTGGAAAGATTGCTTGGTTGCATAGATTCAGGGGGAGCATTGGCCTTGCTGAGTATAATGCATTATTGGCATTATGTTGATTCTGAAATATGTTCTCTTTCTTGAGGACTTTCTGGTGTTGGTCTTAAAGTTATATTTGTAGTTTGGTGTAAAGGTCTTGTTGAGACTCATGGTGTAAATTGCAAATATTCAGTCATGTAAGGACTTGTCAAATTTGTAAACCCACTTGGTTGGGTAGCTGAGTCATTTTTGTAAACCCACTTGGTTGGGTAGCTGAGTCAAATTTGTAAATCCACTTGGTTGGGTACTTGAGTCTCATATGTAAATCCACTTGGTTGGATATTTGATGTAAGTATGAGTCATTGGTGATAGGAACTTCATAGAGTCATGTACTTCATTGAAAATATGTTTGAAGATTCAGCATGAACTCAGGGGGAGCTTGGTCACTTCAGTATACATCAGATCTGCAGAACGCTTCTTCTACATGAGGAGAAAGGGGGTGAGTGTGTTGGTTTTGATCCGCCCGTTGCCCTTGATGTCAAAGGGGGAGAGTGTGTTGGTTTTGATCTGCTGGTTTTGTCCTTTGCCCTTGATGTCAAAGGGGGAGAGTGACATAGTGTTTGAATGAAGATAATGATGTGCCCTTTGCCCTTGATGTCAAAGGGGGAGAGTGACATGGTGTTTGAATGATGCCAAAAATGGAGAGAGTGACATGGTAAAAATGGGGAGAGTGACATGGTGTCATTGTATTCTTAATGTATCTATCTGTTGTGGTAACCAAACACCATCATGGTTGCCATCAAGTCCAAAGGGGGAGATTGTTGGAAATATGATGCAGAGTGTTGTCCTTGATGGCAACCCACCGAATGAAGATGAAGACATGCGACTGTTGACATGTGTTGTCCTTGATGGCAAACCACCTGATGAAGTTATGCTTGACTTGATGGACTTAGTAAATGATGTAAATCTGATATGATATAATGTTTGTTGACAATATGTTGTCCTTGAAAGGCAACCCACCTGATGAAGATGATGACAACTTGATGAAGTTGTGCTTGAAAGAATATGTTCCTGATGAAGAAAATATGATGTATCTACAGTGTGTACAAAAGGAAATGAAGAAAAGAATTCAGAATGTACTCAAAGTATGATGAAAAGAGTATATCTCTATGTATACGCGGATCTGTCTAAGGGAAGTCGCGTATGCACGCAAAAAAGAACGTGCCAAGTCGCGTATGGGCTAAAGCGCTCAAAAAGTGCAAAACCAAGGGTAACCACCATTGTATTGGGTAATGATCCGCCTAATTGACCCCGTCCAGGTAGTTTTGGGCTCATGGTATTGCTTTGGCCCATGGTATTGAAAAAGGGGCTCATGGTATTGAAAAAGGATAAACCTATATAAGGAGAAGAAATTAATTGTGCAAAAGATGGTTGTGAGAGCAAGATGTCTGAGCTTGAATGAATACTTCTCTGTGAAGTACATCTGTATGGAAAGGGTAAAGGATTGATGATAGATCTGAATCTATGATGCACTTATGAAGAAATGATGAAGCGGGATTTCTAGATCTGAAATGTACTTGTATTTGCTAGATCTGTTTATGGAGTGATTAGATCTGTGATGAGGCAAACATCTAGGCGAACATCTGTCTGAAGTAAAGGGTTGAATCTGAGCTGAATGTCTGATCTGATGAAGTATGCTGCTCTGTAATGATTGAAGATCTATACGCTACTTCGCCGTGGAGGAAGCGCGTATATACGCAGCTTCGCTGAAGTGAAAGCGCGTATGCGCAATAAAATATACACTGAGGTATACGCTGGTTTGTGTGGACGGAAGTGTGTATATACGCGACATCAGTAAAGGGAAAGCGCGTATGCAAACTAGGGTTTGCTGAAGCAAGGGGTATGAAATATCTGATTTATTCTGCTGTGTTTCTGCTATCTGATCTGTGTTGATATGTATCTGTTGGTGATGTATGGTTGAACTTAAAAGTATGGAAAGGGTCCAGTGTGAAAATATGATGAAATGTGGCCTGCAAATGTTGTTCTATTGAAGTGGTTGGATCCAGTGTGAAAATTGATGAAACGTGGTCCAAGGTGGTGCTGAAGGTTGTAGCCTTCAGTCAGGGGGTTGTAGCTCCCTTCCAGGTGAGGCTGGTAAACGAGATCGGGGGTCGTAGCTCCCTTCCAGGAGAGGCTGGTAAACGAGTCAGGGGGTTGGAGCTCCCTTCCAGGAGAGGCTGGTAAACGAGCGCAGGTGGGTGCCTGCGTGCCGGTAGAGTCTGCACCAGCACATATGTTGTAAGATGTTTTCTCTATAATAAAATATTGAAGGCTGAGCAACTGCAGCGGTGGTTTTCTCCCGACTTGGGTTTCCACCTAAAAATCCCGGTGTTCATGTGTGATGCTTTGTGTGATGGTTTATTCTGTTCTTACTGCACATGTTTACTGCTTATTGAATATCTGATGAATAAATGATGGAATGGTTTAAGTGAAGTTTAATGACATATCTAGATCTCTGTGTATACGCGGGTTTCATAAAGGGGATCCGCGTATATACGCTAGTTTACTGAAGGAAAGTAGCGTATGGGTTTTAAGGAATGAAAAAGTAAAAAGATTTGATTATGCAGTAAATACTGATTCACCCCCCCCTCTCAGTATTTTTCCCAACACAAGGTGGATGTGATTCAAATTCTTGGGTTAGAAGTAAGGGGTGATGTAACCAATCATCATCATGGGAGACAAGGTTCACATACACATTGTCTTATTTGGGAGACTAATGACAAGTGGACTGAAGGTCCACTAGTGTTGTGACTAAAGTGTCTTAAGAGGATGGTTCTAAATAATCACATTCAAAAACTCCTAAGGTGTATGAATAATTCGATCCCATGGATGAAGACAGGTAGAGAATAGAGGATGAACTATCTTTCATATTGAAATCAGGAGGGAGAATAAAAAAGGTGGGTTGATAAACCTCCTATCCTGACGAATCATTAGGGCTAGGACTTGTAGGTGGAGTAGAGGTGGAAGCACTACGAGCGACATCGAACTCGTGAAGCACTTGAAGTGTATCACAAAAATCTTCGAGATGGGGATAGTGATGGGAGTAATATCCATAGTTCTTGTTTTGTGTGTGTTATATTCTTTCCACGACTAGTCACACATGCAGGGGGGGTAAGCCCTCTTGTTTTTTGTGCCAGGCTATACTAGTCTTGAGTGCATGGGTGTTGCAAGCAGTCAGAGGATCAACCTTGGGAATTGCAAAATCATTTGGACAAAAATTCATAAAAAATAGGGGCCAAATTCCTCAGGATTTTTGCAAGGAAATAGGGGATCAAGTAGAGGTAGAAATTGACTAAGAATGGGCCAGAGCTTCTCATTGAGTAGAGATATAGGTTATTGACTTGAAGATTCTACTGAGTGCGATCAAGAAATTGTAATACATTCTCTATTCATCTAATTAATGCAATCATGCTTAAGGGATTTTTACGAGTTTGTTTTCCCTATAAAAATACTATGCCTGTGTGGTTTTCCTTATTGCATGTTTGCGAATGTTATTCTCAATTGTGAATTAATTTCCATAGAGCAGTAGAGTATAATTATGTCTCTTGATTTAGATTGAAATTTCTTGACCAATTTAAATTCTATCACCATATTTCTACATGGTATAAGAGCAATATTCACATTAGAACATTAATTTTGAAGTTGTTTCTCAGGAGGTTCGAATTTGTAGCTTCCATATAGCAGGATCTCTTCAGAGTTGGAAAAATGACCTTCAATGGGCTGAGATTAGAGTATGCCTTATAAGGTAGCTCAAATTTCATTGCATGGAAGGATCACATGGAGGCAATACTTGGTGCCAATGGATTGCTGGACTATGTCAAGATAGACATTCCAAAACCAGAATCAGTTGATGCCCAAAACCTAGCCCAATGGAAGGAATATTTAGTTAAGGTGAGGAGAATAACCTTAGAGGGAGTGTGAGAACACATTGCCTCAAATATACATGGGAAATAAAATCCTTTCGCAATGTGGAAGGAACTGATATAGATATTTGAGAATAGAAATGACCATAGAAATCTCGCCCTCAAAGACAAAATTCGAAATATCAAGATGTAGAAGAATGACATTCCACAATATCTCACAAGATTTACATAAGTTTGTGAAGAGCTTGGAGGGGTTGGTATGAATGTTGCATAATATGACTTGGTGATCCTAGCTCTTCTAGGCCTTCAGAAAAGATGGCATAACTACAAGGGCTCAGTGAATGGGAGGGAGAAATTACCAAATTGGGAATGATTGTGGTATAATTTGGTACATGAAGAGATTAGGAGGAATACCAGAGATGGAAGTTCATACAAGGGACAAGATGAAGAAAATTTTGCATTTCTTGGAAAGGGAAAAAAGGGAAAAAAGGGAAAAAAGGGAAAAGGGAAGAAATATCAAACCAGAATGGAATCGATCAAATGGGGAAAGAAGAAAGACTTGTCCAAAATAAATTTCTTCAATTGTCATGAATTTGGGAAATATGCTACAAAGTGTCCACATAAAAATTCTAGTAAGAAGAACTCAGTAGGGGAAGCAGGTGAAGATTTGGCTTCACAATTTGAGCTATATTTCACCCTTATCGCATGCATGGCCAACATTATGAAGGGGAGTATGTAGTACTTTGAATCAGGTGCCTCATTCCACATGATAGGGTGTTAAGAATTTTTCAGTGGCCTAGAGGAGAAATATCTCCAGATGCATATTGAGCTCGGTGTTGGGACTTAGAAATGTCGTATTTCCATCCACCTTTCCCTTCACTATTCCTTACATCTCATCATCCCATTAACCTTTCATTATATCATTTTCATAAATACATTTGGGTTTCACCTTCTTATTTTCCACTTTATTCATTTTTGTATTATAAGTGAATTTATGATTAAATATTAGAAAATATACATGTTTTTATATATATCTCAAGAATGCATGAGCTTTGTAATGTGTAGGAGATATGTGAAGTATTAATTCCAAGAGACTTCTCAAATATCTCCTCCACCATTTTAAGGAGATAATTATTCAAGCCTGTTCCTAAGGAGAAGATCATGGAGGATTTGGTTGGCATATCTTATCCAAGATATGTGAGAGATGTGTGGAGGATTTGAAGGGATCATATCTTGTAATAATGGGAAAGTAGTTAAGAGTGGTTGAGAGAATAGTGGATTTTTCATTATGAGATTGTTATCTTCTTCATGTATATAAGAGAGTGCTCTCTCTTCATTTTCATAAGTTTTTGAGTTTTGAGAGATAGTCTTGTAATTAGGAGTAGGGGATTCTTAGCCTTGATTCATATTCTTTTATTGTTACGCTTTCATGATTTGTCATTTGATTCTTGTAATGTAATTTGAGATAGCTTTATTGTTGTGAGCTCACATATGTTGTTTGTCATTCAACTCTTCACATGTTGTATTGCTTTTCCCTTATGCAATTTCCTGCTTTCCTAGTTAGTGTTTCAATGCCTTCCTAGATTAATTTGATTTCAGTAATTTAGATTAGATTAGTTCCACTTCGGTCCTGCATATATAGTGCATGTGCTTCGTAAGCCTACGAACCTCGGATTGACAAATTAAATGGTTGGGCAAGTACTACAACAGAATTAAAACGACAATAGTTTCACCCAACATTTTGGCGCCGTTGCCGGGGAAGCACGATGGATTGAAGTTCAGTTTGATTTTTCATGCAAGTGTGTTTAAACATGTTCCTAACTCCGAGGTGACAGGGTTGTAAGACGTGGGGAACAGCCTACGCATCGTTCGACATACTGTAACGGGCTCGGCCTCATATGGGTCAGGACATTGTGACTGATATCAGGAAACAGGTGCTGAAGATTCCTGCTTGAGGAATAGGGTCTTGTTCTCCGTTGATTAATATTATTTTTCTGCAGTGTGACTGATATCAGGAAACAGGTGCTGAAGATTCCTGCTTGGAGGAATAGGGTCTTGTTCTATGTTATGGTTGATTGATCTTCTTTCCTGCAAGTGTGATTTTCAATTTCTGCAAGTGTGTTTGATTTCCGCAACTGTGAAGAGTGTTTTTTTTTTATCTGTTTCAGCATGAGTGCTTTTATTTATGCAAGTAGTTTATTTTCATTTAAGCTTTTTAGATTTAAGTTTTGAGTGCAGTAAGAATCCCTTTTTCAACATGGTTTAACAATGAGTTTCAGCTTGGAACTACTCACTCAGATCCTAGTAGAAGTCGGGATCTCCTCTTCCTTGGAAGAGGAGATCTTGACAAGAATTAAATGTTCAACTACTCCCCAAGAAACAAACGAAGATTTAACATCTGAAGAATCCTGCATATGTGATGGCGAAAAATCATTCGAACAGGAGATCGAAGAAGAAGAAGAGGAGTTACAACATGATCTAAGTAAGAAAAATCGTGCCTATCAAAGCCTTATCGAACAATGGTTCCAGGTAAGTACTCGATTAGAGTCATCTTTTTATATTTATTTAGTTTATTTGTAGTTTCAGCAACTAGACTCATTCACTCTGGAATATTTTCATTTTTCATTTGAACAATTCCTATTGAATATATTGTTGTTACTGCTACGTGAGTGGCTTCATTGGAAGTTTAATTACAAGTAAATTATTTTTAAATTCTAATTAGTATAGAGTAGGTAGGCTTTCATTTTCAGTTTTTGCTTTCAATTTTTCTTTTACCTAGAATAAGTATGCTTTCCTCCGCGTTTAGTGCGATTACAAGGATCAGAAAATAAGAATGATTTAGACTAATTTCAGGAAAAAAAAATTGTTTTGCGATATGCCTAATCGATTTTATCATTAATTTGAAAATCTTTTTTTTCTTTTCTCCATTTGCTAATTTTTTTTTTTTTTAATAAATCGTGAATTGAGGCTGAATAAAAACAAATTGAGTTTTTATCTGAACAGTGGCTGAAACTGTGTTTAGCGTTTTTATCTGAACAGTCGCTGAAACAGTGTCTAGCTTGCAATTGATTACATTTTCTGGGCATACTAAAACTTATAGCAAGCAATTAGGTGATAAAACCTGCAAAAACATTTAAATCTAAAATTTCCCAGGTTCATTGTTTTGCTTGGGGCCTATGAGTTTCGTTGGAATGTGCAGTTTCTGTCTCCAGTTATTCATTTTTGGCTGAGCCGTAGCGATGCCAACCCTCCGCCCACTGTTCATAAAACTGCAACTGGCAACAACAAACCAAAACGATAAGCAACAAACAAATGAAACCGCAATAAAGTAAAAGATAATTCTTATTGTTTGTTTTGAACGCTGAATTTTTTTTCCTATGATTAATTCTCACACCTAATTTGGGATACTATGCGGGTGTTGATTGAAAAATATGGGCCAAAATCCACGGGTTTTTACACTATCTTTGGCATCTCAAGTTAATAGGAACGAAATCCCATCAGTATCATTATCAGATAACTATTTTTATGGATTTGCTTTCCTGAATTTTCTATCCGTCGGCATACTTTATTGAGATTAAATGGTTATGTTGTTGCTTATTTGACGGATCCTTTTTTTACTGGCTGCAAATTTTTCTCCATTGTTCATCTTTAGGAAGCATTTTTATCATGAGAATAAATAAATCCAGTCAAAAGAGGTTTTTGCAACATCTTGATTTAGCTATGGTTTGTGTTGAAGACATGGATGAGTGGCTTAACATTTTCAATGTGAAACTCAGACACATGAGGGAGAATTTTGAATCGATAGAGTCTAGAAATAATAAAATGGAGATGCAGTCTGTCTCTTATTGAAGAACATAACACGTTGGTTGAGCGCTTGCATATTCCTCCTGAGTATGCATCTTCACTAACAGAAGGTTCATTTGATGAGGCGAGAATGTTACAAAATGTGGAGGCTTGTGACTGGCTGGCTAATGCTTTGCGTGCTTTAGAGCCACCCATTTTGGATCCTAGCTATGCAAATATGTGGACGGTCAGGGAGAAGCGTGCAGAGCTTGAGAAATTGAAAACCACATTTGTTCGTAGTGCATCTAATTTTCTGAAGGATTATTTTGCTAGTTTAGTGGATTTTATTGTTGGCATGTGTTGTCCTTGATGGCAACCTACTTGATGAAATGAGATTGTTGGCAATATGATGCAGAGTGTTGTCCTTGATGGCAACCTATTTGATGAAGTTGTCCTTGATGAAAACTGACTTGAATGAGTTGTTAATGATGTAAATCTGATGTATATACAGATCAGTTCAGAAGTAGCTCAGAAAGTGCAAGAATAATGTTGAACAAAGGTATGTCACAAGGCATATGCGGGTTTGTTAAGGCAAAGTAGCGTATGCACGCGGAAAAGTACGTGCCAAGTCGCGTATGCCAATTTGCGCTCTAAATTTATAAAACAAGGGGAAATTACCATGGTATTGGCCCAAAGTATTGAGCGCTTGATTATCTATTTGATCCCGTCCAGGAATACCATCAGTGGTTGAGTGGTTTTGACTCATGGTATTGATAAAGGAAAAATTTATTTAAGGAGAAGAAACTCATAGTGCAAGAGGGCGTGCAAGTGTCTGAGCATTAATGAATACTTCACTCTGAAGTATATCTGCGTGGTTGAACTCTGTTCTTAATTGATAGATATAAATCTATGATGCACCTATGAATATGATGAAGGTTCAAGATCTCGAGATCTAGAAATGATGAATCTCTAGGATGATCTGAAAAGAAGTGATGAACACCTGGCACAAATCTGATGAAGAAATTGAAGAAATCTGGTTAGGGTTTTCTAAAGAATGCACAGAAGTATACGTGGGTTGGTGTGCAAGAAAGAGCGTACATACGTAGGTTCAGTGAAGTAAAAGCGCGTATGGAATCTAGGGTTTGCTGAAGTAAGTGGAATGAAATGTCTGATCTGTTTTGTTGTTTTACTGTTATCTGTCAATGATGTATTCATACATAACTGGGTTGTTTGAATGATGAATATGCTGCTGATTATGTTAATTGAAGATCAAGTAGTTGGTTGATTGGTTGATGATTCAATGAATGAATTGATGGGGTTATAAGTTTCATTTTGATGTATGTTGAGCTTAAATGTGTGAAGTGGGTCCAGTCTGAAAATATCATGAAAAGTGGCCTACAAGTTGTGTTGTATGGAAGCTGTTGGATCCAGTATGAAAATTGATGAAACGTGGTCCATGGTGGTGCTGAGGGTCAAAGCCTTCAGTGAGGGGGTTGAAGCTCCCTTCCAGTGGTAGCTGGTAAACGAGTGTAGGGGGTAGTGGCTCCCTTCCAGTGGTAGCTGGTAAACGAGTGTAGGGGGTAGTGGCTCCCTTCCAGGAGAGGCTGGTAAATGAGAGCAGGGGGTAGTGACTCCCTTACAGGAGAGGCTGGTAAACGAGAGAAGGTTGTATCCTTCTGCAGGTGGGTGCCTGCGTGCTGGTATGAGTTTGCGCCAGTACATGGTTGTATGATGTTTTCTTTATAATAAAATATTGAAGACTGAGACGACGACAGCGGTGGTTTTCTCCCGAATTGGGTTTCCACCTTAAATTCTGGTGTTCATGTGTGTTTCTTATGTGTGATGATTTATTCTGTTCTTACTGCACATGTTTACTGCTTACTAAACATCTGATGAATGAATGATGCAATGATCTAAGCTAAGAATTATCAGCATAATGAAATCTCTGTTAATACGTGAGTTTTATTAAGGATATCCGCGTGTATATGCGAGTTGGATTCATTAAAGTAGCGTATGGGTTTTAGAGAAAGAAAAAGTAAAAAATTTTCAGTCTGCACTAAATACTGATTCACCCCCCCCCCCCTCTCAGTATTTTTCCCAACAATTGGTATTAGAGCAGGTTCTTCTGCAGAAGCTTGATTGCTTGAAGGAGATCCGTCACAATGGGAAGTCAGGAAGGAGTACTTTCTCTAAGGCCACCTTTATTCAATGGAAGTAATCTGTTATTCTGGAAGATACGAACAAAAGCATATTTGCAAAGTCTTGGTGCAGAAGTATGGGCAATCGTGGAAGAAGGTTATCGGTACCCGACAATTATTCCTATTGATGCAGCAGAAAGGAAGAAATATGAAATCAATGCCAAAGCAGTCAATGTTTTATTAGGAAGCTTGTCTGAATCAAAATTTGTTAAAGTGATGCAGCTAAATTCAGCAAAATAAATATGGGACAAAATCATTCTAAGCTATGAAGGAGATACAAAGGTAAAATGTGCCAAACTCCAAACTCTCAGAATTGAATATGAAAATTTAAGGATGCATAGTGATGAGAGTATTTCCAGTTTATTTTTACGTCTAGATGATATTGTAAATCGTATGAGAAGTTTGGGTGAAACCATAACCGATACTACTCTGGTTGAAAAATTCTTAAGATCTTTAACTTCAAAATTTGAGTCAAAAGTATCTGCTATTGAAGAAAGGCAAGACCTGCAAACTCTTACTATTGTTCAACTACATGGTATTCTAACTTCTTTTGAAATGAGAAAAGAAGGTCCCTCTCAAATCAGAGAAGTTTCCTTTAAGGCATGTGCAAAAGGAAAAGAAAAGGAAGTTGTCAAGGAATCAAGTTACATATCAAAAGAAGAAGAAGCAAATTTTGTGAGAAGACTCCAACCAGGTACTGGAAGATTTAGAGGTAAGCCTCCCTTCAAGTGTTTTAATTGTGGAAGAGTCAGTCATTATGCTGCTAAATGTCCTTATGAAGAAAATCATGATAAAGGGAAACAATTTGAAAAGGGAAAGAGCTATTATACAAATGAATATAATGATGAAATTTCAAATGAGGATGAAGAAGATTCTGACCAAGATATGCTAGTGCTCATGGCAAGGAAGCAAAAGAAGAAGGCTACTCAAAGAAAGGAGATATCTCAGAAAACATGTGCAGCAGAAAATGAAGAAGACAAAACATGTACTGATTGTTGTTCTTGCGATTCACCTTCTTGTGCATGCAATGGTGAAGATAGTGAAAGTAATGTTATGGATCTAGAAGAAGCTATCAAGATTAAAGTTGAAGAACAACAAAGATCATCTAATAAGCAAGAATCTATATACAAAGAAATGATCTCTAGAATGAAAGAAAATATAGATATGATGAATGGTCAAATATAAATGTATCAAAGATGGATAGAAATGTATCAAAGACAACACGATAAAGTAACCAATCGAAGTGAAAGACTTGAAGCATAAATCATCTCCCTCAAAGAAGATCTGGAAAAATCAAATAATAAAAATGAAGAACGTTTAAAATTTTTTGAAGAACAAGAGTTGAAGGAAGAGATTCTAAAATTGAATGATCAAGTAGAAGAAGGAAGAAGGAAAGAAGAAAGCATGAAGAATAAATGCCAAAGTTTGGAGGTTGAGGTAAATATTTTGAAAGGTAAATTAGAAGAAAAATATAAACTCTTGAGGTTTCAAGATAGTACTAAGATTTTGGATAATATTCTTAGTAGTCAAAGATCTTCCTCTATTAAATTTGGTCTTGGTTTTCATGAAACTGTTAAAGGAGAATCTAGTTCTCAAAGAAGTGCTAAAGATTCAAGGGATATCAATGCAAAAGCTGAAGTGTTGGAAGAAACAAAAGGTCAACCGACAATCATGAACTCTCAAAAGAAATCATTACCTCCTAACTATAGAAGCATCAATAATGTTGAATGATTTAAATTTCATAATTACGGGCATGTTGCAGCCAATTGCAGAAGCGGATTGTTTTAGTCACAAACAAACAGATTCTACACAAAAAGGTACTCAGGTTTCTTTAAGGGATATTGTTTTTCATGCAGCAAGTTTGGTCATAAAGAAGCTGATTGCAATAGAAGAAATAATAGAAAAACACATTATGATCCTTATGCTTACTTTTCTCGTCATGCAAGATGTTATGCCTGTAACAAGTATGGACATGTAGAAAAGGAATGCAGGATTAATAGATCTGAGAAATTGGATAATTTTTAGCACACAAAAGGAAATTTCAAGCAAAGCTGGAAAAAGGTGGAGGACCAGTAAAAAATGTAGGGGATAATAATCCTACTGCAGTCATCCGCTTCTAAAGCCTACTTCTCATAATGGCTGCAGGATGATGTGAGATACATTATAGGGATTATTAATGTATCATCACAGGGGGAGAAATGTATGATGATTCCCATGGCTGGTTTGGTAATTCTGGTTATGTTTATTTCTAACAGTGCATCTAATGTGAAGTAGACAGGTACAGGTGGTACAAATTCAGGGGGAGAAGAAGGAATGTAAAATTTTCAGTATTTCACTTTCCATACACGGGTTTAGTGAACTAAAGCCGCATATACACACGATTTCTACTGGAGACAGTCGTGTATGATTTTTTGATAATAAAAACAACAAGATAGCTAAAGATCAGGAACACAAGTTCAGGGGGAGCATCAGTCTAACATCTAGTGATTGCATTGTTGGCATTGTATTTGATTATTCCTTAGTTCTTGCTCAAATGATGATGACATGATACATGGTTTCTTATGATGAGATTATGGATGAACCCTAATTGATTTTTGCTAAAGAATATCTTGTGTTTTCACACATGGATAAGATGGAAGTCTTATGATTTAGAGATAAGGATAGATCATGCAGAGTTTGTTGTTGATGTCTTGTGACACGATTAAGATCTTATATACATAATTCCTACACAAATTTGATTGTGAAATAAAGATAAATCATGAAGATCTTGGTGATAACAGATCACATGGATGATTGCTTGACTCATATTGTCTATTGAAGAAGTTGTTCTGGTATGATAATTCCTATTGGGAAGAATTTGTTGATGCTGCAAAAGTTTGAAGGCCTGGTTACTGATGCACTTATGCTACAAATGTTGGATGACACTTGAAAACATAGCTACATTGTCCTATCTTTCTTCTCTCATATATCCCATGGAAGCATTCGAATATCTCAGACGGAAGCTGGGAGTTGTCTCTACCATGTACAAGATTAGATCTACTTAAAATCAGAAGATTAAAATTGGATATGCGGGTTTCATGAAAGACAGTTGTGTATATACGCGATTTTATACACAGAAAACCGCGTATGGGTGGTTGCTGACAGAATTTTTTCTAGGTCAGCATTCTTCAACACAATTGCAGTACTGTTTGGTATCTCTGGTGGTGCTCCAGTGCTCATAATTCTGTTTCATTCTCTGATGTTTCTTGATAAATATGCCTTGATGATTTTTTTTTGAAAGTGTTCAGGATGCACAAGCTAAGGGGGAGCATTGGTCTTGTGGAAAGGATACATTGTTGGCATTCTCTTGATATGAATTATAAAAGTGGATGGCAATAAAGTTCATGATTTGAAATATAGTATAAGAATTGCAATATTGATCATGTAAGGACTTATTCAAATTTGTAGCCACTTGGTTGGGTAGTTGAGTCAAAATGTGTAAGCCACTTGGTTGGTGCTTGGTCATATGTGTAAATCCACCTTGGTTAGATCATTGATATAAGTATAGTCCTTGGTGATGGAAAGGTCACTTGGTTTGTAACTTCGCATTCAGCTCTGTTTTATGAAGATTCGGTGAACTCGGCAACACATTTTTCTGAGTGAACATCGGATGCGAAAACTGCCGCTTTCTCGCCAGCAAACATTGTCTTTGCTTTGATCCGCCCTTTTCCTTGATGTCAAAGGGGGAGAGTAACATGGTGTTTGAATAGGGGGAGAGTATCATGGTGCTTATAATCAACGTATCTATACGTTGCGATGATCGGAAACACCATCATGAACATCAAGGTCCAAGGAGATTGTTGGCATGTGTTGTACTCGATGTAACCTACTTGATGATAAGATTGTTAGCATTGATGCAGTGTTGTCCTTGTTAGCAGCAAAGCTGATGGAAGTTATATCTGGTAAGCGGCAGATAGGTTGTTAATGATGTAAATACGATGTATATACGAATAGTTGGAGTCCAGCTCGAAAGTGCAATAATAATGTTGAAAAAAGGTATGTCACAAGGCATGCGGGTTTTGTTGGGCGAAGTAGCACATGCGGAAAAATCACATTGCCAAGTCGCATTATGTGCTGATTTGCTCTAAATTTATAAAACAGGGACATTACCATGGTATTGGCCCAAAGTATTAGTGCTTGATTATCTAATTATTTGATCCGTCCGAAGTCTAATGTTGGTTGGTGGTTTGATACCTGAAGTGATAAAGGCCAAATATATTTAAGGAGAAGAAACTCATAGTGCAAGAGGGCGTGCAAGTGTCTGAGCATTAATGAATACTTCACTCTGAAGTATATCTGCGTGGTTGAACTCTGTTCTTAATTGATAGATCTGAATCTATGATGCACCTATGAATATGATGAAGGTTCAAGATCTCGAGATCTAGAAATGATGAATCTCTAGGATGATCTGAAAAGAAGTGATGAAGACCTGGCACAAATCTGATGAAGAAATTGAAGAAATCTGGTTAGGGTTTTCTGAAGAATGCACAGAAGTATACGCGGGTTGGTGTGCATGAAAGAGCGTACATACACAGGTTCAGTGAATTAAAAGCGCGTATGGAATCTAGGGTTTACTGAAGTAAGTGGAATGAAATGTCTGATCTGTTTTGCTGTTTTACTGTTATTTGTCAATGATGTATTCATACATAACTGGGTTGTTTGAATGATGAATATGCTGCTGATTATGTTAATTGAAGATCAAGTCGTTGGTTGATTGGTTGATGATTCAATGAATGAATTGATGGGGTTATAAGTTTCAGTTTGATGTATGTTGAGCTTAAATGTGTGAAGTGGGTCCAGTCTGAAAATATGATGAAAAGCGGCCTACAAGTTGTGTTGTATGGAAGCTGTTGGATCCAGTATGAAAATTGATGAAACGTGGTCCATGGTGGTGCTGAGGGTCAAAGCCTTCAGTGAGGGGGTTGTAGCTCCCTTCCAGTGGTAGCTGGTAAACGAGTGCAGGGGGTAGTGGCTCCCTTCCAGTGGTAGCTGGTAAAAAAGTGCAGGGGGTAGTGGCTCCCTTCCAGGAGAGGCTGGTAAACGAGAGCAGGGGGTAGTGGCTCCCTTCCAGGAGAGGCTGGTAAACGAGAGAAGGTTGTAGCCTTCTGTAGGTGGGTGTCTGCGTGCTGGTATGAGTTTGCGCCAGTACATGGTTGTATGATGTTTTATTTATAATAAAATATTGAAGACTGAGACAACGACAGCGGTGGTTTTCTACCGAATTGGGTTTCCACCTTAAATCCTGGTGTTCATGTGTGTTGCTTATGTGTGATGATTTATTCTATTCTTACTGCACATGTTTACTGCTTACTAAACATCTTATGAATGAATGATGCACTGATCTAAGCTAAGAATTATCAGCATAATGAAATCTCTGTTAATACGCGAGTTTTATTAAGGATATCCGCGTGTATACGCGAGTTGGCTTCATTAAAGTAGCGTATGGGTTTTAGAGAAAGAAAAAGTAAAAAAATTTCAGTCTGCACTAAATACTGATTCACCCCCCCCTCTCAGTATTTTTCCCAACATTTATGATAAGTGACAAAACATACTTTTCTCAGAAAGGTCAGCTAAAAAGGCCCGATCATGCTGATTTGAGATACAAGTGCCGAACATATGCACGGATGCTACAACACTTAAAGAGTCTTGACAAAGGTTGTTTGGGGTCACTAAGAAAAGCGTACTGTCATTCTCTCAACCTGTTGCTTCGTCGTGAGGCCCGTGAGTTTTCGAATGAGCTTCGTGCTAGTACTAAAGCATCAAGAAATCAAACAGACTGGCTTGAAGGATCTACTGGTTCCAGTGGCAGCAGTGCAGATACTTCAACTGTCTCTGAAGCATATGCAAAAATGCTCACTATTTTCATTCCTTTGATTGTAGATGAGAGTTCATTTTTTTGCATCATTCATGTGTTTTGAAGTACTCCCGCTAGTTCTCCCGGGAGGCACTTCAAGTGTTGCTAAGGATGGATCCAATAGTGACGATAGTGAAGATGATTTGAGTCTTATGGATCTTGAGGGAAATGAAATTAAGCCTAGCCAAAATTCTGTGGAGTTGGAGGCTCTAAATGAAGCTCTTGAAGAATTACTCGATGGAATTCAAAGAATACTTTTATGCAATTGTGGACTGGGCATACAATATTGATCCTTTACGATGTATCTCCATGCATGGGATTACTGAGCGATATCTCTCTGGCCAGAAGGCTGATGCTGCTGGTTTTGTGCGCTGCTTGCTTGGTGACCTATAGACAAGAATTACAACTCAATTTAATAAGCTTGTGGATGAGGCTTGCCATCAAATTGAGAGGAATGATCGTAATGTGAGACAAGTGGGTGTCCCTTCATATATCACAAGATTTGCAACACTTGCTACTCGTATGGAGTAATACATTCAAGGACAATCTAGGGAATCAGTTGATCAGGCATATACAAAATATGTTGGGACTATGTTTACAACTTTGGAGCACATAGCACAAATTGACCCAAAGCATGCAGACATTGTGATTCTTGAAAATTATGCAGCTTTTCAAAACAGCCTGTATGATCTGGCCAATGTTGTGCCGACGTTGGCAAAGTTCTACTATCAGAAGGAAGTGAACTGGGCGAGATACATGCCTCAGAAACCCACAATCATTACAAAAAAGACTGTGAATGAGGATGGAAGGGCGTTGCAATCTGGAACTACAACTTCAAGGCCTAATGAATAATCCTATAGGTTATATTGGGACTTTCACGTACTCGTGGACACATGAATGAAAAAGTTGGTAGAGACAATATTTACTGCACCATTTTATCTATAAAATCTACTCGATTCTGAGCGGTTTCTAAACTATCAAATTACCGACGATGTTGGTCTTCTTAATAGTCGTATGCAAAATTTACGTAGGTGCGCAACAAATTTACAGAAGGCGGGTTCCTCCTCTACATCTAGTTCTATATGGAGGAAAGAAATGCATCGTATACATCTATTATTGCAGGCACATATCTATTTCATGCCTGATGTGATTATGCATGTATTAAGACTACAGAGACGAGTCTCCGAGCGAGATGGAGAGAGAAGGATTTCAAGAGAAGATTTTGAAGGTGAAGACGAAGAAGACGATGTTGCATATTTTCGATTCAGACAGGATGCCAACCAAATCACAGTTGCTCTCTCTAAGGAGGATATTAGAGAACTGAATGACTCAAAACCCTTCTGGGCATCAGCAGAGCATATAGACACCTACTTACATTGTCGTCTAAATCTATTTCCAAGTGAAATCAAAGAGCGAATAAACCAATGTAATGCATACATGATCAACCTGAACATGAAGGATCTCGAAGATTGGAAAGATCGAACCCCCCTCACCATTCTGGAGAAGGCGTTGGAAACAGAAATCAAAGAAGTCGATTTTAATATACTGCCTTTATTATATGAAGAACACTGGACTTTGGCTTTTATTTGTGAGCTTGGGAATCAACCGGATGCACATCTTCCTGGTGTACCTTTTAGACTTCCCTGCGTATTGCACTTCAACTCTCTCATACCCAAGGGAATAGAAAAATGCCATGCATATGCCATAGCAATGGTTGTTGCCAAGAAGGCCCATATAGACTCGGATCAAGTTGCATGGCATCAAATACAATTGGGGTGGTGGCCTTGGTAGGGAAAATGCATATCATTGTGAGTGGGGATAAGATGTTTATTTTTGTGCTTCTTTTGCAGTATACGACACCGAGTGCAATCTTGCTTGGAGCAATGACTAGCTTGCGGGGTTATGGCACAAAGGAAACCTCTGCACTCTTGTTCTGGAAACACATTTTCGCAGTGATTTCTCTTTCATTTTATGTGACTGTCTACTTCAAATTGTTTAATTATGTATGAAACTAGTTTACACAAATATTATGACTTAGGAACTGTATTTTCTAAGTTTCATCTTTTAAATATGGGCAATAGCTCCTTGCAAGGTATATATGCATGATTGACTCTCTATAATCCGATGAGTGTGCAAACTGCATACATGGGACCAGATTGTTTGTTTATGCTCACTATCTCCATTAAACTAATGTTCATGATGCCAGGAAACTTAGGAACACTGATTGGATTATCAGAATTATCCGTCACTACATGATGATTGTTACTGGATACTTAGGAACGCTACAATTGAATGGTTTGAATATCCAACTATATCTGACGATGTACAGGTCCAATCTTGCAGAGAAGTAAGTGAGATTATTGCAGCAAATAGATGCCAATCATACTCTGCCCAACTTCCAATTGCTTGAATGAATTTAACGGTGCATCTAAGAAACTGATTTAACTTTCAGAGCTTTAGTAACATGAATCAACAAGAAACTGAGGATTTTCTAGCGCCGAGACAACATTGCTACACTTTGCAAAGCATGCCAAGAAATGGAGATCTGACTTTAATTTTGCCTGTTTGTTTTTCTTTTTGCCTTTTATTTTGGTGTGCATTATCAATATAAATAAAAAAACCATGAAAATTGCAAATGGAACTTTTAATAAATTCCTAAAAACAATACGAACGCATGTTTTTATGCTTAAAACTAATTTTTTTTCTTGAAGTCACTTTGAAAACGATCGATGATGAAATAAACGTAGGCGACAGGTTAACACACAGTTTCTTTCTTTTGCTCGCATTTGTGCTTATTCTCGCATCTTACGTTTTACAATGCTCTCACGAAGTTTTCATACAGGATTTGTAGTAAGTTTTTTTCAGGTTTCAGACATGATCACATTTTGCTGAAGTGATTTTCAAAGATCACAGAACTTTTTGAGAAACATGATTTCATAAACAGCTTTAAGGAGCTGTAACTCATCATAAACATCATGATGTTTGCACCTCTTGATGTTTTCTGTTACACAGCGACCATGCTGATACACCAACATTTCCACTTTTTCCATTATCCATGTTGTATCACTGTAACATTTCTCCTTCAAAGCCGAATGACCATCCTTGTGTTGAAGCCCATTTTCCATTACCTTATCTTTCACGACTTCATGCACAGTTATTTTTCTGAATCGCATACATTCCTTTATCCTTTTTAGTTTATTTGCCTTCTAGTTTGCCTTCTGAATAAAACTTATCCCCTTTCCATAATTACATTGCCTTGCTTTCCTCGCCATGTTGATCCACACTGCTTGTCCGTGAGTTATTTTCATTTATAGTCCTACCAAATCTCTTTGTACAAACTCACGTTGACTGATGTGGGATTCCTTAAGGCCCACCTTTCAACAAGTCTTGCCCCATCGACCTCAGCACTTTATCTGGGAAATAGACTAGAGTTCCTTTTGGGTACCTTGAGCCTTGCATGCCTTAATGGCAAGTTATCTCGCTGACAATCATGGGAATACATCAATGTCCCTTGATCATTAGATCTTGCAAATGGCTCGACATCAACCCCTCTATTCGCATTTTTCAAGATGTACTCGGGTACCTTGGCACTCATTGACATCAATGGTGAGTTTGCCTCGCATTGGTTAACGGCATGCATCAATGGCCGGTAATCCAATGATTTCTCTTCATGCTCGACATCAACACATTCTTTCGCATGATTAGACTTGTACCATCAGTTTTGTAGCAGACGAAGACTATACACTTTTTCACGACTCCCTCAGCAGTTACAGCAACATGAATTCTGATCGATGAGAGTACCACAGTTCCACTTTCAGCCTTTATCTTTTCCATGATTCAACATCAGCAGTTCAGATTCCTTCATTTCCCAGGATCCAGTTACAGCAACATCAACATTCACAGTTACATTTTCATGATCCTGCTACAGTAAAACCTTCCATGTTCTAGCAGTTACATTAGTTGCAGTTACAGCAGTTATAGCCACAATCACATATTCTATGATCTAGCAGTTACTGCAGTTGCAGCTACGACACCAGTCACGTTTTCATGATTCAACAGCAGCAGCAGCTACATTCCCATTGCATAGTTCATCATTCTTGGGTAAGTGGAAGTATGTTGTTTTCTAATCTTTAATCATGAAATTCCTTATATGCTGACTTGAATATTTTGGAAAATTCCCTCATCATGCTCCATTTCCTTTCATGACCCATGCCAAGTTGCATGAGGACATGCAACCAATTCAGTTGGGGGGGGAACTATATTCACTACATATTCACTACCATGATTCCATTTCTCCACCACTATCACTCCAATTTTTTTTCTTATTTACCATTCAACAACATTTATTTTCCAACGATACTTTGTTGCACTTTGCTTCATACACATTAATATACATATTGGCATGCTTCATGAATATTAAAAAAGGGCTTTCTTATGCACATTGATAGCTTATTATTTCCAGTGAGTGTTTACATTATTATTGTAGCAAGAGAATAGGAAACGAAATGAATGTTGTTGACACAAGAACCAACATTCTTTGTATTCATGGTTGTCACACAAGAACCAACCATAAGAAAAGAGAACAGAAAATGAAATGAATGTTGTTGACACAAGAACCAACATTCTTTGTATTCATGGTTGTCACACAAGAACCAACCATAAGAAAATGTAAGTTGTTACTCATATCCTTCACATATCCTGGAAACATTCATTATTAAAAAGATATCATCGTGTAAAGCCAAAGTTCAGATGCCAAAGAGATCCATGCATGGTTGCATGAGGACATGCAACAAGTTCAGTTGGGGGGGATGTTGGGACTTAGAAATGTCGTATTTCCATCCACCTTTCCCTTCACTATTCCTTACATCTCATCATCCCATTAACCTTTCATTATATCATTTTCATAAATGCATTTGGGTTTCACCTTCTTATTTTCCACTTTATTCATTTTTGTATTATAAGTGAATTTATGATTAAATATTAGAAAATATACATGTTTTTATATATATCTCAAGAATGTGTGAGCTTTGTAATGTGTAGGAGAAATGTGAAGGATTAATTCTAAGAAGACTTCTGGAATATCTCCTCCACCATATTATGGAGATAATTATTCAAGCCTATTCCTAAGGAGAAGATCATGGAGGATTTGGTTGGCATATCTTATTCAAAGATATGTGAGAGATGTGTGGAGGATTCAAAGGGATCATGTCTTGTAATAATGGGAAAGTAGTTGAGAGTATTTGAATGAGATGGTTATCTTCTTCATGTATATAAGAGAGTGCTCTCTCTTCATTATCATTAGATTAGCTTTAAGAGATAGTTTTGTAATTAGGAGAAGGGGATTCTTAACTGTGATTCATATTATTTTATTGTATGCTTTCATGGTTTGTCATTTGATTCTTGTAATGTAATTTGAGATAGCTTTATTGTTGTGAGCTCACATATGTTGTTTGTCATTCAACTCTTCACATGTTGTATTGCTTTTCCATTATGAAATTTCCTGTTTTCATAGTTAATGTTTCAATGCCTTCCTAGATTAATTTTATTTCAGTAATTTAGATTAGATTAGATTATATTAGTTCCACTTCGGTCCTGCATATATAGTGCATGTGCTTCGTAAGCCTACGAACCTCGGATTGACAAATTAAATGGTTGGGTAAGTACTACAACAGAATTAAACGACAATAATTTCACCCAACACTCGGGACAACAAAGGGTATAGTGCTACCGGGATTGATATAGTAACCTTTAAGATGGAGTTAGGATCCCCTCATCGCCTCAAAGTTGTCATGTTTGTGATAGACCTAAAGAGGAATCTCATCTCTGTAGCAGTTTTGGAATAACATGGTTATGATGTCTCTTTAACAAAGGGAAATCGTTCCTGAGACACATCGCCACTAGACAAGTGAAGAAGATTGGGGTTCATGTGAAGAAATTGTATAAAATTTATGTGGAATATTGTGTTGCATTAAGAAATAAGGAAAATAAACTGTAGAGCCTCAATGTGGGTGAACTTTGGCACAAGATATTGGGCCATTTGCATCATGGTGCCTTAATTATTATGCAAAAAATAACCACTAGCCTCCTTAAAGGAGTACTTGAGCTGTAACACCCTCCTCTTTCATTTACCAAAGTTAAACAGTTCACTGGGGTAAACATGTGATGAGAGACTACTATGATGTGATTCAACCACCTAGGTCACCTTAAGGAAGTGGAACCGACATAAAAATACCAATTTGACCTTCCACACATACTACAGAACCTTCAAGATCCAACCAACGCTTCCAGGTGGTCAACCCCTGAGACCCGTCATCATTTAATTGACCTAAACCCGCAGTCGCTCCCATAACAAGCCCTGCAAGTGACTGAGGCCTTCCAGTTTCTCCCATAGAAAGAAATTCCAGCAACTCTAGACTTTTCCATCTAGTTCTGTGCCAACGACCCCAGATCCCGCGCCACTTTTTTAGGGCCAAGACTCAGGCCACTGCCTAGAACTTCATGAAAAATTCATAAATGATATATAAAATGGGAACACATATACTAATGCAAAATTTGATACACTTACTTGATCTAACCCCTACTAGCCATGACATACATTTCTTCAAGCACGTCACAAATATGCAATCTACAGGTCATAAAATCATATATGAGCATAAGGGTCTGATAATTATCTAAGAATCGTAAAGAAGCATTGTTGCCTTATCACAATAGCTACACTATCATAAATTAGGGCATATATACATTGTACATTAATTTGATAATCAAACCATGATGAGAACCATACATCAAGTATGTCATAAAACATACTCATAACCAACATACAACCAACATAAATAAAAAGGATATAACAACCATAACATCCACATATAAACTAGTGCATTTGCACATAAAATACCACAGAGAAGAAGCTCTTTTAAATGAATGAAAAATCCAACCAGGTTTGGGACTTCCACGTACCACCCGACCATATATTGGTTGAACCAAATATTTATTTCATCCAATCACCCCCATGCCATATTCCAAGAATGAATGTGGGACTCAAAACCAAACTAAACCAAGCTACCTCAGGCTTTACCACAATCTCCACTAGATCACTAGGCCCTAAACACACATGGATGCCACCATATTTCTCCACCTACACCATGAGGAATTTTCTTGTCTCCTAGTCTCTAGGATTTACCATATATCCTACCATTCACTGGTCGAGCATTCCTAGGCCTAATCGAGACTCCACCCTCCAAGATTTACCGTATATCCCGCCATACACCAGTCAAGGATTCCTAGGCTTGATCGAGGGAAAAAAATATAGGCTTTACTATATATCCCACCATCACCGATCAAGGATTCTTAGGCCTAATGAGGCACACAAAATATTTCTTTACCACAATCCCAGTCTGGTTCAGGGATTCCTAGGTCATGTGTTCTTTCTTTCAAAGACCACCTCACTCAGTTTCAAAACCATCCAGAAATCCATCTCAAATAAATCAAAGAGAATCCATAACACCATGGCTATTTAGAAATGGCAAGGCTAGGCTGAATAACATGTCACACCTGAAAAATCCCATGCCAATGATAGCAAGAGAACCAAATACACACATGCATGTACCATGCATGCCAAATATAGCAAGGAAATCACACATGCAAATCAATACCTGCAAGTAATCCCACTCTAGCCACTTAAGCCAATGAAGGTTAAACTGAGAAAAGGTACCAACTGATCCTCAAAAACCTTTTTAATAATGAGGCCTTTAATTTCTTCAATTTCCATTATTTTCCTTCATTTTCCTCCTCACATGCAACTTGTGACTTTTCACCTTCCTTTTCTCCTAGTTTCCATTATTTTCATAAGTAAATGCCTATAATTCCACTTTGCCTTTCCAAATCATTTTCCATTTCCTTTTCCAATCTCCTTAGCCATAATAAACCAAATGAACACCCATAGTAGGATGCTTTTCCCAACATTCAACTTGGAATACATGTCCCATGACCTTGGTCTTATTTTGCCTTTATTAACTCTATTTACATGAAGTATTTGGCCAAGGTTGTTACAAAACCCTCCCCCTTGGGGGAACAACGTTCCCAGTGTTTAATGACACCTACAACCAACAAGACTGCTAAAAGAAAAACATATTCTTCATGGAGCTTTATAACTTAGCTCGTTGTAGTATTTAAAATTATCAACCCGGTGATAAGCAAACCAACATGACATCATAACAACATGTAAACCATAATAACATGACACCCATACCCATCACACCAAATCATATACCAAAAACATTCGCTCAACCAGCGAATAGAGAAGGATACACAACCTACATCTGATTTTCCATCTCACATGTAGCTTCATCAGATCAAAAGTGCTTCCACTGCACTTTAAATTGATTGATTGACCAGTTCTGGAGCATGACCATATTTCTTTGCAAAATACACAGCGGATCCAGTTGGAATTCTCCTTTGGACTCCACATGCAATACAAACCAGTCAATCACATGATCAACATATTTAACATGCTTCTTAAGTAATGACACATGGAAAACATCATGGAATTTCACTATTGGAGGAAGTGCAAGTTGATAGGTTACTAGTCCAATCCTTTCAAGAATTTTGAAAGGTCCAAAAAACTGAGGTGCCAACTTGGAACATGATCCAATCCTAAAGGATCTCTTCTTGGGCTTGAGGCGCAAGTACACCTATTCCCCAACCTAAACTCCTTATACATCCTATTCTGATCTGCATAAATTTTATGTTTTTCATGTGCTACCTTTAAATTCTTCTTGATTACCTACATTTCCTATTCCATCTCTTCCAACATGTCTGGTCCTATCAATAGCCTGTTCACTAGATCACTCCAACTAATGGGAGTATTACAAGTTTGCCCATAGAGTGACTCAAATAGACTCATCCTCAATGACTCTTGGTAACCATTGTCGTAAGAAAACTCAACCAACGGAAGGTACTCTTCCCATATCCTCTGCGGATTCATCACATACATTCTCAACATGTCCACCAAAATATTTTTGACCCTCTCTATATGTGCATATGTCTACAGGTGGTAAGTTGTATTGAAGTCCAACTCAGTCCCTAAACCTACAAAAAACTCCTTCCAAAACTTGGAAGTGAACTTAGCATACTGTCTGACACAATCGTACGTGGAACACCATGTAATATGACCAAATCTCTGATGAATACCTATGCCACATCATTAACTGAATGTATAATTCACTGCAGTGATGTGCACTACCTTTGTTAACCTGTCTACCAAAACCATGATAGAATCATGCTGTCTAGGTTTCCTTGATGACCCTATGATAAAATCCATATAAATGGCCTCCCATTTCCACTCTGGAATCAGAATTGGCTATAGTAATTCACTTGGATTCTTACATTCTTCTTTTACCAACTTATAGTCCAAATATCTAGCCACAAACTCTGCCACATCTTTCTTCAGATTCGACTAGTGATATTTTTTTTTCACTATCATCAATGTCTTTTGATATCTTGGGTGACTTGAATATGATTTTACATGAAACTCTCTCAATATAGTATTCTTGAGCTCATCATTTTCTGAAACATATATCCTATCCCTAACTCTAACCAAACCATCTCTTGTAAGGTGATATTCCACATCCTGATCACTTGTACCCTACTATACCCTGTGCCTAAGCTCCATGTACCTGTTACCTTGTTGTTCTACCTGTAAGATTTGATCCTATAAGTATGTCCCATAATAACTCATATATTCTATATGATTCACCTATATCCTCCTACTAAGATCATTTGCAACCCTATTATGCTTACCCTTGGTGTACCTAATCTCAAAGTCAAACTCACTGATCATGGTCAACCATCAGATTCAACTTGTCAAACAAGTATCTCAATCCACTATGATCACTCATCAATACAAACCACCTGCCAAGAAGATTGTTCCTCCACATCTTCAATGAATAAATGATCACTGCCAACTCAATATCATGTGTCAGATAATTCTTCTTGTGCTCATTCAGTTTCCATGAATCATAACATACTACCTATCCTTCCTAATAAGGACTCCACCAAGTCCTCTCTTGCAAGCTCTTGTTCACACTAAAAATATTTATATGGATATGCAATTTTTAACACTGGAGCATTTTCCAAAATCTACTTCAACTGTTCAAAACTTGTTGCACATTTATCTGTCCATTCAAATTTCTTACCTTGCTTCTGTAGTGATGTAGTAGGATATGAAATCAGAGAGAAGTTACTGATGAACCTCCTATCCCCATAAATTATCTTACCTCATCCACATTTATAGGATTTTCCCACTCCACAATAACCCTTATCTTTTCTGGGTTCACTGCTATTCCTTCCTTGGAAACAACATGTCCCAAGTAATGTACCTCTGTTTGAAAGAAATTTCATTTTCTAAGCTTGGAATACAACTAATGCTCTCTTATAGATCTCAATACTTCTGTTAAGTGCTAGACATGCTCTTCCTCATTCTTAGAATATATCAAGTTTTCAACAATGAATACATTAACAAACTTGTCTAGATAAGGACACAACAACAACACACTATTCATCAAGCACATAAAATTAGTTGGAGCATTAGTCAAACCGAATGGAACTACAAAAAAATAATAATTTCCATCCCTGGTATGGAAATTTATCTTGTATATGTCCCCTTCTTTGATGCGTACCTGATGATATCATGATCTCAAATCAATCTTCGAGAACACTGCTGCTCCCTTCAATTGATCAAAAAAATAATCTATCCTCGATAACAGATACCTATTCTTAATGGTCACCTTGTTTAACTGCCTGTAATAAATGCATAGCCTGAGAGTACCATCCTTGTTCTTCATAAAAAACACTGGTTCACTCCATGGCGATACACTTGGCCTAATGTATCCCTTGTCAAGCATTACCTTCAACTACAACTTTAACTCAAATAACTATGGAGTTCTCATCCTGTAGGTGCCTTCGATGTTGGTGCTGCCCCTAGTACCAATTCAATGGAAAAATACACTTATCTATGAGGCGTCAACTCTGAAATATCTGCTAGGAACACATCTTGAAACTGATACAAGATCGCGTATATGCTTAATATCTCTTCATCCTCATCCTCCTTACCTTTATCACTAGAAATATGCACTGCAAATAACACACACCCTTTTCTACGACTGCATTTTTCTTGCATAACTGTCACCATTGTGACTGATGTTTTTTTCTTCTTACCCTTTAATATTATCTATTCCCCACAGGGAAAATTTTAAGGATGTACGTTTATCTTAAAGTTTAAAAACCTGGCGAATATTAGTAGTCCCCAATATGTGAATTGTAAAATTTTTGATGTTGTTTTTGTAAAAATATCTAGTTTTGTAATCATTTTATATTAGTATATATAATTTTTTGGTGATTTTTAGGGTAAAATATTTTTATACTATAAAATTTGGGCTAATTAATTTAAAAAAAAATGGGAATTGGCGAATTTTTTTTTTGGAAAAGCATGGAAAAATATCCCACTTGAAAATATTAACCCCTAAAATTTTCCATGATTCCCCATTGTCATCCAAGCACTCAAAATCTTTGTCATAAAATTCCAGTTTAGTCCTGTGAAGATATAACCAGTCCATACCCAAAAGAAAACTATAGGATCCCAACGAAAATACATTCAAATGCGCTGATGTAGGCATACCATTCAAATCAAATGCACAAGATGTTACCCAACGATGAACTCTCTCTTCTTCATACCTGTATCCAAATGCACTAACCAATATTCTGCATGCACTTCTTTATTCAAACCACACTTATCCACCAAGTCATGGCAGGTCAGAAGGGGGGGTTCTGGGAGAAAACAAAAACGACTGCATAGAAACCAATATGGAAAGAGGGTGCTCACTAGGGTATCCATGATCAGGTAAGTGTTACCACAAAGATACGACATGCATACATGAAGTGGAGAAAGTCACAACTTGACGGGGTCAGACCTAAGGCATAAATAATGCCGACAGTCAAAATGCAGAATTAGAAAAATTGATCTACCCCTATATGCCAGTAAAAGGATCATACCTCAGGCTCAGTGTTATAAAAGGTATCCTCTCAAGATAGAAGAAAAAAATTGACTCCCAAGTCCTCCTGAAAAAGGTAAACTAAAAAATAGATCATAAAGCTCCAAAAACCCACTTTAACCCAAAAATTAAAAAAGGAATATTCCTCAAGATGCCAAAAGATGCCAAAAAAGGTTTTAAAAGGAGCTCAGACCTCTCTATTTGATCATTGTGAAGTTTATGAAGAAATAAGGAGGGAGATTCCAAGGGTTTAAGAGCAAGAGCAAGGAGGAGAAAGCAACCATCTGCAAGCAAGTAAGTAGCAAGTCACCTCTCTCTTAGTCATTTTTGCACTTAAATGTCGAGCCACAATGGTTTATTGTCGGGGGTTTAAGTTTATTGAGGAAATTTTCCCTTGGACATGGGATTTATATGAGAATTTTCCATCTAGAGAGTCCCAATCGTGGGCATGCTATGGGTTTCCCATGGCCAGGGCCACGTGCTTCCTGTTTGAAGGTCGTGGTCAGGGGGAAAATAAGAAAATTAGATATAATTTTCCTTCAATTTTTTTTTACTGTGTTTTCCTGAGTTTTACAGTGACTAATACATGTAATGTGGGTGAAGGAGCAACCATGGTTTATGAATGGAGAGAAAGGAAACACACAGAGAAAAACATCCAAGCCATGGACCACATGCTAACCATCAATTCCTTGGGCTAGAGAGATTTGCCATAGAAGCCTTAGACATATATTTCTTACCTGTTTATCGAGGTAGGGGGCTCCAGTTGTGTTGACAGAGGTTCAAAGAAATACAAGGGCAACAATCTGAAGTATGACGGCTTCCTATTGCAGGCAAGTGGAAGGGGCAGAGAAAAGCATGATCCAAATATAGGAGATAACGAAATTGACCCTTCAGACAATTGCCTATATAGTGACCTGAATAGCGGGGTCAGTAGCACCCCATGTAGTGAAAATTCCACATTTGGAGCTAAGTATACAATGTTTGGAACCCACTTCGTTCAACTGGTGTGATAGGATAGTGACTACTGTAAAGGCTCAAATAATTAAAGATGAAGAGGAGAAGACATGACACTTGTGGTTATGGGAGCGTACTAGTAAGCTTCTTTTTCAAGAGGATTGTAGTGATGAGGCCCCAAACACTGAATAATGTAACCTCTCCATCGGCAAGACAACCTGATATGGCTAGATGGTGTGTTGACACCTAATCCTAAGGGATTGGGAGAAATTGTATATTAGTGTAAATTAGGAAATAAGGAAGTCTAAGAGACATTGGGAAATGAATCCCAACAGTATCACCTCCATGTATATATTCATGATAACCCTATCTCAAATTCACCGTTCAATTTGTGGAGCTACCTCTTGGTCTGACATGGTATTAGAGCCAAAAAAAAATTTGGCACTCTTGCCCTTGGTGTAACTCCCTCCTGTATTTGTTCTAATTTTTTTTTGCAGACTTCCACCTCTGTTATATTCATTCAAATACTATTTGAAATTTTGTTTTGTATTTTGCTGCATTCAAAGTCTGTTTTTCGGCCCTCTTGGCCTTCGTTCCAACAATTTTCCCTTGCATTGAAAATGGTTTTGGGGATCATAGCTACTCTCGTTGGATCCCTGGCTTTGGCTCCTCCTCACAAACCTCCTCCATGCAACACACAAAAAATTCTACCTCCCGTAGCGCCCAAACAGTCCCGCAGCGCCTACCCACGCTAGACCCACAGTCCCACAACGAATCTGAGTTGCTCCCTGCCTCCTCCACGGGCTTCCCCCTCCACTCCCCACAGCTGCTACCTCCTACCACCTCCTCCACAGGATTTCCTCTCCGCTCCCCACAACTTCTACCTCCTACATCCTCCTTTGCTGGCTCCCCTCCCTACTCCCCACTTCCTTCCACCCTTCTTCCTCATCCCTTCTCCCTCCACCCTTCCTTCCACCCTTCTCCCTCTGCCCTTCATTTCACCCTTCTCCCTCTAATCCCTCCTTCGCAGACTCCCCTCCCCACTCTCCACTCCCTTCCGCCCTTCTCCCTCCACCCTCACCTCCCCCTAATCCACCTCCCCAAGTCCGACCTCTCCAGGTCTGACCTTCTCGAGGTTTGACCTCCCCAAGGTCCCACCTCCCCCAGGTCGACCTCCCCCAGGTTTGACCTCCCATCTGATTTTTTTATTTGTTTATTTTTACAATAATGTTTTTTTTTACCAGAATTGAATTTTTACAGCAGAGTGAAATTTTCACTCCAGAATTCAGTTTCTTGCAGCAAAGTACATTTTTTACACCAAAATTGAGTTTTTGCAGCATAATACATTTTTTACACCAGAATTGAGTCTTTTTCCAACAAACTACATTTTTTCTACAATACATATTTACAATGCATTCTCTCATATCTATTGTGGGAGTAGTTCTCTTTGGTAAGGAGAACTATCCTGAGTGGTCTCGAAAAATCAAGAACACTCTCATTTTTAATGAGTTGTGGAGAGGACTTTGTGAAGGAGAAGGAGACAATCCACCAAAAAATCTCACCTCATATAAGGAGATCTCCATTTTGGGAAACAATAATTTCAAGGCCTATGCCGTGATTGTAGCTTCTGAAAATGAAGAGGTGAGTTTCCATATTTCCATAAGATTGTCAATGTTGTTGAGTGGAAACTGGATCGCTTCAACAGATTCACACATGCAAAGTCATTTCAAGAATTTGATTATCAAATTCCACATCTTGAAGGGGGGATTCCTATATTGAATCAATATGTGGAATCATCTTCCGAAGCACTCTCTCCCCCACATAAAGAACCAACCACAAATGATATATTTAATGATGTGATTGACAGAATTGGGAGATTGAATCTTGTTTCAATCTCAAATAAGTCAAATGAGCAACTTGGGCCATTTCAGAAAGGTCCCCCAAAATGGTTGATAAAGACACCGGAAAATGTTCATCCCAATGAGGTTGGAAAGACAGGAACAAGAAGTTCCACCAGAAAAAATGGAGGTGACGTAGATAATTATGATTCACCTATTGATATGGATGTTTCTTATAATTGTGAATTGAATTTGTCTACAGATCTTGAATCAAATTCCTTCAAAGAAGCCGCTTCTCATGATGAATGGAATGAAGTGATGCAAAAGGAGTGTGATTCCTTGATAAAGAATGACACTTGGAAGCTGGTTGATCCTCCATTGGGAACCAAACCAATTAGCTGCAAGTGGGTCTACGAGAAAAAGTACAAAGCGGATGGTTCACTTGACAAGAAAATAGCCACGCTTGTGGCAAAATTTTTTGCACAAAAATAAGGGGTCTATTATGAGGAAAAATTCCCCCCCACAGCAAAATGGGCCACCATTCAGACACTCTTTGACTAAGAAAATCAAAAGGTTTGGAAAGTCCATTAGATGGATGTAAAAACCTCCTTTTCAAATCGATATCTAAAGGAGGAGGTTTTAATGTCCCAACCAGAAGGATTTGTTGTGAAGGGCCAAGAAAAAAAAGTATGCAAGCTTATAAAATACTTGTATGGCCTCAAGAAAGCACCGCGAGCCTGGTATGAGAAATTAACTAAGCATCTTCTGAAACTTAATTTCAAACATTTTGATCTTGATGATGCAAATTTGTTTGTTAAGAAAGTTGGGAAAAAAATTGTATATCTTGTGGTGTATGTAGATGATATTTTGATGACAGGTAACAATGAGAGTTATATTGCATCCATAAAGAAGGAATTTAAGAGAGGTTTTGAAATGATTGATTTGGGCTATGTTCACTACTATCTTGGTATTGAAGTAACTCAACATCCTAAATTTATATTCCTTTCTCCAAATAAGTACATTGGAGATCTATTGGACAAGTTTGGCATGGATGAATGGAATCCTTTGACCACTCCAATGGAACAAAACTTGAAGATCACATCAATTGAAGGAAAGGAATTTGAGGATGCAATGAAGTATAGACAACTTGTAGGAAGTCTCATCTACTTGACTACTTCCAGATCGGTCATCTCATTTGCTATTGGAATCCTCTCGAGGTTTATGCAAAAACCTTGTGAAGGACATTGGTGTACTGCAAAAAGAGTTCTAAAGTACTTGAAAGGGACTTAAGATTTTGGACTTAAATATACACAGGTGGGAAACTTCAGCTTGATCAGATACTCTGATTCAGACTTTGATGGAGACAAAGAAACTGGGATATATACTTCAGGTTATACTATGAGTCTTCGATTAGGAGTTGTCTCTTGGAGATCACACAAATAGTAAGTTCCAACAGATTCCACAACTGAGGCATAATATGTGGCAGCAGCTGAAGTGACAAAGGAAATTGTGTGGCTCATGAAAATCCTAGAATATTTGCAGATGAAACAAATGCATTCAACTCCACTCATGATCGACAACACTTCTGCAATAAATTTGGCCAAGAACTCAAAGTTCCATGATTGAACGAAGCATATCAGTAAAAAATACCATCTGATTCGACATCATGTTGAGGCCAAAACTATCCATCTATGTCATTGTTCCACAAATTAGAATACTTTAGAAATATTCACCAAAGAGCTTGGAAGATAATTTTTTTAAAAATTTAGAACGATGCTTGGACTCACCAACATCCCTTCAGATTAAGGGGGGGGGGAATGTTGACACCTAATCCTAAGGGATTGGGAGAAAGTGTATATTAGTGTAAATTAGGAAATAAGGAAGTCTAAGAGACATTGGGAAAGGAATCCCAACAATCTCACCTCCATGTATATATTCATGAGCACCCTCTATCAAATTCACCATTCAATTTGTGGAGTTACCTCCTGGTCTGACATGGTGTAGTGATTTACCATGGGATGCCGAAGTGCATAGTAGTGGTCGACACACAGACATATACTAGAAATGGATGAGAGCAATTGCATTGCTAGTGGATGATTACCTATATTGGGGTGGACTTCAAGGGAGATCCTAACATAGTCTTGCCCCCTGGTGAAGGTTTCGGTTGGATAGGTAAAAAAAATTGTGGATTTTTAATGTTTTGTAATTTTTTGGTATTTTAAAAATATCTGATGTTTTTTTTTTTAATGTGAGTACATAGTCACTAATGAAATGTTATTTTACATGCATATGTGGCACCTACACACCCAGTCAGATATTCTCCATTGAGGAGACATGTACCACAAGCCCCGACCCCAACACCGACAAAGGAGACATAATATGAAGATGAGGAGCTACGGGGTTTCACTCAAAATGTAAAGGGATTGAAATTGGGGGTTACTCTGAGGAGGCTGGATGAAACTCCTCAACACATGTAGAGGCACACCGTTGGAGTGGACTCATCTCATCATCGTGGTCTACTCCATCGCATCTTGAATGTGGTTCTATGTTATCATGAGCACCACTAAGTGGGGGCAGTAGCACAACGTTGTGCAGTTTTGATGTACTATCATGTGTATGGCATAGAAAACAAGGCCTTAGTTGCCTAATTTTGAACTTATGTACTCAGACTTTTGGAATAATAAAATACCAGTTTCTATGTGTTTGTTTCTATTGTGTATGTACAATAGATTTTTAAATGTTCATGTGAATGGTTTAAAATATTAAACATGTGAAAAATTCCAATATAACACATAATTATCTAAGGGAATCGTCCAATATGTTTTGATATCGAGGAATATGGACATAAGTAATGTAATCAAATGAACATTCCAGGAGACATACCCTCAAAAAGCAACAAAGTAGAGTAGGATTCCTTATAGATTAGAGATGATTGATCCGGGACACTATGAGTTGAGAGTAAATTGGAACAATGAGATGGCGTATGCCAAGAAAAATAGCCTTGGTGAAGAGCTCAATGATAGCACGATACTCAGGCATGTTGTTGGTGACAGGGCGAAGACAAACACTTCCAGAACTCACAAGCTCAGTAATGGGTGAAAATATGACCTAGGCGACGGAAGCAGTGTTCCGAGTGTAACGAATTGCACCATCTGCAAAGCATCTATAATGGAGTGAGGGTGTTGACATATGTAGAAAAAATACCAGACACATGAATTTCACATAGAAACTGGGGTAATGATAAGAAAAAAAAACTGAACACACTCGCACCTATATACATATGTACAAGCGCGACACGTCCAGTAGGTCACGCTAAGATGTGCCCACTGCCAAGCACATGCCAAGGGTTTCTATAAACAAAATTATGGGAAGAAGAGGCCATATGGTTAAACAGTGTAAAGCCATGCTAAATTAAGTCAAACTGCCCCATCCAGAAAGGTTGACCATGCCAAGGACAATTTAACATTTTCATACTTTCAAAACTTCCCCGTGGATATAAAGGAAGATCAAGACATAATGGAGGTACAAGATGCTCGTAGACATGTTGTGAGGAGTTTGATGACTCAATGACAAGTTCAGTATTCGAAACCTAAGACTTGACTCAGTCCATGGGTGGTACTTCCAAGGAACACTATGAAGGTGCTCCCTGATTCGATTCAAGATTTAATATGCTGGGCTCTACATGTTCCAAGTCGAGGAGATTAGAGGAAAAAAGAGGCATAACCTACCTATGATTATTAGTGGCTATATCCATGACCTCCAAGTTGACTAACCGAGGAGGCTCATCAGCAAGGGAGTCACGTGGAACAAGCGGAGGGACAGACCGTGTGGGCGAAGGATCCTGATCAGATTCCATGTAATGATGGAGTTTCTGACTAGCGTTAGTAGGTACTGACCGGAGTGCAAGAGAGGAAATATCTTCCACTATAGTTGGCGGGGGGGTGCTCACTAGCTTGATCATATTCTATAATAATAGGTGAGACCACCAACGGATTAGGAGGTCTATGGGTTCCATAGGTGCCAGAAGATATCATATGCATAAGAACAGTAGTAGGAGATGAGGGAGCGTTGGGTGAAGTGAGTTGTGGAAAAACCCCCATAAGGGTGGAAATTTTGAAAAGTACGGCGCCAACACTCTGAAACTGACCAAGATGGTCCCCAACAAGTGGAACAATAGTTCCAGTGGTAGTGGAAAGCTGGGCCAACGACACGCAATAGTGAAGCTGGTCAATAGTGACGATATTTGCTTCATGATGAAAGCAAAGTAAACAAAACACATATGAGACAACTACAGTTATGGTATAAAACCAACTACAACCAAGGAGCAGGTTATAATATAAAGGAACTTCAACGACATCAACATCGACATGTATCGGTTCCCCCCCTAACTCGATGGAAAAATGTGGGAGGACCCCCTTGGGAATGAAGTTGTGACAGGCACTCTCCATGCAGGAGAAATCAGTCCACTTTGTTCAGGATGTAAACCTTGAAGCTGCTATGAACGTCGATGAACCAATTCATATAGGGTGATAATAAATAAAACACAATTAATTTAGTGCAAACACCCTAAGTCTAAACTACAAACTTAGACCAAAAAAAACTCTCTAGAAACATCCTGAAAGATAGCACACACAAACATAATACAAAGAAGACAATGGTGGAATAATCATACTAGTGACCTGCTTCCTAGCTCTTTTAGTTACAAACTTGGCATAAGTTCTCCCACAAGTGGAACACCCCTCGAGAGGACTGAGAGAGTATGACTACTATTTGTCCCAGGCACAGAGAAGACGACCCCAAACCTGCACCTGTGTATGAGCCCTAGAAAGAAAGGCCACTATGATCACCACGTACAATAACATGACTTGGGGGGAAAATAAGAGGACAAACCAACACACAAGGGCAGGAAAATTAATCCCAAAAGGAGCCAATATTGAAACTCCCTTGAGAGTTATCTCCCAAGTGGTCCCCAAGTGATAAAACACCATATGTATGCATGCCAATTCCGCTATATCGTGCCACCCAAAACTAAGTGAAATGGGTCATTTCAGCCCACTTAGCCCAAGTATGACCTTGTGCTTAACCCTTTTGTGAGTAGGGTTTCCCTGAATGCACTACTGCAAATGGATTTTACTCCCTACCACAAGCTGCTAATTTGATTTTGTGGCCTTTTAGTGGTTAGCTCACACTCCTATCTCCAATAACCTAGCCTAAGCTAATGTTGGTGTACTAACTGTAAAAATAAAAGACGAATATAGTTTATTTTATTATCGTGTTAATTTTAGTGGTTGTTGTTTACACAAGCGAGAAGTGATGTGAAATTGAAATGGTGTCTAGGACTCTTAGTTTGTCACCCTAATGTAGCTATGTGATTTTTTTGTTTTGTTTTCAATTCGATGAATGCTAGTTATGAGAGGGAAAGATATTATCTAACACACCAATGCCTACTAAGATGCAATTTTTACTAAATATTCCTGAATGAAAAATATCCCAAGAATTTGAATTAATGACCCAAGAACACACCAAAAATCAAATAGAGAAAAGAGACGAAAACAAGTCTCCCAAGCAAGAGCGCAAAGCACTCCAAAAGCAAAAAAAATAGGGAAACAAAGACCAATAAAAAAAAATCAAAGAAATAAAAAACAAAAGCCAAAGTGGAAACAAAATATGGAAATTTCAAACAAGCTAGGGCTACAACACAATGGCTCCACCATGGCTAATGTTCTACAAAGGACTAAACCAAACCCTAGAGGCAAAGAGGCCTAAACAAGATCTCAAAGAAAGTGATATAGTGTAGCAAAAAACTTTCAAAAGAACTTGATCATATGAAAACCACACAACTGGTCACAACACCATCGTTTGTGACACTAATGACAAAAATAAAAGAGACCACCCAACAAGCAAGGATGAAAATGAGAAACAATCTCAAAATATGAATGTAAAGTGTAGATAAGATCCAAACAAATGCTAAATACAACCAATCAAAATTGATAATAAATTCAAGAGATAAAACTCAAAACGAATCAAAATCCTTCAATAAAAAAACTCAAGAAGAAACTCAAGCAACAATAAACAAAAAATACATTGAACAAACTGATCCAAATATATTAGATTAGGATCATAAGTCAGTTGATCAGATACAAAAAACGATGGATCCAAGTATGTTTTCAACAAATCAACAAGAAAAAACAAGATTTATGTCTAATGAAAGAGATCAAGTGCTCTAAAGAGGCACTCAACCAACCCAAAGAAAACTGATAAACATAGCATATCTAGACTAGATCTAACAAGCAAATAGTAAGCCCAAATTGTACAAATAAAAAATAGAGATATCACACTGAAAGACCAGGGTTTTGGAAGGCTAAAATCCTTGGTCGCGGGCACAAAATGGTCTAGGAATGGCTAGCCACAGGCATAGGCTTTCCAGTCAGTGGGTAAGGAGTCCTTGGCCGCGAACAGAGCCTTACAAGGCCACGGCTAGGGTTCAAAAGATGAAATTCCCTATTTCCTCATGCAATGACCAACAAAGAATCAAATTATAGAGGTGAGAACCCTGAAAAATAGCTGAAAACAATAAAAAAATATGAGGAAGATCAACAAATCATAAACAAGAGGATTTGATCAGGATCTAAAGCAAAGCAAACACAAAAGCGAGTGTGCTCTCATTGGAAGCACCAGTTCTGTTGCAATCGAAATCGCAAGGAGCTATTGCTCCATGATCTAGTGTATGATAGATCACCAGACAGACACAAGCACAACTATGAAGATATACAAGATCCATAATCCCACATGATTCACAAGCAACATGCAATTGGATATATACTATGAGGAAGAGAAGAGTACCTTGCCCCCTCACGGTTTGGAGATGGATCTTGAGTTTGAAGCATAATTCTTGCACTCCTCATGAGTGATATACCCGACTTGCTTTCGATTTGCACACTTGCACAAAATCACAAACATATAAGGACAAAAAGTGATCTTCCTCAGAATATCGTTAGAAAAACAATGATATAATGATAAACCAATCACATAAACTGAAACATGATCATGTAAGGGATAGAACATAGATCTTCATTAATCTAAAAAAAATGATACAATGCTTCTATATCTTTGCTCCAATGTCTTTTCTTAGCAATCCAATATAGTTTCCTCACTATATGCGATAAATGAGTATGAAGAGCACTCACATAAAAACTAATACCTCACAATCTCTCAAGGTGATAGAAAAATAGAAGCAAAGGATCAAGATCTCAGTGCGACAACAACATGGCTCTTCAAAACTATCCCAACCCTCTCAATCGATCCAGTATAAATAGATAGATGATAATTCCCAAGAGGATGAATGTGGACGCTCAGGATGGCGGGAAGTTAGAGAAACTTTTAATGGATGAGTCATAGCCAACTTGAATCAGTGAGTAATTGAGGCGATCTCCTAGGGATTGAGTCATTTAGGAAAATTCCCTTGGATGTAGGCTCAAAAAGAGTGGATGAGGGCCTTAGACACGGGAAAAAGAGGCCTAGGTCACAAATAAAGGCCCTTGGCTGTGGGAACAAGCCTGCTAGACCATGACTAAGGGTCAAACTAGAAAAAATGCCCCCCCCCCCACAAGTTAAGAAAATGACATCTAATTGTGAGGGCTAGGGGTTAGTGATGTAGGAGTAGAAAAATATGTTGATAACAAAATCTCTTAAATGATCCTTACCACATGTCCAACAATACAACCGACCTATACCATCACCTCTATTCAGCTGCTGTGACTCGTGTCCCTATTTAACTATGCTGAAATTCTTGTTAGGTGAAACATTTTCTTTTTCTTTTGCATCCTAAGGTATTTTTATTTTTGGCTGCCATTTAGATTAGGGGAATTTTGAGGTATAAAATGGGCCTCCTAAGGAAATTATAAACTAATAATGGAAATAATAAAATAGGATTAGATTACATCATCAAATTTCATAGGGAAAAAGGAAAACTATTTTTTCAACTCATATATTCAACTTATCTCCCGATGGGTTTACTAAAATTTTGAGCGGGAAAACTTGTTGGATGTATAATTTGATTCCTCATCCAAGGAGTACCCATGTTGCATACTTTCGATGAACCCTACCACACGAAAAATGAGAAATACATGAAAACATGATTTCAATCACAATTTTTCATGTAGCACGGTCCATCGAAAGTATGCAACATGGGTACTCCTTAGATGAGGAATTAAATTTTTCATCCAACGAGTACTCCCGCTCGAAATTTGAGTAAAATCTTAGGGAGATAAGTTTAAAATACAAGTTGAAAAATTAGTTTTATTATTTTATTACTTTTTAATATTTTTACTTTTTTACCCAAAAAATGGTGAATCATCCCCCATAGTTGACATCATCATCTTGAATCTTATTGGTTCTTATAAATTTTGTTTTGGTTGTACATTTTCTTAGGAGGCCCATTTTAGACCTCAAAAGTTCTCTAATGCCTTTAGCTTTATCTTCCCCTTTCCACCCTTGCTGAGTTTTTTCAGTATGCTTTGACTACTCATAAAAATGCTTCAGTTGCCCAATAACTTCCTCAAGTCACCGAGGCTCATCATACTCAATCCTATCTCTAAATGCTAATAGTAATACACTGACAAAACTCTAAACTTTAGCCTTTTCATCCTTAATACATGGTAAATACCTCAATAACTCCAAGAACTCTGTCATATGCTCCTCATCTATCACTAATATCAACTTTAGCTCATATAATTCCTTGGCTTTGTTGTCACAGTACCTTTCTGAAAAGTACTTCTTACTGAAGAGCCTCTTGATTTCATGCCAACTCAAGTCTTCTATCCCGATGTCTTTGACCCATTTCACATATTCCCACTAGATGTATTCTTTCCCTTTGAGGCTGAGGATATCTATTATGTCCTTCATATTATCTGTTTACTCATGCAACTCAAATAATTTATTCATCCCAAGTAGCCATGCTTCTGCATCTTCTGACTTATTCGAGTCCCCATGAAAGGAAGGTGGATTTTATTTTTTTAACTCTTCAAGAAAATATCCCTTATCACTCCTCCTGTAAGGATGATAATGATGATTATCATAGTGCCTGTCAGAGCCAGAAATAGAGTAGAACCTATTCCCATCACGTATCCTATCCAGAGTGTCGAAGAACCTTCCATATCTAATCGTTTCATCTCTATATGACATGTGCCCCCCATGATATCTACTGCCATATGCTCCATTATTCCTATCCTCCCTCCAATGGTTGATCCAAAGTGGTTCCAGTCTTTGCAATTCCGAAAAAATTCTAAAGGATTACTGCATTGGCTTCTGCTTGTTTCTCCTATTCCTGCATGATCCTATCATTGATCCTGCATTGTAACTTAGTATTCCTCGAAGATTATCAATGTGTCTGCTAAGTCAGAATAATTCCCAACACCATGCTGCTCATATGATCCATAGGGACAATCTTGTGAAATATAGTCTACCATCTTGCTAGTCATCTTGATCTCTTTCCTGCAAGGCATAGTATGTCAGCTAAACCAAATCATAAACAAACCAACGTACCTTAGTATAATTTGTGGAGGATATCTCATTTACAAGAAAAACCATATTAGCATGATACATGTATAAACATAATCATAATAATATATATACATCATCTCAATCCTCATCCAATTACCATGCATGATGCCACAACCACAACACCAAATATATACAATGCATGCATAATAGCATATGTGCGACACACATACATAAAACATACTTACAAACATTGACATGGATAAATAATGCATAACCAACATATACTCATGATAAACACATCCAATATCAATACCTTCAAATTTAACATGGCGACACAACTGCAACCATGATCACCACCATGCATACAAAACAAGCAGATAAACCACAAGCATACAAAAATCATATGCAACTAACATGTATGCATGACCAACACATTTCCCATCTAGTCCAAGGGGTGAACCATGCTCTAATACCACTTTGTAACACTCTCCTCCTATATTTACCCAATTTAACCAGTCTACTAGGGGAAACATGTGACGAGAGGCTACTATGATGTGATTCAACCTCCTAGGCCACCTTAAGGAAGTGGAACTGGAATAACAAAACTAATATAACCTTCCACACATACTACAAAACCTTTAGGATCCAACCAACCCTTCCAGGTGGTCAACCTGTGAGACAACTCATCATTTGAATAACTTGAATCCTCAGCCTCTCCCATGAAAAGCCCTGAAAGCGACTTAGGCCATCCATTCACTCTCACAACAAGGCGTGCCAACGATTGTGGAATTTTCCAGCTAGTTCTGTGCCAACGACCCCAGATTTTGTGCCACTTTTTTAGGGCCAAGACTCTAGCCACTGCCCAGAACTTCATGAAAACTTTAGAAAGGATAAATAACACGAGAGAAAATATATTAATGCAAACTTTGATACAATTACTTGATTTGGCCATTACTATCCATGATAAGAATTTCGTCAAACATGTCACAAATATGAAATGTACATGTCATAAAATCATATCTGAGCATAGGGGTCTCATAATTATCTGAGAATCATAAAGAATCATTGTTTCCTTATCACAATAGCTGCATTATCATATATTAGGCCATATATACATTTTACATTCATTTTATAATCAAAACATGATGAGAACCATCCATCAATTCTATCATAAAACATACTGATAACCAACATATAATAAAAAAAAAATAACAAGGATATAACATCTATAACATCCAAATATAAACTAGTGCATTTTCACATAAAATACAAGGGAAGAATCTCTTATTAAATAATGCAAAAGCCAACCAGGTTTGGGACTTCCACGTACCGCCTAGCCATGGATTGGCTGAACCAAATATTTATTCTAGCCAATCATCTCCATGCCATATTATAAGCATGAATGTGGGACTCAAAACCAAACAAAACCAGGTTTCCTGAGGCTTTATCGCAATCCCCACTGGATCACTAGGCCCTAAACAAGCATGGATGCCACTAGATTTTTCCACCTACACCGTGAGTAATTTTCCTGTCTCTTAGTTTGTAGGCTTTACTATATATCCCACCATTCACTAGTCAAATATTTCTAGGCCTAATTGAGACTCCACCTCCAATATTTACCATATATCCCATCATACACTGGTCAAGGATTCTTAGGCCTAATCGAGGGCACACACCTCTAGTATTCACTGTATATCCCACCACTCACTAGTTGAGGATTCCTAGGAATATTGAGGTACAAAAAATCTGGCTTTATCGCAATCTCAGTCCAATTCAGGGATTCCTAGGCCATGTGTTATTTCTTTCAAAGGCCGCCTCACTTAGTTCCGAAACCATTCGAAAATATAGCTCAACCAAATACAAGAGAACCCATCACACCATGTATATCTATAAATGGAAAGGCTAGGCCGAAGAAAATTGCAACACCTGGAAAATCCCATGCCAATGAAAATAAGAGAACCAAATACACACATGCATGGACCATGCATGCCAAATCTAGCAAGGAAATCATGCATGAAAATAGATACCTGCAATTAATACTATTGTAGCTGCTTGGTCACCTTCTCTTCCTTGCTTGATATATTCTTTCATTTTCCTTCTTTGTACTTCCTTTTATTTTCCTTGATCCAATGCTAGATTGCTCCAATAAAACTCAAGTGTCCAAGAGTGTGAGAGAGAGAGAGAGAGATCCAAAATTGAACTGACAAAAGGTTAAACTGACAAAAGGTACTAACTGATCCTCATAAGCCTTTTTATTAATGAGGCCTCTAATTTCTTCAATTTCCATTATTTTCCTTCAGTTTCCTCCTCACATGCAACCAGTGACCTTTCACCTTCCTTTTCTCCTAATTTCCATTATTTTCATAAATAAATGGCAATAATGCCACTTTTCCTTTCCAAAGCCTTTTCCAATATCCTTAGCCATAATAAACCAAATGAACACCCACACTAGGATTTTTTTCCCAACATTTAGCTTGAAATACATGTCCCATGACCTTGGTCTTATTTTTCCTTTATTAACTTTATTTACAAAAATATTTTGACCAGGGATATTACATAAGAAGTAGGATGTTTGCAAGGGTTGTACCTTGGGGAAATATGTGAAATACACTTTTCATGATCAACACAAAAAAGCACATGTAGCCTTGGGAATTGTCCACTCCAATGTTTGTGAACCTTTATCGACAACCTCCACTACCAAACATAAATAATTTGTTATTTTTATCGATTGTTTCTCAAGGAAGTGTTGGATATTATTCATGTGGAAGAAGGATGATAAATTCTCAAAGTTTGTAGAATTCAAGGAACTAGTTTAGAAAGAGATAAAAAATAAGGCGAAAGCTCTCATGAGTGATAATGTAGGTGAGTATGTTTCTGTTGGCTCAGGGGGTCCTGACCCAGGTTCGGAGGTTAAGGTTTGCCAACAAACCCCTATACTACTGGCCCTTTCGGTAGTGACCTACTTTCGCAGGCCAAAGTCTCACCCAAAGCAGTATGGGTGGGTGCTGGAACCAGGTTTTCGCACCCTGAGAGAGAGAGCAAGTAAGGCGAACTGTTCGGCAACTATCAGATCTACGCAGTTAGAGGTCGTTTGTAGGACTTTCAATGATAAACCAGAGTACAACTTTACCAGATTTAACTAACAAGCGCACATCCACGCGCAGACAAACAATATATTCGTAGCAGAATTAATCAGATTACAGATACAGTTATCATAACACAGATAATTCACAGCTCATAAACACATGTCATTCACAGCTTATAACAGAATCACATATAATTCAAGTCCACAATAACCATAACCAGATAGATCAAACAACATCAGATATCCACAATACTTCGCATATATTACTTATCAAAAAGTCTCTTACATACCCCAAAACCCACCTGCGCACACAGCTGGACAGAGGATCTCTGCACACACAGCTAGTAGGAGTCCTAACTGAATAACATAATCCCAGATATAAAAGTTCGCACTTAGCATCAATCTCTATTCATTCCTACCTATCGACTCAAAAGGGTTCTACTACTTATACTTATTTTAGCTTATGCATCCAATGGTCCACAAACCATGGTTTGCAGACTATTGGTCTACCCTTGACCCACTTAAAATGTATTAGGGGCTTTGACCCGCCCCAAAACCCCTACGTTAGAGTAAATATAATAAAAAATATACAAAAATGGACTAGATTCACAGCTTCGTAGGAGACCCTGTTCCAACAGTCCCCCAACACAATCTTGTGACTCGTCCCGAGTCACTGTGGTGGCGGGGTCTCTGCCCTCACCTGTACGGCTCTACCGACCATATAGTCATTTGATCCGATATGGTTTGAGTCGACTACCATTGACATAGCCTGGTAGCATATCGCCTCGTAGGGTAGCTAGCCTAACAACGTTGCCATCCGTGATCTCCTTGACTGTGTAAGGACCAAGCCAATGATGTCAGAACTTGCCGAGATGCTCTGAAAATTGGCTATCATATAATAGGACCAGTTCAACTTCCACGAATGTCTTCTGGTGAATATGTCGGTCATGCCAGGCTTTATCGTGGGCCTTTTGGACATGCTGATGAAAGTTCGCAAGAAACCGATCTTCCTCCAAAGCCATAAGTTGTGCCAATCGTTCCTCCATGATTTCAAGTTCTGCCATATTTGTAAATGATGCGATACGTAGACTAGGACCAATATATTCCATGGGCATGATGGCTTCTTTACCATAAACCATCCTGAATGGGGTTTTTCCTGTTAGCTTCTTGTAGGTCGTTTGATAGGCCCAAAGGACCGATGGAATGCACACATCCCAATTGTTGTGATCAACATTGCATACCTTTGTCAGCACATGCTCCAAGATTTTCTTAAAAGTTTCAACTGCGTAGTTGGCTTGTGGGTGATATGGTGTGCTCTTTGTATGGTGGATCCAAAACTCCTCGGTCAAAGCCTGGATTATTTCATTAACAAAGTGCATACCTCTGTCACTCATGAGGATCTTTGGACATCCGAATTTGGTCAGAATGTGTTCAAAGATGAAATGCGCGGTGGTATCTGCACTACAATATTTTACGACTTGTGCTTCAGCCCACCTGGTTACATAATCAGTGGCGATAATAATGTAATGCGCACTTGTCTTTTTCCCTGGTGGGTTGATAGGCCCAATGAAATCGATGGCCCACTTATCAAATGCTTGTAGAGCCATTTGTGGCTGAAGGGGAATTTCATCTTTGCAGGATGGCCTCCCTGTTTGTTGGCACGTATCGCATGCTTTACAATAATCATGTGCGTCACTATGCAGGGTTGGCCACCATAGCCCAGCTCTCAAGACCTTTTGCGCCATTTCTTTTCCTACGTAGTGACCTCCTACTACTCCGTCATGGGATTCTTCCAAAATAGCATGCATTTCATGCTCCAAAACATAACGCCGCAATACTTCATCTGCTCCCATCTTATACAAGTGACCTGCGATGATAGTAAAGTCCATTGCCTAGGTGACTAGCTCTTTCTTCTGTTGTACAGAGTACTCTGGGGGTGTCGTTCCTGTAGTCAAGAACTGAATGATAGTCGGGAAGTGGGCATCTACTACTTTAATGGAAAATAGCTTTGCATCAGGAAATCTGGCTTCTAGGTCAGTTGGTTCTTTGCCACTCTCTCTTCGGGATAGGTGATCTGTCCCAGAGTTCAACTTTCTCGGATTGACGATGATTTCGAAATCATATTCCTGAAAGAGCAGTAGCCATCGGCATATTTTCCCCCCCAAAACAGGCTTATTTACCAGGTACTTCAAAGCTGAATGGTCTGTGAACATTTTGAAGTGTCCTCCTAGCAAGTAATGCCAATATTTCTGCAAAGTGTAGACCATGGCCAACCCCTCCCATTCTGTGGTGGAGTAGTTGCGTTCTGCACTAGAAATTTTCCTACTTGCGAAGGCAACCGGATGGTCAATATCTCCTTCTCTTGGCTGCGTAAGGACAACCCCAAGGGAAATGCCCGATGCATCAACATGAACATCGAACACCTTCTCCCAATCAGGAAAGATGAGAATAGGTGTCGAGACCATCTTTTCCTTGATTAATTTGAAGCTTTTTTGGCATTCATCATTCCAAAAGAATGACACATCCTTCTTGAGAAATTGTTCCATGGGGGCAGTAATCAGCGCATAGCCTTGAATGAATTTCCTGTAGTAGCCTGTGTGTCCAAGGATTGAGTGCAGCTATTTCTCTGTGGTTGGTACCGACAGGTTTACGATAACTGCTATTTTGGCAGGGTCCACCATCAATCCCTGCCGACAAAATATGTGGCCGAGCAAGATTTCGAAAGGTACGCAAAAGATACAATACTTCATATTTAGGGAGATTTGGTGTTTTTTGTAGGCATCCAACATCATGCTTAGGTTTGATACGTGTGGCTTTACCAGGTTGAAGACAGTCCAGTCATCAAAATATACCTCACGGAACTTTTGGATGAACTCCTTGAATACTGCGACCACAAATCTGGAGAAGATAGCAGGGGAATTTTTGAGCCAAAAAGACATGATTGTATACTAAAAATATTCCCATTCAGTGGCGAACGTGGTTTTGCTACAGTCCTCCGGTGCAATTCTAATCGTATGGTATCCTGAAAACCTGTTCGTGAAGGAGTATGCTTCCTGTCCTCCCACACTGTCTAAAATCTCATTCGAGAATGGTGTCGAGAATGGATCATGAACGCAGGCATCATTCAGTTTGCGCAGGTCCACACAGATCCGAATCTCCCCCTTAGTTTTCTTCTCCTGAACCACCATTAGGCTGATCCAGTCTGATTGTTCAACAGGTTCGATGATACCTGCAGCCAACACTTTATCGAGTTCTTCTTTGACCTTATGCTTATATTTGGGGTTCAGCCTATAAGGTCACTATTTTATGGCCCGCGCATCAGTTTGAGAGTGATATGCATGATTCCCAAGTCCCCTGTGATCCCCTTTAGCTCTAAGAACTTTTTCGGGAACAAGTCCTGGTATTTTGTAAGTAACTCAACCACTTTGCCTACTGTCTCCTCATCCCAACAGTCCCCAATCTTAGCCATATTAGGGTTCTCTTTCATACCAATGTTTACCTCTCGCAGCTTGAGCGGCTTAGTGACATCGACTTGTCATAGTGGGGGGTCCTTCAACGGCGTGCTCCCCTTCCGACTTCAGGATAGCGACAGATCGTGGGTCATCTTCACTGTCCTCCCTTGCCAAGCTACGACAGTGGATAATATCTTGCATCTATGCTTCCCAGGTCAGTGCCCCAAATGCTGCAGAGGAGCTAGATTTTCCAAACACAAATGTATCTATGTCCTGCAGAGCTTCTTCAAGTGCCTCAAAGCCCCCTATCAGTCCGAATGAATTTACGAAGTCACTTGTCAAAGTTTCCCAATGGCAGGTGCCCTGATGGAGCTTTGCATCTAGGTACCATGTAGTAAGGATTGGATCCAGCGCATGAATGAATAAATGAACCTGCTCTTCTATAGTCCGATCACCCCATGCCTTTATCCATGCATCCATGTGTTCCTGCGGATTTCCTGGGCCAAGGAACATCTTGACCCACACTTTCGTCGGTGTCTCAAATCACAGGGGCAACATGTCCCGACAATCCTGCCACTTCTGGAATGCTTATTTATGTGTATCCCACCATCTTGTGGGGGTAGCACGCATAGCCACTTTAAGGGTCCATAATCTCCGTTCTCTGGGAATTTCTGCTTCAAATTTCCGCAAAAATACCCTACGTTATCAGAACCATCAAAATAGGGTAGATCTCTTACCTCCGATGAAATGCAGTGGAAATTCTTTGTGATCCAAAGGCATTGCAGCTCAGAGACCTTATGTAACTAAGTGTGCTAGTTCTTCATTTCCTCATCGGAGTTGGAGAAGCATTCACTATCCTTTTCCCAGTAGAGTACTCCATCCGTCGTGGGGTTGATCCAATCTTCATTCTACACACTTAATTTGTAGATGTAATCCACCTCCTCTGCATCGTGTACTGGCTCCATGTATCGTTTGCCTTCCGCAGGATCTAATGGTACTATCACCCTGGTACCGTTATTATCAAACACCATGCTCCTCTTCTTCAAATTATGATACCCCCCATATCTATGGCCCAATCTAACCCTAAAAACGTAGGGTAGGGGTCCGCATCTTCTACAATTTGAATAACTTCAAAATTAGCCTGGACCTTAACTCCTGTGATATCTACCACGATTTTTGATAGTCTCCCCAAAGGTATGATCTTCTGCCGATTGGCCATACACAGCTGGATAGTGGACCATTCCAACTTAGGTTCCCACATTCATTGCCAAGTTTGTTTGGGCAATACTTTCGCATCTGATCCTAGGTCTAAGATAACTTGATCCATATCGTAATCACCAATCTGCACAGTTAGCCTCATCTCCCTACCAATGCGTTTCTTATATCTATACAGTTTGTGTACATCCTTGATTTCTTGAGGGGGACTAGGTCGTGCTGCGTTGCTATCTATTAATGCCTGAATATTTTCCACAACCTTTGGGTTGCGTAGCAGCTTCATACATGCCTGTAAAAAGGGCTTGACCTCCTCACCTGCATTAAGGCCTCTTGGAAACTATGATTTAGACGCATATGCCTCCGCCGAGTCCATGCGATCAGTGGCAAAAGTTTATTTTTGTTTTCTTAGGTCCAAACCCTCCTGCTTGATAGCTGCTTGCCAGATCATAGGTTCGGTCGCAGTATTTTCTCCGACAGTGGCCATCCCACTGCATGTTACAACATTTACGCTTGGATCTTTGTCTCATAGTTCAGCCTTAACCCTCTGCACATTCTACGTAGGTGTTGGCTACTTCTCATGTATCCTTGCTATCAATATTAGACAGTATTCGATCGCATGGTCCAGCTGCCTGCAATATCGGCAGGACTGCCTTGTAGGATTTGGATAGTCCCTGGCAAAGTGTCCTACTTCCCCACAATTATAACAGATTAATTGCCCTCGTCCTCGACCCGCGATTCCACCTCTCCCGCCTCCCATGCCCCTAGATGGGGAGCTACCTGCACTCGAGAGGGATCTTGGCGAGGATGGATCTGACTGTACCCTATAGAGGTTCCCTCAATCGATCATCAAATCATACGTCTAGTAGTTCTGTTCATCATGTCCTATCGACCTACAGAACTTGCACCATTGCTGCTTCACCTCTGGGACATATGCAACAAGGCGCAGACAGTGGTTTATATTGTGCAGTCCTGCAACGTGGCAATCTTCGCACCATAATGCCTACCCACTTGAACCTATAACTTCCCTAGGGAACAACGGAATAGGTCCCCTGGCCTGCATATAGTTTGTTAAGAGAGGGCAGTTATCCTTGGTTTGACCATTTGTCCTGCATCGTATGCACCATTTGTTGGGGCTAGCTTCAGTTCTTCATTCCTTTCGCAGGTTTTGGATCTCCACATGCATTGCCTCCAATTTTCCTTGGATTTTTTGGACGCCTAGTTGGGCATCATCTCTAGGCACAACTTCTAATTTCATAGCGACCTCCAAATCTTTTTCCTGCGATTCGAAAGTTTGATGACCCATAGTTACACATAGGTGAGGCAGCAGCATAGCAATGAACCACTCCGTGTGTTGTTTTTCATCATACTAGAACCATCCTTCTCTGATCACATTCTTTAGTCATTGATCGGCCTCCCACACTGACTCAGAGGCCCCCTGCTTGAAATCTTTTAGATCAACCACTATTTGAGAGTAGGATTTAGGCTTCTTGAATTATTGCTTCAAGGCGTTCTTGATCTCTTCAATGGTCGCGTTTTCATGCTGGCCGATATACGCCATGTGCCACTCCAAAGCTCTTCCTTCAAAGGCCAAGGAAAACTGTGCCCTTTTCACCATATCACTAGCTACATTCTGTGCAGTCCAAACCGATCCTACGACAAACCAGAACTGATCCATGTCTTCATCCCCCACACCCTTAAAGGTAGGAAACTTCATGTGTGTAGCCATGTTGCCCTCTGGTGGTGGAGGAGGTGTTGGCAAGTTCTTACCCCTGTGTTGATTAAACAGTGGTGTGGCCAAAGGGCTTTACGCAACTGCTTCTCTTACTATATTGTAGGAAGTTTTGTCTCCTTCTTCGTTGGTCCGATAGTACTTGTCGCTTCGTGTCGTACTTCTGGATAGATCAGAGGTCATTCATTCGATGTGGTTGCAGAGAATAGTCTTTTCACACATTAATATCTTAATCAGCAGCAGTAAGGTTATTAGAAACTTACCCTGAAAACCCTTGAAGAATCTTCGCTTTGCTTCAGAGTAGGAGATGAATTGATCGATGAAAAATTCTGTTACGAACCCTCCCAGTACACTATCCACCCAGTGATCCACTGTGCGAGTGATGGTGTTATCAGTTTTTTCAAGCTGTTGGATCAATTCAGGGGTCCACTGCGTAACTCGCTCATCCTTCCAACACTTCTGAAATTCGACCAACCTTGCGAGCCACTCCTGGAGCTCGATCGCAATTGTTACAAAGAAGATCTCATAGATATCTATGAAAATATACTTATTCTTCCACTCTTTGGTGGTCAACTTCGTGTTGCGGTTTTCTTTTACTGCGAATTCCTGAACTTACTGTTCAAACCATTCATCAATTTCTTTTCCTTCAGGCTTCCAATACGGCCTTGGCATTACCCGATCCTTCTCTCAAAATTCTCTCGGTCCCAGAAACGAAACCATTTGTTGGCTTAGGGGGTCTTGACCTAGGTTCGGAGGTTAGGGTTTGCCAACAAACCCCTATACTACTGGCCCTTTCGGCAGTGACCTACTTGCGCAGGCAAAAGTCTCACCTGAATCAGTATGGGTGGGTGCTGGAACTAGGTTTCTGCACCCTGAGAGAGAGATCAGGTAAGGCGAACCGTTCGAAAATTATCAAATCTATGCAATCAGAGGTCATTTGCAGGACTTTCAATGATCAACCAGAGTACAAATTTACCATATTTAACTAACAGGCATGCATCCACGTGCGAACAGCCAAGTATAAGCATAAAAAAATATATTCGCAGTAGACTTAATCAGATTGCAGATACAGTTATCATAACACAGATAATTCACATCTCATAAACACATATATTTCACAGCTCGTAAAAAAATCACATATATTTCGAGTCCACAATAACCATAACCAAATAGATCAAACAACATCAAATATCCACAATACTTCACATAAATTACTTATCAAAAATTCTCTTACATACCCCAAAACCCACCTGCGCACACAACCTGCAGGGTCCGCACACATCCGGACAGAGGATCTCCGCGCACACAGCCAGCAGGAGTCCTAACCCAATAACCCAATCCCAGATCTAACAGTTCGCACTTAGCATCAATCTCTATTCATTCCTACCTATCGACTTAAAAAGGTTCTACTACTTATACTTATTTTAGCCTACGCATCCAATGGTCCACAAACCATGGTTTGCACACACTTGGTCTACCCTTGACCCGCTTACAATCTATTAGGGGCTTTGACCCGCCCCAAAACCCCTACACTGTTAGAAAATTATATATATTACAGAGCAATGAAACACATAAAATATGTGGAAAACACAAGCACACAAAACACATAAAAACTAGAGAGACACAGATATACGTGGTTCCCCCAGTTTGGGCTACGTCCACCTCGAACAGCCAGTCCTTCCTTTCTATTATCCAACAATATTAAGAGACACATCCTACAGCAGATCTGCTGTAATATTCTCTGTTCTCTCTCATAGTCTCCCTATATGTTTCTCGCTCCGAGAATACACATACCATACCCAGCCGCGATACAATACCCTCATACAAGCGAGGGGTTGCCTTCTAGGGCAAAAAACCATAAACTAAACATAACATCTACCGTCAGATCATCCGCCTAATGAACGACCCAAATTGACTAGAAATTACTATACTTTTACAAGGAAATTTTACATCTGTTTTTAGCTTTGAGGGTGCTGCCCCCGAAATCCTCCGCTAAGGGGGGGCTCCATAAAGTCGCAGCTGCCCCCCCTGGACCCCCCAGGCAGCGTTTAATTATGGGCGGAATTGCCGCCCCATTAAGGTATAGGGGTCCAATGCTGTGATACAAAATAAATAAGATAATCAGGCTCCACACCCAACAATCTCACACTTGGAGACTGATTGTAGCAACTCCATCGCTGCTTCATTTGCTGGACAATGACTCCTCTTTGGACCTGGCTGTTTCTCATCTTCATATTCATCCTTGAAGACCAATTGAAACTGAGCATAATCTCATTTTCTCCTTGTTTACAACTTTTGTTAGCATATCTGCAGGATTCTGGCTAGTGTGTATCTTTTCCAGCTTCAACTGTCCATCTTCCAATACTGACCGTATGAAATGGTACTTGAGTTGTATGTGTTTAGTCCTGGAATGAAATGCTGAGTTATTTGCAAGATGAATGGAACTTTGGCTATCACTGTATAACGTTCCCATATCATGCTTCTTACCCAATTCATCCATAAATCTTTGTAACCAAATCATTTCCTTACTAGCCTCTATAGCAGCAACATATTCTTCTTCTGTTGTTGAAAGTGCAACAACACTTTGGATTTTTGAAACCCAATTAACAGCTGTTCCACCTATAGCAAATACATATCCTGTAGTTCTCCTCCTGTTATCTCTGTCACCTGCCATATCTGCATCAACATATCCTTGTAGATCAATGTTTGAACCACCAAAGCATAATGCTTGATTTGTGGTACCTCTCAAATATTTGAGAATCCATTTCACTGCCATCCAATGATATTTTCCTAGATTGTTCATGTACCTGCTTACAACTCCCATTGCATGTGCAATATCAGGCCTTGTGCAGACCATTGCATACATTAAGCTTCCAAATACTGATGCATATGGAACTTTAGACATGTAGTCCATTTCTTCTTGGGTCTTGGGGCACATCTCCTTACTAAGTTTGAAATGGCTAGCAAAAGGTGTACTACCTAGTTTTGCATTCTGCATATTAAATATTTTCAACACCTTTTGTATGTACTCATTCTGAGACAGTGTTAATTTACGATTTTTCCTGTCTCTAGTTATTCTCATACCAAGGATTTGTTTTGCAGCTCCCAAATCCTTCATTGCAAAGGAATTTGCCAATTTTCTTTTGAGAACATTTATTTTCTGCATGTTAGACCCTGCAACAAGCATGTCATTTACATACAATAACAATATAATATAGCTGCCATAATTTTTCTTTTTCAGATAAACACAATGATCAAAGTGACATCTAGTATAACCTTGTTCAGACAAAAACTTGTCAAATTTTAGATACCATTGCCTTGGAGCCTGTTTTAAGCCATACAAGCTCTTCTTTAACCTGCACACTAATTTTTCTTTCCCTTTGACCTCATATCCTTCTGGTTTCTCCATATAGATCTCTTCCTCCAAATCTCCATGGAGAAATTTTTTCTTTACATATAACTGTTCAAGATGTAAATCTTCCGCTTCTACAAGACTTAAAATAGTTATGATTGAAGTCATCTTAACAATAGGAGAAAATATTTCATCAAAATCAATACCTTTCTTTTGTGCAAACCCCTTCACCACAATTCTAGCTTTGTAACTTTGCTTTCCTCCATCTTCTTTCTTCAGCCTGTAAACCCATTTATTCTGTAATGTAGTTTTACTTGCAGGAAACCTGAATAAGTCCCAAGTCTGGTTATGCATTAAGGGGTCCATCTCTTCTTCCATGGCTAGCTCCCACTTCTTCCTGGTTTCAACCTGCATTGCTTCTTCATAACATTTAGGTTCACCATAATCACTCAACAATAAATAATATAATGAAGGATAGTATCTTTCAGGGGGTCTACTTATCCTGGTAGATATTTTGACACCGCTTTCAGGTGTTTGAGGTGCCTGTTGTTGTTGTGGCTGTTGATTATTATTATTTTCAGGCACCTTTACTTTTTCTGTGATCTCATCAAGAACTGTGTATTCTTTGTTTTCTTTTTCCTATTTCTTTTCCTACAACTAATTCTTATACAATACCTTTTCATTGAATATTACATCTCTGCTCCTAATAATTTTGTGATTTTCATAATCATATAAGTGATAACCAAAATCATTAACACCATATCCAATAAAGGTACATTTATTTGATTTTGCCTCAAGCTTTGTTCTATTTTCTTTATTAATATGGACAAAGGCCTCACAGCCAAAAGGCTTTAAAAAATAATAGTTTACCTTTTTACCTGTCCATGCTTCCTCTGGAATACCACCATCCAAGGAACTTGAAGGCCCTTTGTTTATTAGATAAACAACAATATCTATAACATCTACCCAAAATTGTAAAGGCAATCCTTCATGCAATCTCATGCACCTTGCACGCTCCACGATTGTTCTGTTCATCCTTTCTGACACACCATTTCCTTGTGGCGTTCTTGGAACTGTCTTCTCTCTGCGAATTCCATGCTCTAAACAGTACCTATCAAAATCTTTGCTGCAATATTCACCTCCATTATCTGATCTGAGACACTTCAAATTATTTTCTGTCTCAATCTCAACCAAAGATTTCCATTTCTTGAAAGTATCAAATACATAAGATTTATTCTGAATACAATAAATCCAATTTTTTCTAGTTGCATCATCAATAAAAGTAACATAATAATGAGAGCCACCAAGAGATGATACCTGAGTAGGCCCCCATACATCTGTATGCACAAGCTATAATTTTTTTCTCTTCTTTTATTTCCCAACTTTGAGAAATCTGACTCTCTTTTGTTTTCCATAAATGCAATTCTCACAGAAATCCAAATCAACATTCTTCAAACTCGACAAAAAATTTCTTGAGTGAAGAATCTTCATCCCCTTATCACTCATGTGTCCGAGCCTATGATGCCATAATGCTGCATCTACTCCTTTGGAAGTTAAAGCATTAACAAAGTTAGAAATACCATTGCATAAATACAATGTACCAACCTTTTCGCCTTTTTCTATTACTAGGGCTCCTTCGGTGACCTTCCAGGTTTTATCTGTGAAAGTTGTCACACAACCTTCACTGCCTAACTGCCCTGTTGAAATCAGATTTTTCTTCAGATCTGGAACATGCCTTACCTCCTTTAATAGCCATTGGTTTCCATTCTGCCATTTTAAAAGAACCTTACCCATTCCAACAATTTTACAGGGTTTATCATCACCCAAACGGACTTGTCCAAAATCTCCTTGAACATAGTCATGAAAATATTTCTTATCAAGTGTGGCATGGAATGAAGCCCTTGAATCTACTACCCAGGAATCAGTAACATTTTCGAAAGAAAGAATCAAATCATATTGTAACACATCACCTGTCACATTTGCTTCATGATTGTTTTCTTGCTGTGTGTCTCCTTCTTTTCCTTTCTGAGATCTATAGTATTTCTTTAGTTGTCCTTTCTTTCAGAATTTCCAGCACACTATCCCCGATCTAGAATTGGATCTTCCTTTCCTTGATTTACTACGATATCCCAAGCTCTTTCCTCTTTCAATTCTTCTTCCCCTAGAATCTGCACTCAAAGAATTACCCGATGTCTCACCGGAGCTTTTTCGTCACATTTCCACGCTAAGGATAGCACCGACAACATCATCAAAATTTAAAGTACTAGATCTAGAGATAGAGTTACTAATGGCCATAACTAAACCATTCCAGTTTTTTGGAAATGAGCAAAAAAATAACAGAGCTCTAAATTCATCATCAAAGTTTACCCCTACAGAACTTAACTGACTGGTAACTGTATTAAAATCATTTAAATGGTCTGCAACAGATCCACCTTCCGACATCTTCATATTAAATAAATGTTTCATGAGAAATACCTTGTTTGAGGCCGATGATTTTTCATATAGTTTCGCCAACGCCTTAATCAAACCCTCTGTTGTTGTTTCCTTAAAAATATTGAAGGCTATCGAAGTCGCAAGGCACAACCTTACTGTTTTGAGTGCCTTTCTATCGAGAATCTCCCATTTTGCGTCTGTCATAGCCGTCGACTTCTTTGTTTTTCTTCTCAATGGTAGGTACAGATATTTCTGATACAGATAGTCTTCCATCTGCATCTTCCACAATGGGAAGTTTTGGCCGTTAAATTTCTCAACCCTAAACTTGCCATCTTCCACCATTTCTCCCACTTGAACCAGGAACCCTTCTTTCCTGTGAGTTTATCAGCCAAATTGACCTTCGGCTCTGATACCAGTTGTTAGAAAATTATATATATTAAAGAGAAATGAAACACATAAAATATGCAGAAAACACAAGCACACAAAACACATAAAAACCAGAGAGACACAGATATACGTGGTTCACCCAGTTTGGTTTACGTCCACCCCAAACAACCAGTCCTTCCTTTCTATTATCCAACAAAATGAAGAGACACAACCTCCAATAAATCCGCTGTAATATCCTCTGTTCTCTCTCACAGTCTCCTTATCTATTTCTCGCTCTGAGAATACACATACCATACCTAGCCATAATACAATACCCTCATACAAGCGAGGGGTTTCCTTCTAGGGAAAAAAACCCTAAACTAAACATAACATCTACCGTCAGATCATCCGCCTAATGAACGACCCAGATTGACTAGAAATTACTATACTTTTATAAGGCAAGTTTACATCTATTTTTAGCTTCAGGGGCGTTGCCCTCGAAACTCCCTGCCAGGGGGGGCTCCATAAAGTCGCAGCCACCCCCCCTGGACCCCTCAGGCACCGTTTAATTACGGGCGACGTTGCCGCCCCATTAAGGTACAGGGGTCCAATGCTGTGATACAAAATAAACAAGATAATAAGGCTCCACACCCAACATATGCTAGACTAAATATAATAAAAAATATACAAAAATGGACAAGATTCGCAGATTCGTAGGAGACCCTGTTCCAACAGTTTCGAATGAATTCAAGGATTTCTGTGCGAAATAAAGATTTCGAAGATATATGACGACACCCCACAAACCACAGCAGAATGGGATAACTAAGAAAAAGAATCATAGTATTGTTGGAGCTAAAAGAGATGTGCTACATGACTAAGGTATGCCACTTCATTTGTGGGAAGAGGCATCCAACACAATGATATACTTAAAAAACTGGAATCCTCATCGGATTCTTGATATGATTATACTCGAGGAGGATTTATCAAGGAGAAAGATGGATGTGTCTCATTTCAGGATTTTTGGAGCCTTTGTTTACTTCCATGTCTCCAAATATTCGATGAAGACACTTGAGCTGACAAAAGAGTTGGAATTTTTTGTGGGTTACACCAAAACTCCACACAATCACCATGTGTACTTATCTTCCCTCATAACGATAATTGTTCAAAGGGATGTAGAGTTTGATGAGGAGAAAGAGATGTGATTCTCTCTTGAGAGGGAGCTTCAAATCCCACCAAAAGAGGAGCTTTTAGCTCCAAAGGAGGAGCCTCAGGAAGTTGTGGAGCAAACACAAATGGAGGATCAGAGAGGAAGAAGAGTGGATACATCAACTCAATCAGAACCATCTAGAGAAGGTAGAAAAATAACCATAGAAGTCATCAGATTAGTGCAGGATGCGATGGAGAATGTGTGAGCTCCTTTAAATTTGCGCATGAAAAGAAGGTTACTTGAGAGGTACACTGGCTACATGGCTCTAATGAATGATATTTTAGGACTGAGCCACCCTCTTTTGAGGAATCAGTTGAGAAAAACATTTGGGTTGAGGCAATGATGGAAGAATATGAATCACTCATGAAGAAACGTGTTTGGGAAGTGGTCCTAAGACTAGCAGTTAAATCAGTTGTGGGTTTGAGATGGATTTACAAGGTTAATCATGCAAAAAATGAAAGAATAGAGAATTTTAAGGCCAAATTTGTGGCCAAATTATTCTCTCAAGTTGAGGGAATTAACTATGAATAAACCGTTGCTCCCGTAACAAGGTATTCATCCATTAAATAAATTCTTACACTAGCTGCATAGATGGGGTGGAAGATCCACCAGATGGATGTAAAAGCAACATATCTCAATGGTTTTATTGAGGAGGAGGTGTCGATAAACCAGAAGGTTTTGAGACATTTGATAGGGAGTCTTATGTGTTCAGACTCAGGAAAACATTGAATGGTCTCAAATAGGCACCCCGAGCTTGGTACACCATGATCGACAATTATCTCACGGATTGGGCTTCACCAAAAGTGAAGTAGATGCGAGCTTGTATCATATTTTGGTAGAAGGTAAATTTATTATTATCATTTTATATGTTGATGATTTAATGTTGACATGTGATAAAAAAATTATAAGTTCTTGCAAGGGAATTTGAGATGAAGGACATGGGTCTCATGCACTACTTCCTCGAGATGGAAGTATTGCAAGGCAATGGAGAATTATTTTTCTCAAGGAAATTATACCAATGAGATACTACAAATATTTCTCATTGAGAGGTGTAAATCCATGGAGAAACCTCTAGTGACCAACTGGAGGAAGATGAATTCCACTTCAGGTGAAGAGTTGAATGCTACCATTTATCAGTAGCTAGTGGGTTCACTAATGTATATTGTGAACACATGACTAAATATGTTCTATGCAGTCAACTAGTTGAGCCAAGCTATAGTTAGGCCAACCAAATTATATTGGAAGGAAAAAAAACATGTTGTACGGTATCTCAGAGGCACTACCCAAAATGGGTTATGGTACAAACAGACAGAGGGAGTGAAGCTGCATGGATTCACAAATGAAGTTTTGGCAGGAATTCCACCCATCCAAAAGAGTACAAGTGGAATTTTCAGTGTTAGGTCCATAGTGGTTTCCTGGTGCAACATGAAGCAAATACCTATGGCGCTTAACTCGGAAGAAGCAGAATGCATGGATGCAAGTTAAGAAACATGTGAGGCGATATGGATGAGAAAGATACTTGTGGGATTGTTTGGTTATATGATGGATGCAACTATGATTTATTTTGATAATCAAAGTTGCATTAAGCTCTCTGAGAATATGGTATTTCATGATTGATCTGAGAATATATATATCTGGTATCATCATTTACAGGATTGTGTGCAGAGGCATATAATGTTGCTACAATACATTCTGAAAGAGGAACAATGTGCTAACATCTTGACAACGTATTCTTTAAGAGGGAAGTTAAATTTCCATAGTTGCAGGATAGGGGTGGTTGATAATACCTTTCTTGCTAAGAGGGAGTGTTGAGAAGTGTAGCAAGAAAGTCTCAATTTGACTTTGACTTGTCAAATTGAGAAAATTTGAATTTCCATATCAGCAAACAACTCGGAGGTAGTTAACTAAGGTGAAATGGATCTTGTCACTTAGTTAGCCCAAAAAATTCTAGTTAGAGGGCTTGAAATTCAGTTACGAATGTGTGATCACTAATTTGTAGCAATCAAGGTTAGTTATTTCCAATTGTATTCATATAAACTACTTCTAAATGTTAACTAAGGTGAAATGGATCTTGTCACTTAATTAGCTCAAAAAATTCTAGTTAGAGGGCTTGGAATTCAGTTACGAATGTGTGATCACTAATTTTTAGCAATCAAGGTTAGTTATTTCCAATTGTATTCATATAAAATACTTCTAAATGTTGATATAACTAGTGGAAGGTTAGTTGTGCAGTGGGACAACAATATAACTTAGTGATCACCCAATTAACTGATCAATTAACCAAAAATAGCTAGTGCATGCATAGAATCCAAGTTCCCAAGTTGTGGTGGAGATTCAAAGGCAGTGTAACATCAATTGTAAACTAGACTTGAGTGTACGCATGTTGCACGTAGTCAAAGGACCAACCTTGGGAATTGCACAATCAATTGGAGGAAAATGCCAAAACAATAGGGGCCTAATTCCTCAGGATTTTCACAAGGAAATAAGAGCTCAAGCAAAGGAAAAAATTGACTAAGTCTGGGTCAAAGATTCTCATTGAGCAGAGAGATAGGTTATTCACTTGCAGGTTGTGCTCAGTGCAGGAAAGCAATTGTAATAAATTCTCTATTCATATGATTAATGTAAGCATGCTTAAGGGGCTTTTACCGGTTGGTTTCCCATAGAAAAATACCATGCATGCGTGGTTTTTCTTATTGCATATTTGCGAATGTTGTTCTAAATTGTGAATTAATTTCCAAAGAGAAGTAGAGTAGAATTTTGTCTCTTTATTTCGATTGAAATTTCTTGAGCAATTGCAATTCTATCATCATATTTCTACACATATTTGGGGTGGGTGCCTCCAAGAGGTTAGTTCTTGCAAATATATGTAGCAGATTGAAGAAGAAGAAGAAGAAGAAGAATTTTTGGTTTTCTCTCATAAGAGTTTCCATGTAAAATATTGTGTCCTCTTGTGTTGAATTCATGATGGATTTTTGATGCATGGTTTCATTTATTGTTATGCTACAAATTGTTATGGTACATTTATACATGTTTTTTATTGATTAAATTCTTTGAAATGATAACTTTTACACTACATTGATTCACCCCCTCTGTGATGAAACAATCTCACAAAATAGAAGAAAAGATAGATCAAAAACTTAGAATTAAACCACTTCGAGGGGGAAACCTCATTTACATTACATAAATGAACAATTCTTGGATGATACAAATGAAAAAACCTCCTTTCTATATATAGGAGTCCAAGGGGTCAAAATATAATCCTAGCCGACATAATAATAACAATGTAAGGGCACAACGATAACAATAGTGGGATTCTATGAGGCACAATAATAATAATATGGTGACTACATGGGCACAACAATAATAATAAGGGGATATACTAGCAATAAAAATAATGTTATACACTAGTATTATAGGGTCCTAACATGCCCCTCTCCCTCAAAAAAGTGTTGTCCTCAACGCTTAATTAGTTCTAGATGCTTCTGTATAAAATTCTCATCCTCCCATGTGGAATCTTCAGCTGGTAAGTTCTTCCACTTGATGATATACTCTAAAATTGATCGATTTTGTAGTTGTCAAGTTCTTGTTTCTGTGACTGCTTCAGGTTCCAATATTATTTTTCCTTCCTTGTAAAGTTATGGTAATATTGTTTAAACTGCGACTTACTCCATATGTAGTATCCATGTTATCAGATTCTTGCCATAAAAATTCCTCATATCGATATTTGGAATATGGTGGGTATTAAATAAAACATTAGAGTATATAAAATCATGATTAACATTTCTTTTATTCTCATCAGAAGTTTCATCTACTACCTTTTCTCCCTTAGGAAGCTTTTCTTGTAGCAACTTTTCCAAACCTTCCTTCAAACCTTCCATGCCTTTCTTCAAATATTCCATGTTACCTTCTATACCATCGATCTTAGCTTCCATGCCTTTCATGTCATCCTTTAACCCATCCATATTATCTTCCATGTCTTATTTTAAACCATCTATGTCACCTATTAGTTCACTTTTGGTTGTTCTATGTGAGAGCAGAATTTTTTACACTTGGTCTCGTAATTTTGATATATCATGTTGCAATTCTTCCTCTTCATGCACCATAGTATAGTTTTCTGAGGGATTAATGGGTGCATAATTCCTTTTTGGAGGCATTTTAGAACTCAATGATAATATCTATGCATCGATATGCCTTTGGAATCACTTCCAATTTTTTTTTAAAACACATGTTATGCAACTTTTTTTAAAAAAATACACACAGTTTTCTTGCTTTTAGGATCATGATCTTGAAATGGTTATAACTTTTTAATTTAGGCTCCCCAAGATCGAAAATTAGGTGCTATAGTATCCTTCTAAGTCTTCTTTTCAATACCACAGGCAAGACCTGATTTGGATTCTTCAAGACAAAGTTATGCCCAATCTCCCACAATGACTTGATTATGGAATTATTCAGTAGAGCTAAATTTTCCTACGTGCCACATGTCACTGTTTCATCCTTCGGCTCTGAAATCAATACAAAGGAAACTACAGTCTGCACACTTGCGACCATTTTTTACCAAATTTAAATCTGATGCCTAAAATGAAAGTTATGACGATTTTCCCTTGGTCAGCTGTTTGAGATGAAATTCTGGAGCTTACAAAAACCCTAACTTCCTCAGATCATATATCCTCAAATATAGCAAACGAATATCTAAAATTTTGGCATGAAGTTCCTCAGGTTTTTGACTTAAATATATTTTTTTTCGGCTTCTAAACCTTCGTATAAAATTTTTTATAAATAAAATTCCAAGATGACCTATTTGAAGCAGCGAAACCCTAGAATCCAAAGCTTTGATACCAAATGTTATGAAACCAACTCATAAAATAGAAGAAAAGATAGATCAACGACATAAAATTCAGCGAATTTGAGGGGGAAACCTCCTTTACATTACATAAATGAACAATTCTTGGATGATACAATTGAGAAAACCTCCTTTCTATATATAGGAGTCCAAGGGATCACAATATAATCCTAGCCGACATAACAATAACAATGTAAGAGCACAAAAATAACAATAATGGGCTTCTATGGGGCACAATAATAACAATATGAGGACTAGATGGGAACACCAATAACAATAAGGGGCTACATTAACAATAACAATAAAGGGATACACTAGTATTATAGGGACCTAACACCCTCCTCTTAGTTTAATTTTGGTCTAACAAGTGATTTTAGAGTAGGTGCCTTCAAGAACAATTAAATATTGGAAGGTGGATCCAAGGAATCCCGGTAACATGGAATATAACAATGCAACTTTAGTCATGCTTTTGGAATTTTAATTGAAAGAATTCAAAATGAAGTATGGAATCCTATGAAAGTAGATAGGATAAAGGGAAAATAAATTAATTAGAGAAAGAGATGATGATTTTTTCTTTCTAAAAAATAAGATAGATGAAAAATAAAATCAACAAAGGAAAATTAGGAAGAAATCCAGGTTAACATAAGCAAAAAGAACACTCATCTAGGTGCGTTTATGGTTATTGTTATATGATATACATTTGGTCATAAGTAAGCTAATTGTAGTTATTCAAGTAACCTCTCTAGAAGCATGGGTGGTAAAAGTGGAAGAAACCATTTTCAAAGTCATATTGAATGTTTTATATGCCACAATTTTGGACACATGGCCAAGGATTGTAAAATTAATCAAAGAAAGGAAGGGTTCCTCCCTAAGATGTGGAAGAAAAAAGAAGGTATGATCTCTTGCTATATGATCAAAAGTAAGAAAAATAAATCGTATGTTGATAGTGGCTGCTCAAGGCACATGACTGGGGATCAAAACAAGTTTACCAACCTCAATGAGATAGATGAAGATAAGGTAATCCTTGGAAATAATGCATCTACAAGAATCACAAGAAAAGGAACTGTCAACTTTGATAATGGAAGTACAAATTCCAATACGTTTTGTATGTGGAAGTATTGAAACATAATATTTTAAGTGTTAGTAAAATGTGTGATCAAGTGTTCGATGTCACATTCAACTCACAAAAATGTGAAATTAGGAACACAGATATTGGTAAATTGGTCTCAAAATCGATAAGGACTAATGGAAATGCATATATCCTTGAAAAATTATAAATTGAAAATTGTTGCAATGGAAATATAGATGAAATTTTTCCATGACATAAAAGGTTGGGAAAACCTAGTTTTGACAACTTGGTAAAGTAATAAGAACGAAAACCATCAAGGATATGCCTAGAATTTGAAATCCTCACAATGATGTCTACAAAGCATGCCAATTCGGGAAACAAGCCAGAGTATTCTTCAAGACAAAAGAATATTCGATAATCCAACCATTGGAAATTATTCACACATATCTTTGTGGACCAACCAGGACACGTGCTCCAAAAGGAGAAAATGATTTTATGTTGGTTTTTGATGATTTCACAAGGATGGATTGGGTTATATTTCTTAAATAAAAATCTAAAGCTTTTGAGAAATTTAAGAATTTCAAGGCTCTTATTGAAAATGAAATGGATTTGAAGATTAAATGTCTAAGGATATATAGAGGAGGAGAATTCACCTCCCATGAATTCAATGAATTCCGCGAACTTCATGAAATTAGGATGCACTTCATTATTGAAATAACATCTCAAAAAAATGGTGTGGCTAAGAGGAATAATAGAACAATTCAGAATATGGTGAGATCTCTTCTTTTTGAATCTCAACTACCATATCATTTTTTGGGAGAAATAATAAATACAACTCTGTATATCTTAAACATAGCACAAATCAAAAGCACTAAAAACCCTTATGAGCTATGGAAAGGAAGACCTCGAACAATTAAGCATTTCAAAGTTTTTGGGAGAAAATGCTATATTAAATTAAATGAAGAAAATCTTGGGAAATTTTAAGCCAAATCCAATGAAGGAATATTCCTAGAATATTCATATCGAATCAGAGGGTACATGTGATAGAACAAAAGAACACGAGAAGTCATTGAAAGCATTGATGTGAAAATAAATGAAGAATTACCTCATAATGAAGCCCTTCCTCAAGCTCAACCTCATCTTGTTATCTTCCAAGAATCCACATAAGAAGAACACAAATATGATGAATTTGAATAGGATCAAAGAGAGGAAGATGAGCCTTTGCACACATATTCTCCATCTAGATATGTATAGAAAAACCAAATAATAAAAAATTTGGAGACAAAGATCGAGGAATTCAAAGAAGAAGGAAGCTTTTAAATGCATCATCTCAAGAAAACATCGCCTTTTTGTGGAGCCCCAAAATTTTGCACAACCCAACAAGGATGAGCATTGGGTTGAATCCATGAATGAGGAGTTGGATGAGATTGATAAGAATCAAACTTGGGAATGTGTTCCAAGACCAAAAGATAAAAATGTAGTTGGAACCAAATGGGATTTTAGAAACAAGTTCAATGAGGATGGGCATGTTTTGAGAAATAAATCAAGACTTGTATGTAAAGTATATGCACATGTTGAATGCATTGATTTCGAGGAAACATTTGTTCTAGTGGCTCAACTAGAAGCTATTAGAATGTTCCTAGATTTCTCTTGTTTAAAAGTATTCAAATTCTTTCAAAAGGATGTAAAGTCAACATTCTTGAATGTAAAAATCAAGAAAGAAATATATATTGAATAACCAGATGGATTTCAATCAATAGAAGAAAAATATTATGCATACTAAAGAAATAATTTATGGTTTAAAACAAGATCCCAGGGCATGGTACTCCATATTGGATGGTTATCTTCAATAATAAGGTTTCAAAAGAGGTTCCACTGTCATCAATTTTTATATCAAGATTAAAAGAGGTCACATATTGATCATTGTTATCTATGTGAATGATATCATTTTTGCAGTGACGATGACTCCATGAGCAAGATATTTGCATCCAATATGTAGAAATAATTTTAGATGTCCATGCTAGGAGAATTATCTTTATTCCTAGGATTACAAATTAATCGATTCTAAAAAAACATTTTCATGTCTCAGTTAAATACCTTAAATAAATTCTAAATGTTTTTGGAATGGATAATTGTGCCTCATAAGGACTCGCATGGTTACAGGTTGCAAACTAAACAAATATGATGAGTCTCTTGAGATAGAACAAACTATGTAGAGGTGAATGATCAACAACATTTCGTATTTAACAACATCAAGGAAAAACATCATTCAAAATATGGAATTGGTAGGCATGTTTCAATCATGTCCAAAAGAATCTCATGTAAATGATGTTAAAAGAATATTCAGGTATTTACAGGGCACCAAATTTTAGATTATGGTATCCCAAGGGGAAAAAAACTTACTATATTTACTGGGCACCATATTTCAGATTATGGTATCCCAAGGGAAAATAAAATGTACTCTTAAGGCATGTATAGATGTATATTTTGTAGGAAGTTTGGATGAAAAAAATAGAATTAGTGGAGGGTAATTATTTCACAAAAAATTCCTAGTAAAAATTAATCCTTTGCCTATATATATAATGCTAGAGAATAATATATTGTGGCAACTACGTGTTGTACTCAAGTTCTATGGATGAAGCAAAATTTGAAGGAACTTCAAGAACATAGCAATTAACCTATCGCTATCATATGTGATCATACCAATGCAATTAATGTATTAAAAAATATTGTCATGCACTCAAAAATAAATCATATTCCCACAAAGTATCACTTTTACGAGAAAAAAACGTTGCAGATCAATCAATTAGAATAGAATACATTCAACATAAAGAATATATTTTTGATATATTTACTAAGCCATTGCCACGGGAAGGTTTCAAATATCTTAGGAAAATGATAGGAGTGGTCTCTTCCTCTCTAGAAGGACTATCTCACTAATCTAAGCCAATAGTAATAGTAGCCATTTATAAGAGCTTATGTACAAAGGAAGCATGGTCCCAAGGAGAGACTCCATCAAGTCCACAGGGAAGTTAAAGAATAGTTGGACAGCATAAACATTAATTTAAATATGAATAAATCATAAAGAAAACACAATATTGTGTTCCAGTCACATGTCATTTAAATGATTTCAGCAAGGTGTGTTGGAAATTTGGTTGCAAAATTAAATTTCTAATCATGATAATTAATTGTGACTATATATATATATATATATATATATATATATATATATATATATATTGTGTTCTTCCATTAATTTTTACTTAATTCATTAGGTCATCAAGCAATTATACACATATAATGCACAAAAAAACAAGGAGCACCAAAAATTAGGCGAGAGGCCAAAGAAAAACCAAGGGAAAAACCCGTCGATCATTTCCTTATAAATTCTTCATCAAAAAAATAAATCCAAGTCAAAATAACCACAGTCTAAATTCCAATTCAACACTCTAAACTCCTTCCTGCAGATCATATTATACATATAGATATGCCTTTGTGTAGCTTGCATGATACACATATATTTTCCTTCCTCCAACTCACATCATAAACATAGAACAACCTTCCTTCAACTCGCATCACAAATAATATTTTTCCTTTAATAAGTTTACATATTACAGAGATTTTGTTCTTCATTCGACTCATATTTTACAGAATTTCGGAACTTCAATTGAATTGCACATCACAAAAGTAGGCACCTCAGAAAGCTAGCTCTAATTTCAGAAGAACTTGCCCCAAATTTCATGCTACATACATGAGTTTTCTCTTCCATATATGAGAACCAAATTTCTTGCCAAATGGTAGAGGATAAGTGCTAATTTATATTTGTTTCTTCATGCAAAGGGTCACTTCCTTTGTGCATACCAACTTGTCTACTGGGAGGGTCGACTTGGCAACTTGGTGAGACCAATGACACTAATTTTTTTCTTTTTTTATTTTCATAAGGCCATGAAGATCATGCCCTTTTACTTTCTATTTTGACAAAAATAAAGCATGAAGAAAATTCTACATACTAATAATAATTTATTCTTTTGTTTTTACATAAACTATGTATTGATATAATGCCACTTATGAAGACTGGACCTAATTACAATCTCTAACACTCCCTCTTAACTAGGGAGGTATTCATAATGATTCATCCAGATATTCTCAAGTTGAATACTTCTATAAGAAAGGATCCATATTGATAAGGATCAATGATGATAACATCATCATAACCAACATTAATAAATTACCAAGGCCTTGACAAGTAAGCTCTATCTCTCTACTAGAGCAGGGCACAATTTTGGGAGGCATTCAATAGGACACCACACTTCTTATTTGAGGCACACAATACATATAGGATCATCTAAGTATATCCTCATAGGACCATTTCTTAATCCCAAAGAAATTTCAGTCCACTGACCCATTCTTTATCCAAGTCCATGTACTTGAATTAGAGTGTTAGTCCTAATCGGTCACAATACATGACTCAAGAATGTTTATCCAATCCACCATTATCCTTATCCATGTCCATGTACTTGAATTACGACTGTTAGTCTTGGTCACAGTACATGACACAAGGAGAACCATGTGTCCAACCTCATTCCCTCTTAACCTGGGAGGAGAAATACACAAGCCTACACTTGTCTTGGAAGTACTCATAATTCCCTTATAACAACTACATGTTCAATTGTGTAGATAGGTTGTAGCTTCATGACTCCTATTTGCACCATGATCTCAAATCAAAAAGTGCATTGGTCTTCCATGAAAACTAGGTTTTGACAATAATCATACACCTTTGGTCATTACAAAGTATCACAATCGAATCAATCACATCATCAAACAATCCATCAAAAATTTTATGGAGTAAAAAATGCTTCACAACTAACTGCACAAACTACCATATCTACAATGCCTAGTGCAAAAAAATCATGATTTATCTTCTTCCAAGAGTCATATTAGATTTCAAATAGAAACAACCATCAGTATTACCTTTTCTCATCATAAACATTGTGATCCCAATCAATGCGACCTTGAATACAATGTATCAAGGAAAAAATCAACTACCAGTACAATGATGGATCAAAATGATGAGAATTGTTCAACTTCATCATATTTTTTTACAAACCATTAATCCAAACTTATGGAGGATCTTGATCAAAAAATTCCTTTGATAAAGGAATATTATATCAGTTTCCTTCCAAACCTTAGTTTTCCAAGCCAAGATCCTTTATGTCAAATTCTGCTTCCAACTCCCTCTAAGGGAAACACCATTTCCTTTGACTTCTTTTAGTCACAAGTAATATTAAATTGATTGCTCTCTTTGAACTTGGGAAATTCCTCATTCTTTGTTGAATTATTATAGTTTTCCCATCTTCTACCAATACGTAGGCAACCCTTGTCATCAACTAACAATTCTCATTAGTAGGTTATGGGTGAAAAAGTATAATTAAGCAAAGTACAAGAGACTATCAAAGATAAGGATAATGATAATAGTAGTAATAAAAGGAAATGAGATGTATAGTACTTATATTTTTATAAAAGTAAACTTACTCCTCATCAAGTACCTTTTCCACATCATCATCCATTATCTAGGGTTTCATATTTTAGGCAAAAGCAATCATTCCTAAAGGTTAGTCTACAAACCCTAGTCCTATTTTCTTTAATTATTTTGATTACAATTGTATGGATAGGGTTTTTAATTTCAAACCCTACAATTTAACCATACTTAATTTTTTTTGTCTGTGGTTTACAAACTCTATATGATTCAATATTTAACATCTTCAAAACCTACATATTACAAATTTTTATATTTTGCAAATATTCAATGTGTTAGCTGCAAACTCTAGAAATATCATTGACCAACCTTCTATATATGAAATGGATTTCATTTCATCAAAAAAATATAGTCTTCACATGAAAGGAAAAAATTCAAAAGCTAATAAATAAAATATGTCACAATTACTAATATGTTTATAAATACCCTTTTATAAAACATCACTATCTTTTAAAAGGTCCCCATATTGTTAGCTTATCCATGTTAATTTTTAGATGTGACTTTACCAAAACCTAGAAAACTTAGCATTATAAGCAATATAGTTAACATAAGTCATTAGTTGTAAATGAGCAAAAGTTATACACACCTCTTTTAGCCTTACCATTTCATCCTTGCAGAGACCCGATCCTTTAACTTTTATTTGATATGTATCATCTTCCTCCAACAAAGGTGCTTAAGATAATTTAGCCTTCAATGTATTAGAATTCATTTTAAAAACTTGTTTTGATGCCACATATGAGATGGTACAAAAGATATCCTCTAGGGAGCCCACAATATTGTCCATAAAATTTTCCATAAGATGCCAAATGTCTATCCACACTAGGGGCCCCAATTTTGTCTTTTATTTCAACCTATTAGACATAGACAAGACCTCACATTGATCATATGAATAGTGCCTCGCAGATTCATATATAAAAAATCTTTTATAACTTAAAAAAGAAAATATTATTAGCCTTATAACTTCACTTGGATTCTAAGATAAATAGCCTCAGAGCAGGCCCAAATCAGCACATAGAAAGTTCCATAAGAAGGTTCTTATTTCACAACATTAAAGAGCCATAGTAGGCTTGCTTTCTTAATTCCTTTTTAGGGGAGAATCATATTTTTAGGTCCCTATAATACTAGTGTAGCCCCTTATTATTAGTGTTAGTGTAGCCCCTTATTTTTATTGTTGTGCCCATGTAGTCCCCATATTTTTATTATTATGCCCCTTAGAAGCCCACTATTGTTATTGTTGTGCCCTTACATTATTATTGTTATGTAGGCTCTGATTATATTGTGACCCCTTAGATTCCTATATATACAAAGGAGGTTTTTTCATTTGAATCATTCAAGAATTGTTCATTTATGTAATGTAAAGGAGGTTCCCCCCTCGAAGGCACTAATTTTAAGTCTTTTATCTACATTTTCTTATATTTTGTGCGTTGGTTGCATAACATTTGGTATTAGAGCTTTGGATTCTAGAGTTTCGTTTCATCAAACAAGTCATCTTGGAATTTCACTATAATTTTTTTTTCTACGAGGCTTCATAATCTGAATTTTTGACCACATGTGTTGGGGTTCCTATGTTTTGGCCAGATTGGCAAGACCAAAAGATAAGACAACATCAAACCACTTTGGGATTCAAGGATCTAGCCCTCCTGAATCCATAGAGGGATCTCTCTATGAATGAGTTTAAAGATGTGATCTTTAAAACCTGAAATGTGATATTAGACTAGTTATGAAGAGCATGGGTTTTGTCTGTTTGTTTTTCGGTTGGGAAAATACATGATGAAGGTGAGGGAAGTTCAAAATAAAGGGTGAAGATGTATGCAAATGAAGGAATGATTCGGCTGACAGAAAAGGCAAAAACAGTTTTAACCCATTGGGCTATGGAGTCATAAGAGGATTTTAATTGGACAGCAAGGTTCAAGAAGGATCCATGGGGCAAGTCACTTATGTCAAAGGATCTCTTAAGTTGATTTTATGGAATTAAACATATAGGAAATGGAGAATAAAACAAATGAAGAACAGTGAACAGCCTAATATTAAGTAAGTGCTTTCAAACTATCTTGCTTCGGCATGTACTTAGGGAAAAACATAAAAGTATTCTGAGATTAGGTAAGTGCTTTGAAACTAGCCTGCATTGAAGTACTTTCAATTAGAAAACATTTTTAAAACAATTGGAATAGCTTAAGATCAGGTGAGTGCTTTGAAAATACCCTGCTTTCAGCATATTCTATAAGAAAACACAGATAATAATCACAAAGAGCAATCTAGATCAGGAAAGTTCTTTGAAACCAACCTACTTTAATATACTCTTTAAAGAGAACTTTCAAATGAAGAAAACATAGAAATAAAGCTTTCAGTAAGAGTAGGGTACTGTTGAGAGTAAATCCTAGCTCTATATTTGCTTTTCTTTATCAGATAATGTGGACAGAGTGAAAACGTTAAAGAAAATAACAATTGACAGTGAGGAACACATCACCATTGACATAAATCAGGATCCCATAAATCAGCAGCTTGTATTTGATGTTCAAACCAGTTACAATCAGCAAGCCCGGTGGGTCTCTACAACTTCAAACTTCTCATATCAGCTTATGTATCTTCAATTTGAAAACAAGGCATCAGTTGCTTCAGAAAACTATTACATGCAATCAGATGTACAGAGACCAACAAATTCTCGTCTTCTTCAGAAGTATTTATAGAAGAATGAGGAGGTGGGTATATTTCCTAGGGGTCAAGTATCATTAATTCTATAATCAATGCAATTCCTGGCCTTTGGGAACCAGGCAAGGCATAAGGCGGGAATGTAATCATTTCTAACTTTTCTTCATAACTTTGTTTCTTCCTTTCAAGGCCTAATGATCGAAAATATTTGCTTCTGGGCTGTTCTTAATCTTTAAAATGGTTTTGCTGACAATTAGAGATAAGATCTTTGATTTGTATTAATTGCTCAGCTGTCTTTAGGAAAACACCTCTTGTTTAGGTAATTACTAGGCCTTATTTGATTTGTGTGTGGCTACAGGGGTCACTGATATCTAGAAAGGTTGGCTTTTGGCGCTGGCGAGGGTTCAATTGGCCTCTATTATGGCGGTGGAGGCTTCTCGGACTGATAGATTTCTTTTTTTTATCCTAAAACACCTTTAATTTACTTGAGATATATGTTTTAGGTCTAATCAGGCCTAACCTGTGTCTTTCGGTCTTTATGACATCTTTATCCGTGGATTTAGGCTTTTGATTTGCTGAATGTGTGCCTTAATCCTTCAAACTGTGCTAGGAAATATTCAAACATGAGTTTCTGTTTTGGGTTACATCTTTAATACTGATAATCTTTGTTTCTGTTATGTATTGCTGTGTCTTGTTGATGTGCAGGGCTGCGTAGGGCTCTCAAAGCATCAATGCCCATGAAGCATCGACGAGACGTGGAGTTTGAACCCCACGAACGGTTTCCTTTTGATGAATCGAAGGCGTGAGAATCGCGATTCCCAGCCTTCAGATTTTTATTACATTATAAATGGAAAGACCATTAATCACCTACAAAACAATAAACTAATTAAGAAATCCTACGATTTTGGGTTGAATTGCTTCAAAGGTTGTGGGGAGGAGCGTGGACGTTGGATGGCATCATCCAACGGTCAAGATTAGTTAAGAGAAGGTCAAACAAAGAGCAGAGGAAAAATAAGTCAGAACCGTTGACCGCGCAGAGATCAATGGTGGGGATTATGCATTTAAAATCCTCTTGGTGGAAGGCGGAGGGCGATGGAATAATGCGGGAAATATCTGGGACCGTCCGATCCGGACATGTGGACAGCCCAGATACAATCGAAGGACTCATGATCGGAGGAGGAAAGAGGGAGGGTGTAACAAAACTCTCCGATGCGATTAGATGTAGACCGCTGATTTGAGGGCCAGATCAACGGTGGGGAATGAATCAAGAATTGGCGATCGGAGGTGGGCTGATGCGAGGGTGCGATCGGGGAGACCGATGCGATTGCGTGATTGGGGGATGGCCGATGTGATTGTGCGATCAAGTCATCGCAATCGAAGGTTTCAATGTTTACACACAAAAATACTTGCGTTTTCTCGGAAGTTCCAATGCGATAAGCGCTTGGATGGCTAGCGCTTGGTTCTAGTGCTGGGGCACATGGAGGGGAAGTGGTTTAAGGCTTAGCCCGAGGGGGCTTAACCCTTTATACAAAAATGTGTATTTTTTTTAATGATTTTTTCAATGTTTTTCAATGGATTGGGGGTTTCGGTGTAGTTAAAAAATAAGTTTTAAACTATGAAAAAATGAGTTTCATGAATGGAAGAAGGGGAATCATGAAAAAAGAGGAATTTTTATGGAGAAAAAGGGAAGAAAATGAAGGTTAGTTTTGAGTGGAGGAAGGGGAAAAATGATGATTTTGCTGCAGTCTTTTCTCATGAAATCAACGGAATTCTGAGTATATAATGGGAACAACAATGAAGATTTTGAACAGAGGCATGAGGCCTTCAAGCCTCTTTAAGAGGTAACATCTTCTTAGCAATAAAAACTTGTTTCTTGAAGACTCTAAAAAATGTTTTATCCAGCATTTGATATAACAAATTTATAGCTGGCTAACAACATGGAGACGAAATCTTGTTTAACATGGTGTAAACATTTAATATCTTGGTTCACTATATCTTCAGAGATATGATCTAGGGAAGTTAGGGTTTTTGCAGGCTCCAAAATCTAGTCTCAAAAAGGTGACCAAGGGAAAATAATCATAAATTTCATTTTAGGCATCAGATTTGAATTATGTAAAATGTGAATAAAAGTGCATAGACTATGGTTTTTCTTATATAAATTTAGGGGTGAAAGGAGAAACAGTGACACGTGGCACACCATACAAGTTTTGTCTACTGAACTAGTCTATAATCAAGTCATCATGGGAGATCATACATAATCATTTATTGAAGATTACAATCTCGGTCTGACTTGTGGGCTTGGAAAGAAGAATTAGAGGGCTACCACAGGACAAAAATTTAAACCTTGGAAATACAAAATTACAGAGATATAATAATTTCAATATCGAGCTCCAAAAAAGCAACAAAATTGTGTGTATTTTTTAAATTTTGCATGAATTTTGTTTGAAAAACAAGTTGAAGTGTTTCAAAGGGCATATTGAAGCATCATTATTAGAATTTGGTTCCAAAATTCCTCCAAAAAAAAAAATTATACATACATTAAGACCTAAAAAATATTTATTATGATGCATGAAGAGGAATAATTGCAACATGATATATAAAAAATACGGGACCAAGTGCAAAAATTTATTTCACAAAGAGCAACCAAAGGTGACGTGGGCGGTTTAAAATAAAACATGGAAGGTTTGAAGGATGGCATGGAAGATAATATGTATGGTATAGAATAAAAAATGAAAGGAAACATGGAAGATTTGAAGAATACTTTAAAAGTAGACATGGAAGGTTTGAAGGAAGGTTTGACAAAGTTGCTACAACAAATGCTTCCTAATGGCGAAAAGGTATTAGATGAAACTCATGATGATAAAAAAATAAGTGTTAATCATGATTTCATAGACTATAATGTTGTATTGAAGACCCACCATATTCCAAAGATCAATATGAGAAAGTTTGATGGCAAGGATCTAGTAACATGGATACTACATGTGGAGCAATATTTTGATTTCCATAATGTGCAACACACAAAAAAGGTATGCATTGAAACTTTTTATTTAGAACCCAATCAGTTTGTATGGTATCGATGGATTTGTTCTCATAAAATATTTTTCACTTGGTCAATTTTTACAGAGGAAATGATAGCATAGTATGAGGATACAAAGAGAAACACCTTTAGCTAATTGATAAATCTCAAACAAAAGGGTTCAATGGTTGAGCACATTGAGGACTTCCAAAAATTGAATATAAGGGTAAATTATATTCCAGAGGAGAATAGGATTGATGTCTTCATAGGGAATTTAAATGATAACATCCAACATGAGGTTCGCCTTTGGGAACCTGATTCACTAGAGAATTCATTCAGGTTAGCAAGTAAAAAATGAAAGAAAAATTATGGAAACAAGGAAGCCTACCACACAAAACTATAAATATGGAAGTGTTGTTACTCCTAGCCTTCCACAACCTACAAGTTTGACACCACAACAGTTGGAAAAAAAGAGAGAAAAAGGGCTTTGTTACAATTGTGATAGAAAGTACACTAAAGGTCATAAGTGTGTTGAAAAGAAATGATTTTACATAGATTGTGAAGAGGAGGAAGAAAATAAACAAGAAACTTCAAAATAAGAGGATATACACTAGGAACTAACCCTAGAGAAAGAATAGATGAATCCTACCATATCTTGTAATGCATTGACATAAATTACCACTCCTCAAAATCTCAATACAGAGGGACATATCAAGAAGAAAAAGGTAATAATGTTGATTGATTTGGGTAGTACCCATAATTGTATTCATTGTAAAATTACCAATGAATTGAATTGCTTCCCATATCCAACACCAGAGTGTCAAGTGATGGCTGCAAATGGAGGAACTATAAATTTCTCTAGAAAGTGCCATAATTTCAAGCTAAACATGGGGGAATATGTATTGAATAATACAATTCTTTCCATTCCAATGGGCGGTGTTGGTGTTGTACTAGGATTCCAATAGTTACAATCTTTGGGTACAATAAATTTTAATTTTCAAGAAATTTCCTTGAAATTTTTCTGGGAAGGAAACGAAGTTGAATTAAGGGGTATCACAGGGAAACCAAGAAAGATAATAATCTCTAATGGCATGAAAAATATTCTAAATAAATAATAACACAACGTAATTTCACAATTATGCTCACTAGAGGTTCAAACATCGAAAACATCTATTTCTCCAAATATCCAATAAGTCTTGGACAATCATTCCAAGGTATTTGAGTCTCCCAAAGGCCTCCCACCTATTTTTTATCATGATCATGCTATTCATTTGATTCCAGGAAGTGTTACTCCAAACATTAGGCCTTACAGATATCTTTATGCCCAAAAGAGTGAAATTGAACATATGGTTGCATAAATTTTAGAGGCTGGTATAATTCAACCTAGTCAAAGTTATTTTTTTGCTCCAGTAGTATTGGTGCATAATAAGGATGGATCATGGCGCATGTGTTTATATTACAGGGATCTCAACAAGCTCGCTATTAAAGATAAATTTACCATTCCTATCATTGATGAATCATTGGATGAATTATTGTAATATCCCAAAATGGAATAATGCATTGATACACAAACACAATATTTGTAACACAGAAAATGTACATGTAAGTTTATGATCAACATAGATATAGACATAATAGCTGAGCCATTTTATTATATAGGAGAAGATTCATTTACACAATGTACACAATATGAGTAGATCTAGCCAAAGATATGGCCTAGGATCACCCCGAAACATGCCAAAGTAGGCACTGCGTAACTGCAGAGCTACTGGAAGCAAATACTGCATTGTCCCTTCAGCAAAATATGAATATATGACTACAGGTTGAAAATGAAAATACAGATCTACGGAAATATGGATCTCTGATGATGCCAAGATTCAAGATCTGGGCTCTATGATGGATACCCAAGATAACCCAAAAAGGATTTTCGAGATCTACAAATTTGGAAAATCAACCTCCTAGAGTTTGATCCTTTGACTGTTGCGTTATGCAGATTTGAAGCTAGATATGAAAAATATATGGCTGAAATATGTCACAAGATCAAATCTAAGCTTGAAGGGCTGATCCCTTCTCTAGATCCACAAGCTAGAAGCTCAAGATCTAGCTCCTCAAACCTCCGATGAAGATTGTAGCTGCTGCTACATAAGTGCTCATAAAAATTGTGCTGTAAAGGAAGGAGGCTCTCTAGACTGCTGCTAAAATATGAAATATAGCTTAGAAATGATGGAAACAATGTATACAATGTGAAGGAATGGTCCTCCACTGGATTACTACCTGAAATGATAGCAACTTCCCTTCTCCATTGGATCTACAAGACTGGAATGCGCAATTCCTGAAGGGATTGATGCTGCTAGGAGATGAATAATAGATGGCTTGATGCCTGATATAGATCTGTAGCACGGGAAGGCTGATATTGAAGCTCAAGGTGATATGATGAATCCTTCACCGGTTCTTGAACTGAAATATTGAAGGACAACCTCCTCCTCTCAAACTGATATTCAGAAATCTGCAATTTCTGAATATGAATGTTCTACAGAAAGTAGGAAAAGATATGTGGCACCAATGCCTAATGTAGGATGAAGTAAAATCCTCTCCCAAGATATCACTCAACGAAAGAGGTGGGATTCTCGACTAGGAACACCCAGTGCTAAAAAACACTTGCAATCTTAGCTAAATAGCCAAAGAAAGCATGGAATGCCACATGAAAATTCTAGATCTAAACAGATCATACATCAACAATAATCTTCAACATTCCCTCTATGTTTCCTTCATCTTTATTATATAGTTTGTTAACCTTCTCATGCCTAGGCCCACCTCATAACTACGCTGTACATGTGGACATAGGTCTCCATGTTGACTGCGCTGTCTATCCATGATATCCATCATGTGTGAATGCAATGATCACCCTCTCCATCATGTGTGCATTAATGCACCACTTCCTCCATCATCTCATCATAAATTATCTATGATATTATATTTGATTCCTTCCAAGACCTTAGTTGATTGTATCAACCTCCATGATCTATCTCATTAATGAGACATGATCTCCACTCCTTTCACATTAAGTAGTTTCTCTACTACTCCATTATGTAGATCTAGATCTGAAATATGCACATACACACATCAAAAGTGGATTTTATTCATCTTTGAGGATTATGGGTCCCTCCACCCTTTTATTTACTTAATTAATTAATTTTATTAAGAACTCTAATATTCCAAATATCATGTGAAAATTTGGGAATATTACAGTCCTCCCTCGAAAAATGTTTCTTGTCCTCAAGCAACTGCAAAATTGGATGCTACAACAAACATCCTCCCTCCAAATGGCATCCTCATGTGGAAGGACTTCCAATTTGTTACAATGAGTCATGCATGTCAAGCTCCAAAGCTGCCTCTCTAGAATGTCTAGAATGGCCTCCAACTGAAAAGTTAGATACCCTTCCTCATCAATGAATCTCCAAGTGGAAACCATATGATGAACAAAGTTCTCCTCTATAAATGAGATACATAAAATGAAGTGGTTCATTCCCAAGGTGGAAAGTGCCAACTCATGAACTATATTCCCAACCCATGATACATAGAGTAGATTGCATCTATCAATGCTCACATCATTAGCCCTGTTGGCCATGCAGGAATCAAACATCACATCATCATAGTGAAAAACAAGAAGTAGAGACATATGGGAAAACATAAACAATGTGAAACCATATTCTCTCAATAAAAACCAATGCATCAAAGCCTTCGGCTGCCATGCTAGATCACCATGAAATCAAGTAAGAGAGCCATACTCTCTCAAAAGAAGCCACCGCAACAATGCTTCTTGTTGCCATGCCAAATCAATATCAATGAGAATATGAGAGCCATACTCTCTCAAAAGAAGCCACCTTAATAAGGCATATTGATGCCCCATCACGTCATCATTATACCAAGTACAATGACCATAATCCCCAAACAGAAGCCAATGCTATAAGGCCTCCTGTTGCCATCCTCCAACAATGTCAAGCAATGTATGGGAAGAATTCAGCCCATACTCTCCCAATAGTAACCATAGCAACAAGGATTCTTGTTGCCTCCTTGCATTATCATGATGCAAGTCATGGAGCAACAATATAGTAATGGACATGTGATATGTCTTATCAACATAACACAAACAAGCTCCCTTATGCCACATAATGTGAGAGTTATGCTTTCTCCCAAACCCAAGTACATACATGAACATGAGATACATCCCAAACAAAAATACATGTAAAGACATGAGACATATCCCAAACAAGAGTAAATACAAGGACATAAGATATAACAAGTGATGCCCAAACTCTCTCATCAACAACCAAAGTAACCATGCCTTTTTCTTCTGCATTCTTCCAGTGATGTGTAAGGCATGAATCAGAAAATTATGACTCATTGAGTGGTAGCCATACTCACCCAAGAGCAACCAGCACAACCATGCTTCTTGATGGTATGTGTCATAGATCTACAAGTGGTTTGGCAACCCGTTGCTCCATACTATCAACCATTCATCCCAATGTGGATGATGGATCTCATTCTACAAAAACTTGGTATCCTCCTATTGTAGGACACCAACCTCCTCAAACTGATGAAGAACTTTGCACTCCATGATATGTTGAAGTGCACCTCCAATGAGATCTCTCCATGAGACCTTCTTCTCATCAATGGCCCTCCAAAACCAATAAGGTTTTGGATCTGCTGTAATTAGAAGTCTCTCTTTGAGTTGTGAGATGCAAGTGTCATCTAGAAAGGAGAAAATATTTCTCATCTCAAGATGTCTACCATATATCATCTTTTCCTCCATTGCTTCATTAATGAAGCTGCCATGTGATTTCTTCCATGAGGAATGGGTCCTCTTCTTCTCATTGCTGCTCATTAACAACACTGTAGATCTACAAGGTGATACATGTGTTGTCTCAAAGCAAGGAACAATGCTGAACTCATAGCCAGCCATTGTACATAGGATCATACTCATCCCATTTTATGAAACTCCACATTTCAAATCTAGAGGTTGAATTTATTTCATCCATGACAAACGAGGATGGTTTTTCATCTCTTACTTGATTAGATCAAGGATCCTTTGTGCAGTGATATACTGCTGCTCCAAATCAGCATGATATTCTAAACCTTGGTCATGCAATAGCCCTGATGGCATGCCCCCATAAGTTTCAATAAGAGGTACTGAAACAATATGAGATGAAAGTGTATGTATACCTTGGATCAAATGAGATTCAGAAACATCTTGCAAGAACAGAAGAGTTTCTCCTTCCGGTGCAAAGGTCTCTCCAATTGTTGGTAAGTGTGATGGTTGCACTTCTACAAGTGTACCAGTGCTGGTATATGTCTCCTCCTCATCATGAATCTCATCAATCATGCATGGGGCTCAAAATGTCAAGAACTCAATACCATCTTGCAAATATGCAAGTGATCCTCCTCTTGATGTAAGCACATCTGCAACTGGTGGTGGTAGAGGCTCCTCCTCTTGAGTGATAATGAGAACATATTCTCTTGAATATTCATACACTATCTCCTTGATGATGGGATATGTCATTGGTTTCTTCCTACCATATTTATTCTTTTGTCTTTGCATAAAATATGCATAAGCATACACTTCCATGTGTGACAAGTGACTGAACCACCATTTTCTTGCTTCTCCCTCTAGGTGCAACGCTGCAAACTCCACAACCTCTCTTTCTGATATAGGATATTTCAGAAAGAATGAAAATAATTCTTCCCTCCAAGCCCTTAATGTGCTTGTGGAAGATACATCAAATGTAGGCAAGAAGAATCTATTCCTCTTTCTTCTATTGCTGCTTTTGGATCTCCTCTCTTTTTTGAGTTGCAGAAACTGTTGGAGAGAGAGAGATTCTCCTTTAATGCTCTAGGTTGTGACTTGTATTTAGACAAATATTCACTCAGGGTCTCATGCCCCAAGCCTTCATCATATTCAGACCATTCCTCTTTCTCAAAGAAAGTGGATCTAGTGGAATAATGTGAAGCTCCTTGCTTCTCCGGTCTTCTTTGTTGCTGAAAAGAAGTGCTAGGACCTTCTTCATCTTGAAACCTTCTTGAGGTTTCTCTTTGCCTTTCTCCTCTTGTTTCATTGATCTCCTTAGAGAGATCCTTCATAGATCTAAAGGAAGATGAGGCAAAACTTAATCCCTCCATAGTATATCTCTACTATCTGATTTTCTTATGTTGTCAAAATGTCCACAAGCTGAGCCAAAGGTCATGCTCTGATACCACTGTAATATCCCAAAATGGAATAATGCATTGATACAAAAAAACAATATTTGTAACACAAAAAATGTACATGTAAGTTTATGATCAAAATAGATATAGACATAATATCTGATCCCTTTTATTATATAGGATAAGATTCAATTACACAATGCACAAAATATGAGTAGATCTAGCCAAAGAGATGGCCTAGAATCACCCTGAAACATGCCAAAGTAGGCACTGCGTAACTGGAGAGCTACTAGAAGCAAATATTGTGTTGTCCCTTCAGCATAATATGAATATATGACTAGAGGATGAAAAGGAAAATTTAGATCGATGGAAATCTGGAGCTCTGATGATGCCAAGATTCAAGATCTAGGCTCTATGATGGATACCCAAGATAACCCAGAAAGGATTGTCCAGATCTACAACTTTGGAAAATCACCCTCCTAGAGTTTGATCCTTTGACTGTTGGGTTATGAAAATTTGAAGGTAGATCTAAAAAATAGATGGCTGAAATATGTCACAAGATCAGATCTATGCTTGAAGGGTTGATCCCTTATCTAGATCCATAAGCTAGAAGCTCAATATCTAGCTCCTCAATCCTCTAATGAAGATTGCAGCTGCTGCTACACAACTACTCATAAAAACTGCACTGTAAAGGAAGGAGGCTCTCTAGCCTACTACTAAAATATGAAATATAGCTCAGAAATGATGGAAACAATGTATAAAATGTGAAGGAATGGTCCTCCACTGGATTACCAGCTGAAATGCTAGCAACTTCCCTTCTCCCTTGGATATACAAGACTAGACTGCGCAATTCATGAAGGGATTGCTGCTACTGGAAAATGAATAATAGATGGCCTGATGCCTGATATAGATATTAAGCACTGGAAGGCTGATCTTGAAGCTCAAGGTGATAGGATGTATCCTTCACTGGTTCCCCAACTAAAATATTGAAGGACAACCTCCTCTCAAACTGATCTTCAGAAATCTGCAATTTCTGAATATGAATGTTCTGCAGAAAGTAGGAAAATATATGTGGCACCAATGCCTGATGTAGGATGAAGTACAATCCTCTCCCAAGAGATCACTCAAGGAAAGAGGTGGGATTCTCGACCAGGAACACCCTGTGCTAAACAACACTTGCAATCTTAGCTAAACAACCAAAGAAAGAATGGAATGTCACATGGTAATTCCAGATCTAAACAGATGATACATCAACAATAATCTTCAACATGCCCTCTATGTTGCCTTCATATTTATTATATAGTTTGTGAACCTTCTCATGCCTAGGCCCACCTCATAACTGTGTTGTACATGTGGACATAGGTCTCCATGTTGACTGCGTTGTCTCTCCATGATCTCCATCATGTGTGAATGCAATGATCACCCTCTCCATCATGTGTGCATTAATGCACCACTTCCTCCATCATCTCATCATAAATGCTCTATGATCTTATATTTGATTTTGTTGTGGCCACCAACAACCCCCCTTTTTATTTAGTATTATCACTAATACTAAATAAGTGGGGGCCCTTAGTCAAAAAAATTTAAAATCGATTAGTGCTTGTATTTCCTTTTTAATAAAACTTAATATCATAAACTTAGGAGAATACCCCTTGAAGAATCTTAAAAATCTTAAGTTTTATGATAAGGTAGGATAAAATCATTCCTTAAAGAAATATCGCATCGTAAAAAAGGTAATGAATACCTCCTTACAAGCGGAATTCTAAGATTGCGAGATCGCGATGCGAAACTATGCACTAAAAACATTTATCACATCGCATGCCTCAAATGTCGTATGTTACGCTGAAAAATCTCAAAACTGCCGATATGCGATGGCACATATCGCAAATCGCGTTTCGCAGAAAAACACATTAACGGATGTTTGTCATATGCTACGCTCCAACGATTTTTGCGATATTGTGATATTGCGATGTAGCGATATAGCGATTCTGCTATATTGCGGTATTGTGATATTGCAATTTCACGAGATTGCGATCTACGATACTACGATCTACGATATTGCGAAGCAAATCACAGATCGCCTTATCGTAGATCTTTAGGGCTCATTGTACGAAATTTTTTTTTCCATAAACCGAGGCCTGGTTATGCGCTTTAATGTTAATCAATGTGTGAGTTGTCAATCATTAATGAAATATGGTTTTGTTCTGATCGAAGAGTCATTGCACGTAAGGTGGTATATTTTATATGTCTTCGGCATTTAAAATCTTTCCCGTCACCTTTTTCCTATCATTATTCTCACTTCATTTGTAAACTGCAGGAACGAAGAACATAGAACTATACAAAGCAATATTCAAGATATTATGGGAAAGAAAGACAAAGCTCTGAGTTCTGAAGACAAAGAAATGACGCCCTTGTATACAGACACTGCTTGTAATAAAGATGCTGGTATTACTACTTGGGAAGGCATGTACAGTCTACTTGAGGAAGAGAATCCCAAAATAATGGAGGTTACAGCTACTGCAGGTTCACATGGGTCTTTTGAGGCGTCTATTACAGAGCTAGCTTGCTCGTTCTTACACCAGATAGCAGCGAGGCCAAAAATTCTTCCATACACAGACATGGTTAAATGGGTACTAGACAGCACTGACATCACAAATAGACAATTTAAGACTCAGGGTCAAGAACTCATTAGCTCATTCACTCCACAAGATTTGAGACTCATGTATCATTTACCAGAGCCACAACGACTTATAACAAATAGTTCATGGAGAAGTTTGCTAAAGAAAATGAAAACCTAGAAGAATGCACCAAGGACTGGTCAAGAAGGGACGAACCAGTAAAAAAGGATAAACATGGGTATCTACCAAAAGTACAGCAACTCCAGACAGGCTGGAGACAGAAGGCTCAAGAAAAGGCAGAATCAATTAAAATATTAACTAAGTTGAATTGGGATTCTTACTGGGCGTATTTGGTAAAACCACACAGCCAGTGCATGACTCTCAAATGTATCATCAATTCTACCGAGAAGATGGCGCCAGCTCTTGCCGATTCCTTTTTCACAGGACAGTTAAAGTCGGAAGTCGGCCAGTCGACTCTTCTCAAACAAATGCTGAACGCTTGCGATTTCAAGGAACAGATACACAAATATTTAGTTGTTAGTTTTAGTTTTAGATTCAGTGTTAATATCAATTTTGCTTTATTTTTGCCTGAAATGAGGACGGTCCTTTAAACCGTATCCTACATTTTTGTAATAAATTATTTTTAGATTTAGTTAGTAGTATTTAAACCCTTCTCATGCATTTAGAGAAGGGTCCTGAAATTTGTCAAAAACTTGTCCTCAGAACATGCACTTTTGTACCCTCCGAGGAGGTTTTGATGAATGAATGGAAAAAAATTTATTGATATCTGCGTTTAATATCTACTACTGATGTTGCACTTTTGTACTCTTAGTGGATGTTGGATTAGGAAGAGATAAGTCATTATTGCTTGAAGCTCATGAGTAGAAATAGTTATAAATGGTACTTTTATCTCTTAACTATTTTTGCCTTTGTGTTAAAGTGATATTCATGTTCAGTTGTTTATATATTGATGCGTGAATGCTTGAGTTATCATTTGGCACTTCTGTATGGTGATAGCTATTTATTTATGCTTAATATATGAGTAGCTTATTATGCGATATGTTTTTCACAATTGTTTCATCTAACTTTTTATACGAAGTGGTTTATCTCTATTGAATTCTTTTCTTATAACAGTTGAATGATATTTATTACCAATTGTTATTTTAAATCATTTTAGATCGCATAATGGAAAGATTACATCCTGGGTTAGTGTAGAATTAGATATTTCTATTTATTAGAATACAATTGCATGTTATTAGATTAGAGTTAGAATAAAAGCATTTTACTTAGGAACTTTTAGAAAGGAAATATCAATTCTCAACATACACACACACATATTGGGAAACTGGTCCCATATCCCCAGTCGGACCCACTATACCAAACGGAAAAGGAGCTGCTAACCAAGGTCCAGACCGGGTGGGTATCCCCCTTGTTGTAGACCCGATTTTCCGGGCTTCAACATATTTGGCGCTAGAAGGAGGGCCCCGAACTATGAATGGCAAGTAAGTCAAAATCTAAATACCATTCTGAGAGTAAATCGCCCTCACCATCTCCCCCGACTTCCCCATCGCACTTAGAATATTTAAATCTAGAGCCAGAAGTCGAAAGAACAATAGCCACTGCCACAAACCCTGAATTTTCAAAAGAATATGCTATTGAACCTCCTGAAGTTGAATCTTTGATCCATAAACTTCAGCGATTTTCAATATCACCTCAAAGATCTGATAAAACTCAAGGCAGTGTGACTTCGCAATATAACCCTGCGCATCCTCTCACCAGATTATAGAGTGAAAAGTTTGGTGTTCAGCCAACCGAGTTACCTCTACCTACAAGGAAGAGAGCAAGAAAATCACCTAAAGGGTCTGATAGCGAGACTCTTTCATCATCATCATCCATCTCAACCTCTTCACCGCGAAGTCAACCATCCACCCCTCCACTTCAGATTATTGTCCGTCAGTCCACTGGAACTTCCACATCTCCTTCTCAAACATCTGGAATTGTAATATTCTCATCTTCCCAACCGCAGGGATCATCTTCTGCGCTTTCCTCTGTTGGTAGTTCAACGATGGCCCAATATCCATGGAATAACCCAGGGGCAGTCTTAATGCCTGCGCCCTTGAGTCAAATACCGGCCCATCTTGAAAAATGGCTGCCTAGGTTTAATCCTTAAGCAGGAATGCTAGCAGAAGAACATATAAATAACTTTATGTTGTCCATAAATCTCAATGGAGTTACCAATGAAGACGTTGTTGTCCGAATTTTTCCCCATACTCTACAAGGAGCAGTCGGATCATGGTATTTCTCATTACCATCTGGATCTATCACTAGTTGGGATATCTTCCAAGATCAATTTTTTACTAAGTTCGGTGATGACAGGTCTACGACGACACTGATCAATGACCTGTCTAACCTTAGGGTCGAGTCAAAAGAAACTGTCAAGGATTTTAATTCATGTTTCAATAAATTATTAAATAAAATTCCTACTGCTTCCAAGCCTAGCGAAGAAGTGCAAAGTGATTGGTACATTTCTGCTTTACCATAAAACATAGCAATCTTTGTTGATAGGGCTAACAAAACAACTTTAGCTGACAATATGAAGGAAGCAATAGCAGTAGAGAAACGTATCATAGCCCTAGAAAAGAAAAACGCGATAGAGCAACGACAATCCAAGAAGGTTACTTTTAAGGAAGACCCCAAGAAAAAACAATCAAAATATCCATTCGATTTAGAAGGATTGCAGAAAGTTCTGAAAACCATGTCCAAAAAAATGGTTGACATTAAGAAACAAGTGGCAGAAACATCTTCTAAAAAGTTGTACAAGCCTTATAGAAGAAACCCTTCAACCGATTCAAAGCGACCAAATGCTATCACAAGTGCTGAATCAGAAGAAGAAGAGGAGGAGATTGCTACTGAAGAAATTACCGATGAAGAAGAAGTTGTAGAGGTACAATGTATGTGGGATTTCATCCTCCCAGATGAAGAAGATCAAGAGGCATCCTCGGTTAGCACTCGAAGTAGAAATAAACTTGATCCTCCTCAACCTACTCCTAAGCCAAAGAGCGCAAGCTCAATGACTAAGGATAAAGTTGTAGCCAAGAAAATGACATCTAAAGCGACTCAAACCAGCCCAGTCCAAACAGATTCATCAACTCCATCAAAAACAATGATCGTTTCAGATGAAATGGAGTATAATATCATAGAAGACATGAAGAAGACTAGGGCTAACATCACTTTTTATGAATTGAGCAAGTTAAAACACCAGCAAAAGGTACTTTTGAAAGAATTACATGCTATACCAGAAAAACCTCTGCCCGCCCCTGTAATCTCTCAAGCATCCCATGAAATGGGAAGACCTCCAACTAATGTGATTAATAAAATTGATCTAGAAAATATTGCTTTAATTGGAGGAAGGTCGAGATCTCATACTCCCCCATTTCTTCTTACTTATGAAGTTTTCAATAAAAAATTGCATAATTGCTTAGTGGATTATGGAGCTTCATCTAATATTTTACCAAAATCAATATGTGCAAAGTTGAACATTCAACCACAAAAATATGCTATGCGCATAGTTCAGCTAGATCGATCACATGTTGAAGTGATCGGTGAATTAAATCAGGTTACCATAAGGCTGTCATCTAATCCAAAGGTATGTCAAGTTATCGACATTTTAGTTGCAGATTTTCCAGAATTTTATGGCTTAATTATTAGCAGAGATTGGTCATAAAAACTTCATGGATATTTTGCAACTGATTGGTCGCACATGTGGCTCCCTTACAATGGTAAACCAAATCAGATAAAGGTTGAGCGAGAAAAACATCAGAAATACATAGTAATAGAACTGGATGGAGAAAATGAACCGGTAGCATACAACAATAATATCATTGGCAACTACTCAGTTGATTCTTTCTTAGGAAATTTTAATGCTCATATTTAACCTTACTTAGAACATTCTGTTTTATCTCAAGTAGAAAATTTTTCTCAAACAGATAGTTCTAAATGTATTAATTTTATAGATTCTCTAGTAAATAAATCTTTATTTTGGAAGTTATTTTTTGATGGTTCTAAGTCTAATGAAGGAGCAGGAGCAAGATGCGTGTTTATTAGTCCAGAGGGAAATAAAACTATGCTAACTTGAAGACTCGAGTTCAATTCCACCAATAATACCGCAGAATACGAGGCTTTAGTCCAAGGATTATACAAAGCAATCGGGTTAGACATAAAATATTTACAAGTTTTCGGAGATTCTGAAATTGTAATCAGACAGGTACGCAATACTATACATTGTTTATTAGGTCATTTAAAGAATTATCAATCTTTAATTCAAGATCTGACTGAACACTTTATAGCATTTAATATTTCATCAATCCCCAGGCTTCAGAATGCTAGTGCAGACCTCCTAGCTAACGTAGCTTCCAAGCTCATTCCTTCAGAAGACTATAGCCCTGATCGATTTTCAATCGAATTAATCTTTAGACCCTCGATTCCTGATAACATTACCAATTGGAGGATTTTCAACGATGATCCTGATGTTTTAAGCTTCCTCACATCTGAAGGATCTTACACCAATTAGATAATTGATGAGGACCAACATGACAGACAATTGAAACAAGATAGCACTAATAATGCTATGCCAAAGTCAGTAGTCAAGTTAGAAGACCTTTATGATTTGAAAGATCAATTCAAAATATCTACCAATTCAAAACTACAAAGTTCAACTTTGAACTATGAATTAGTAAATCTAGAAACTGATACCAAACCACAGAATATCAACCTAGGCCTTGGCCTAGCTCCTAAAGAAAAATTAGCGTATGTTCGTCTTTTGAAACAATACAAAAGTTTCTTTGCTTGGAACTACGATGAACTCAAAACTTATGACACTTCTATCATCCAACATACTATCCCAATGATAAACGATGAAAAACCTGTCCAGTAAAAGCTGAGAAAGATCCATCCCAATTTAGAAAACCAGATCAAATCTGAACTCAATAAGTTATTGAAAGCCAAAATCATTTTTCCTGTTCAACATTCTAAATGGGTTTCCAATATGGTTCCTGTTAGAAATAAGAACAGTGACATTAGAATTTGCATTGACTTTCGAAATCTTAACAAAGCCTGCCAAAAAGATAATTTTCCTTTGCCTCCCATGGAGCAAATACTGCAAGCAGTCGCAGGATCAGAATTAATGTCCTTCTTAGATGGTTTCTCTGGTTACAACCAAGTGTTGGTCCATCCTGATGATCAATTGAAAACCACATTCAGAACAAAATGGGGCACTTACGCATATCAAAAGATGCCCTTTGGTCTGATCAACGTTGGTGCCACATTTCAGAGAGCCATGGACATCACATTCAAGGGATTCGTTAACAAATCAATGGTAATTTACTTGGATGATATAACTGTATATTCCAAGAAACGAGGCAATCATCTTAGAGATTTAAAACAGATCTTCCAACGTTGTCAAAGGTCTGGAATTTCACTTAACCCGAAAAAATCATTTTTTGCATTAAGTGAAGGAAAACTTCTTGGATTCATAGTGTCAAAATATGGAATTCATATTGATCCTGACAGAATCAAGGAGATTTCCGAAATAACGGAATTCATATTGATCCTGACAGAATCAAGGAGATTTCTGAAATACCCCTACCTCACAACAAGAAAGCTTGCAATCTTTCCTTGGCCAGATTAATTTTGTAAAGATATTTGTGCCAGATTTTTCAAGAATTGTATCTTCTTTACAAGCAATGATTAAAAAGAACTCAAACTTCAAATGAGGCCAAGATGAATATGAAGCATTCAATCTGATCAAACAAGCAATTGTTAATGCTCCATCTTTAGCAACTCCAAATTTTTTTGATCCTTTTATTTTATATACATTTGCCTCTGATAGATCATATGTTGCGATACTCACTCAAGCAAATCAAGACAAGGTAGAAGCCCCAATTTCTTTTTTCAGTTCAAATTTACAGGGGGCTAAGTTAAATTATTCAGATGTAGAGAAACAAGCTTATGCTGTTTTCAAAGAAATTAAATATTTCAGACCCTTTCTACTTAAAACCCATACAAAAATCATAGCACCGTTTCCAGCGGTAAGAAATCTCTTAGTATAGAAAGATGTGGGTGAGAAAAGAGCCAACTGGGTTACTGCCTTACAAGAATATGAGCCAATATTGTAAGAGGTCAAGGCTTTTGCAAGAGGTCAAGGCTTTTGAAAAATGCTAGCTGGAGCATCGCTTATTTCCGAAATACCATCTGCAGAGATACAAATGTATGAGGTAAGCCTAAACGATGTTGAATCATTATATGCTGATATCATATTTTATCTAAAGAATGGATATGCTCCTCCAAATCTTGATTACACCAAGAAAAGAGCTCTAAGGTTGAAGGCTAAACAATATCATCTTGTGAATGATGTTCTTTTTAGAATGAATTATGATTCTGTTCTCCTTAGATGTCTTGAGAAATATGAAGCTGAAAAATTCTTGCAGGAACTCCACGATGGGCCAGCAGGCGGAAATTATGCTAGAGATGCTATTGCACATAAAATCCTCCGCGCAGGATATTACTGGCCCACACTATTCAAAGACTCACATAGCCACGTAAGGAAATGTCAATTTTGTCAAACCGCTGCTGGGAGACAAAAGAAACCATCATTGCCACTGCAACTAGTAAACATTGAGCAGCCTTTTGATCAATGGGGATTGGACATAATAGGTGATATCGTTCCTCACTCTTCTAAACAACATAGGTATATCCTTATAGCAACTAATTATTTTACTAAATGGGTAGAAGCAGTTCCTCTCAAGACGGCTAATGCCTAGCATATCATCGAGTTCATAGATCAGTTCATAATCACCAGGTTTGGTTTACCTTCTGCTTTAATGTTTGATAATTCATTGTATTTTTTTGGTAATGCTATGACCGATTTTTCACTCAAAACGGGTTTCAAACTTAAATACTCTGCCAATTATTACCCACAGGGGAATGGGTTAGCTAAATCTACAAATAAAAAACTTAATCAGAATCATTAAGCGAACCATTGATCAAAATCATAAAAAATGGCATAAGTCTTTAATATATGCTTTATGGGCAGATCGAATAACGCAGAAAGCTTCCATTGGCACTTCTCCCTTTAATTTAGTTTATGGGAAAGAAGTGGTTCTTCCAACTCATCTAGCAATTCCCTCTTTGGCCTTAGTTCAATATATTGATGAAGTAACAACTTCTTCCTTACAACTAAGGCAACTGAAAATAATTAAGCTAGAAGAACAACGAGAACAGGCCAAAATAACTCATGCTCATCACCAAGCATTAGTAAAAGCTTCTTTTGATTCAAACATGATATCCAGAAAGGACTTTCAGATGGGAGATCTAGTTTTAAAATGGGACAAGGCTCATGAGGAAAAAGGGAAACATACGAAATTTCAACGAATGTGGCTTGGCCCTTTCCAAATCACAGAAGTCATAGGTCCATCTAATTTTATGTTACAGGATTTAACAGGAAAAAGAGTCTTTACCTATTAACGGACAGATCCTCAAAAAATATTTTCCATAGGAGATCATTCTTCTATTTTGTAAATTAGTTTTCTTTATTTTCATAATAAAACCAGTTGTAAATAGTTACATTTGGAATTCATGAAAAGGATACAAATTCTCTTTTAGATTTTGTTTTTTCATTTGTATAAATAGAATTCTTCTAGAAAATTGATCATTATTATTGAAAGATATAGTTAAAAGCTTTAGGCCTAGAAATGATACTAGTTTCAACCTTGTAAATTTTGATAAAAAGCGACCTTTAGTGGGAAATTGTTTTATATCAGTCCAATAAAAGGTATCAATAACAAAACGAAGATTCTCTGTAGAAAAGCTCTTTCCAAAAAACTCTACTATTGTCGTCCAGAGCCATCTTAAGGAAACAATGACTTCCTCCCCACCTAGGAAATTACAACGTTCAGGGAATAATCCAATGATGCACTTTAACTTAAAGAGTAAGAGGTCTCATCACGAGCCGACTTATCATGATCATAGATATTATAGCTTGTTGACTTTGCCAATACTGCATACCAAAACAGGGCAATGACTCAAGATTGTTGCAATCAAAAGACAAGGGGTCTCATCACGAGCCAGCTTGTTCAGCAAAGTTATAAATAAAGTTAATGGCACTATCATAAATTGGCTACCAAACCAAGACATTGTTCTTTAAGGGTAAAAAAGAAAATGAAATCAATAAGTGTGGATATGGATTTCTCTTTGAAAATTGTATATTTCTCTAAGTAGGATATAAGATCATTGCTGAGTAACAGGTAACCCTGTCGAGGCTATAAACGCCTGTTGGCAACAGAGGCTCTACCTATGACAAATGAGCATATTTAAAACTAATTTACAGAGAAGCCTTTGTTTTTATCTTTATAAACCAAGTAATGACTGATGTAGATACAAGGACTAGCTTGAAGAAGTAAATAATCAAAGTTAAATATAGAAGAAATGAAATATCATTGATAGATAAAAGCATAATGTACTTTGTCTTTTTATAATAAAGTTTGATTTTCTGAAAA